>JAHWGI010000978.1:0-343187 GCA_029379305.1 Frankliniella fusca
CACACTCTCAATCTCCCACTTCCATCCACGACCTCCAAATCCCATTTCCACAACTAACATAACATAACATAACCTAACATAACCTGACCTAACCTAAACTAAACCATCACCATTTCTCACCCTCCCCTAACATAACATAACATATCCTAACCTAACCTAACCTGACCTAACCTAACCTAACCTAACCTAACCTAACCTATTTTTTTTCCGGCGGGCCTTCGGCCCGCCGGAAAGAAGATAGGTCAGGTTAGTGTAGGTTGCAGTCATTTTTCCAGGACTGGTAACTTACACTTACATTTGCCCTCAGCCTTCCTCAAGTGTTCTTTCAAAATCCGTAATACATGCTCTCTGGGTTTATACAGGCTTGAGACTGTCTCACTTGGAGTGAGGCCACATTTCATGTTTTTTTTTGTTTGTTTTCTCTTTCATTTTATATTTTTTTTGGGTGGCTGAAGGCTTAGCAATCAGCAGGCTTTTTTCTATTTTAATTTTTTTTTTCAGGTTTTTTATTGTTTTTTTAATCTTGTATTTTTTTTTCTGTTTCAGGGATCTCCTACTATTTACGCTTCAACACTCGCAAGCGGAGCGGAACTTCCCTCTTGTGACTCCTGTTGGGGAATCGGTAAGTGATCTTGACACTGGTGTGATCTCTCATCATCTTCCTGACGACGTGTACACACTGTGCCTTGTCGCACCAGTGCCAAACCTTGACCGAATTCCCCTCTCCAGTGAAGACAATGTTAATGTCGGAGCATATCTGCTTACAGCCCTTGCAGTAGGCCCGCGGAATTCGCCACGACCCCCGGACATGGCCACTCTCCGGATCCTGTGAGCCCATGACCACTTGCAGAGGCAGCTCCATCGCCAGGTACGAAGGTAAAGTATATGTAATCTTGTACCCTGCCTGTGAAAAACTAATTGTTTCTTTTCTTCTGTTCCAGATAGCAGCTGATGACCGACACAGAAGGACGACCGCCGGCGAGCACTCAGACTACACGGTATGTGCTGTTTTATCTATGTCTCTCTTTCAGGATGACTCCACCATAGATTGACCTGCATACGAGGTATTTCTGTTCATCTCTCTTGCCGCAAGACGGACACACTACCGGCTGCAACAAGTCCAAGTCCACACACACACACACACACACAAAAAAAGATCTGTCATCGAGAAAGAAGAGACAAAGTGAAATCCGTAATATTTATGCTCTCTGTGTTTATACAGAGCACAAAAACACGCTGCCAAATGCAAGTTTGGACAAATTGTTCCAGAAAAAAAAAATGTCCAAAAAATTTCAAACACTTTTTTTGCCTGATAATGGTAGCAGACATAAAAATAGAACGATTTATGAGGTCGGCGATTTTCTGAAATGCTCCAAAAATATTCAAACTGCAATATCTCAGAAACGGTGCGAGATAGACGCGATCATGGATTAAGCAATGCTGACGCATTGGGTCACCTTAAAATCTTCCAAAGAATTCGGATGGTTAATGGCGAATTTTTTGGACAAAATTTTCAAAAAAAAAAAAATTGTCCAAAAAGTTTCAAAAATTTTTTTTGCCTGAAAATGGTAGCAGACATAAAAATAGACCGATTTATGAGGTCGGCGATTTTCTGAAATGCTCCAAAAATATTCAAATTGAAATATCTCATAAACGGTAAAAGATAGGCGCTTGTTTCACTTAATAAAAAAGAAAGGTCTGCTAAAAATACACCTAATCGGTATATAAAATTTCTTTTTTCAATCAACTCTTGCCATGGTCTTGACTCTCGTCGCCATCTACCTCTACAACTCGACGCAGGCAAACCTCAAATAGCCTAACCTAAACAACCCTCAACCAGGTCATTCTTTTCGCCAAGGGAACTCTGCTGCATCATAACAGACTGACGTCATACACAGACAAGCCATGTTGGAAATCATACATGATCCCACAGCTTGAACCCCTGAGACGAAGGACTTAGGAAAAAAAAACGAAAGAACCGGGTCTGCAGGTAGGTCCCACGCTATGCCGGCGATCTCAACCCCCGATGTGGCAATCACCTTCCCATCTGGCCATCATCTCCCTGCCATCTGGCATTCACCCCCTGACGCGGCCATCTACCCCCGAACTCAGCATCATTGAGAGGGGCCTGAATCTTGGGACTTAGAAATATTTCAGTCTTACGGACAGTCAGAGAAGGCCTGCCTGTGGTGACAACTGCTGCCTGTGGTGACACGTGCTGCCTGTGGTGTTGTCAGCGTCGCTTCATCCATCAGTCGCTCCCTATTTCCTCATCTCCGTTCACACTTAACCTGAAACCCGCGACTTAGCCTCCAGACTGCCCACCCGCCGCGAGGTAAGCGCACGTCCATCCTCCAATGGGGCTCAACTTTGATTCTTCACACAACTCCATCACACCACAACTACTTGCAGCCACACAACACTTGGGAAACTCGGTCATGCCACACGTTCCACCACTCCTTCTGCAAATTCCTTCCTCTCAAATTTTTTCCATCTTCCCTCTCTGTTCATTCTTTTCATGTTCCCTTCTTCTCTTCCACCAACCTCGACCTGTCGACTTACAATAATCACGAAATTCTACCCTGATGAAAATGGAGTGTACGTCTGCGAGCGCGGAAGTGTTAACGAAGCCCGCTCGGAGCATAATCGGAGGCGACAATGCTTAGTTTACACTCAGATCACACTTCGTCCCTCGAAAGGAAGCCTAAACGGAGGTGCCGTGCGTCTTCGTTTACACCTCGTGGCTACTCCGCCTCGTGTGCTCTCCGTGAACGCTCCGATAGCGCTTCCCCCCGGGGCTTGGGGAGTGTGACCGGAGCTGCGTCCATGCTTCGTTCACACTTCGTGGCTAGCCGCCTCGTGTGCGCTCCGTGAACGCTCCGATAGCGCTTCCCCCGCGGCCGGGGGAGTGTGACCGGAGCTGCCTCCATGCTTCGCTCACACCCCGTCGGCTAGCCGCCTCGTGAACGCTCCGATAGCGCTTCCCCAGGGGGCTTTGGGAGTGTGACCGGAGCTGTGTCCATGCTTCGTTCACACTTCGTGGCTAGCCGCCTCGTGAACGCTCCGATAGCGCTTCCCCCGGGGGCTTGGGGAGTGTGACCGGAGCTGTGTCCATGCTTCGTTCACACTTCGTGGCTAGCCGCCTCGTGTGCGCTCCGTGAACCGGGCTCCTCCCACACCCCAGTAGCAGGTATAACGCATTCCGACACCCCGGCAGAGGCCGGCTGTAGGAGGGGGCGGGGAGGTGGTGGGGGAGGGGCGGGGGATGGGGAGGGGCGGGGGTGGGGACGAGCGGTGGCTCCGCACCGCTGTTATGTTGAGCTGCACAGACCGTCCCGCCCGCATACCGCTGATTAGCTCAGTAGGTTCCGAACGAAGCGTGAGCGCTGAGTTGTCCTATGGCGGGGGTTCAACCCCCGGCAGCGGCAACAACATGCGTATCTCGCGGCTAGTAGGGCTGAACCGGCTAAATTCAAGGCGTATGGAGCGGGGAAGGGGAAGGAGGAGAGGAGTTGGGAAGGGAGAGGTGAGTGGGAGAAAGAGAGGGAGAGAAGGACTCTGCCCCTCGTCGTATTTTGTGACGTCACAACAAAAATGCACTCGTAAATTTCTCATACCTAACAGCAAACGTAGTCAAAATTTTGTCATACTTCCGCCGGCCATGAAACAATCTCCGAATGGTTCTGGCGCACCCCAGTAACACCTCGTTGCGACTCGGAGAACACTTCCCACTCCGTGAGCACTCCGATTACACTCCGATGCCGCTCCGTGAGCGCTCCCCTGGGAACGCTCCCTCCCCGGTCACACTCCGTCCACACCCGCAGCAGCGCTCTGGTGCACCCCAGTAACACCTCGTTGCGACTCGGAGTACACTTCCCACTCCGTGAGCACTCCGATTACACTTCGTTGCCGCTCGCAGCTCTAAGCTTCGTTTACACTCCGCCAAAAAAAAGCGTTTACTTTTATGCTTCGTTTATGCTTCAAGCGCGCGCTCCGTTCACACTCCGCTCACACCATATTTTCATCCGGGTACGAACTGGTAGTAGGACCTGGCTGTGACGACAACACCTTTGCATGGCACTAACTCCTGCTTGTGACGACAACACCTTTGCATGGCACTAACTCCTGCTTGTGACGACAACACCTTTGTGTGTCAACAACGCCTGCTTGTGACGACGACACCTTTGTGTGTCCACATATCTTGCCATTAACTCCTGCGTGTGACGACATGTCCTGCATGCGACTACAACTCCTGCGACTCGTACCCTGCCTGACTTTTTACTTCACCTGATCCTCGGCACTTAAAAAAAAAATCACGGCATCCAATCCACTTGGAAGGTTACTACCACATGCTGCATATTTCTCCCACGCATGTCCATACACCCCGTCGACTGCATATTTCTCCCACGCATGTCCATACACCCCACCGACTGCATATTTCCCCAACGTTTGTCCATACACCCCGTCGACTGCATATTTCTCCCACGCATGTCCATACACCCCACCGACTGCATATTTCTCCCACGCATGTCCATACACCCCACCGACTGCATACGTTTGTCCATACCCCATTTCCTGCAACTCCTGTCCCTGTTCCCACTCCTGTCCGAATTCCTCCCTGTGTTACTTCTTCTGATGTTTTTCACCCTCATCCAATTTTTATCCATGTCCCATTTCCTCCCCTTGTCCAAATTCCTTCTCGAATTAACTCTTGTGATGTTCCTCCCTCTCTTCCAATTCCCATCCCTCATCCAATTCCCTCTCGTGTTAATTCTTGTGATGTTCCAACCTCTCATCCGAATTCAAATTTTCTACAAATACCCCCTGCTCAAATTTATTCTTGTGATGTTTCTGCCACTCATCCGTTAACCTTTCGTCATCCGATACTTTCTCCAATTAATTCTTGCGATGTTCCCACTCTCTTCCATATCCCCACTCTCGTCCGAATTCCCTCTCCTGTTAATTCTTGCGATGTTCCACCCCTCTACCGAATTCCCTCTCTCGTCCACATTTCCTCTCGATTTAATTCTTGTGATGCTCCCTCTCTCTCTTCCATAACTCAACCTCTCATCCAATCCCCTTTTCAATTCATTCAAATTCTCGACACAAACAAACCATAAATAACCTAACCTAATCATCCCTCTTCCATTTCCTTCTTCTCGTCCGAATTTCCACTCGTGTTAATTCTTGCGATGTTCTTGCCTCTCATCCGATACCCACCCCTCATCCAATTTCTTTTTCCATTCATGTCCCTATACATCTTCAAATTTCTTTTTCTCGTCCATGTCCTTCTCCTGTTCATTCTTGCCCCTCATCCAATACTCCCTCTCTCATCCGACTTCTCTCTCAAAATTAATTCTTGCCATGTTCCCTCTCTCATCCGAATTCCCTTCTCTCCTCCTGTTCCCTCCCGTCTTGATTGTTGACATCTTGCCACTCTCTTCCACTTCCAACTTCTCCACACAAACAAACCATAAATAACCTAACCTAATCGACCCATTGCCATTTCATTTCTCTCCTACGAATTCCCTCTCTCTCGTCTTCATTCTTGCGATAATTCCACTCTCTCCCAATTCAAACTCAAACTCAACCCTCTCAACTGTTGTCACTCATCATCCACCAATCAACTCCTCCGAAACACACTCACCATATCAACATCTCCTATCCCCTTCCAACCTCCACAACTTCATCACCCTCCTCCTTCAAAATCAAAATATCACAACAACAACAACAACTCTTTTCTCACCATATTCCAACATCACTCAACGACTCTCAACTCGACACTCCACTTCCATGCTATCCATTCAAACAAACCAAAACTAACCTATCCTAATCAACACTCTTACAATCCCCTCCTCTCTCATCATTCTCGACACAAAATCCAAAACACCATCATTTCTCTACTTCTTCCAAAACAAAACTTCAACACCCATTCATTCTTTTCTTCAAACTCATGCCACGACAACACTTTTTTACTCCACAAAATTAAAAAATAAAAAAAAATCCAAAAACTGCCAAAAACTTACAAAAACTTCTTCCACAACACTTAAACATCCCCCTTTAAAAACATCCAACACACTCTCAATCTCCCACTTCCATCCACGACCTCCAAATCCCATTTCCACAACTAACATAACATAACATAACCTAACATAACCTGACCTAACCTAAACTAAACCATCACCATTTCTCACCCTCCCCTAACATAACATAACCTAACCTAACCTAACCTAACCTAACCTAACCTAACCTAACCTAACCTAACCTAACCTATTTTTTTTCCGGCGGGCCTACGGCCCGCCGGAAAGAAAATAGGTCAGGTTAGTGTAGGTTGCAGTCATTTCTCCAGGACTGGTAACTTACACTTACATTTGCCCTCAGCCTTCCTCAAGTGTTCTTTCAAAATCCGTAATACATGCTCTCTGTGTTTATACAGGCTTGAGACTGTCTCACTTGAAGTGAGGCCACATTTCATGTTTTTTTGGTTTGTTTTCTTTTTCATTTTATATTTTTTTTGGGTGACTGAATGCTTAGCAATCAGCAGGCTTTTTTCTATTTTTTATTTTTTTTTCAGGTTTTTTATTGTTTTTTTAATCTTGTATTTTTTTCTGTTTCAGGGGTCTCCTGCTATTTACGCTTCAACACTCGCAAGCGGAGCGGAACTTCCCTCTTGTGACTCCTGTTGGGGAATCGGTAAGTGATCTTGACACTGGTGTGATCTCTCATCATTTTCCTGACGACGTGTACACACTGTGCCTTGTCGCACCAGTGCCAAACCTTGACCGAATTACCCTCTCCAGTGAAGACAATGTTAATGTCGGAGCATATCTGCTTACAGCCCTTGCAGTAGGCCCGCGGAATTCGCCACGACCCCCGGACATGGCCACTCTCCGGATCCTGTGAGCCCATGACCACTTGCAGAGGCAGCTCCATCGCCAGGTACGAAGGTAAAGTATATGTAATCTTGTACCCTGCCTGTGAAAAACTAATTGTTTCTTTTCTTCTGTTCCAGATAGCAGCTGATGACCGACACAGAAGGACGACCGCCGGCGAGCACTCAGACTACACGGTATGTGCTGTTTTATCTATGTCTCTCTTTCAGGATGACTCCACCATAGATTGACCTGCATACGAGGTATTTCTGTTCATCTCTCTTGCCGCAAGACGGACACACTACCGGCTGCAACAAGTCCAAGTCCACACACACACACACACACAAAAAAAGATCTGTCATCGAGAAAGAAGAGACAAAGTGAAATCCGTAATATTTATGCTCTCTGTGTTTATACAGAGCACAAAAACACACTGCCAAATGCAAGTTTGGACAAATTGTTCCAAAAAATAAAAATGTCCAAAAAGATTCAAAAACTTTTTTTGCCTGAAAATGGTAGAAAACATAAAAATAGACCGATTTATGAGGTCGGCGATTTTCTGAAAAGCTCCAAAAATATTCAAATTGAAATATCTCGAAAACGGTGAGAGATAGGCGTGATCATGGATTTGCCAATGCTGACGCATTGGGTCACCTTAAAATCTTCCAAAGAATTCGGATGGTTAATGGCGAATTTTTTGGACCAAATTTTCAACAAAAAAAAATTGTCCAAAATGTTTCAAAATTTTTTTTTGCCTGAAAATGGTAGAAAAGATAAAAATAGACCGATTTATGATTTTCTGAAATGCTCCAAAAATATTAAAATTGAAATATCTCATAAACGGTAAAAGATAGGCGCTTGTTTCACTTAATAAAAAAGAAAGGTCTGCTAAAAATACACCTAATCGGTATATAAAATTTCTTTTTTCAATCAACTCTTGCCATGGTCTTGACTCTCGTCGCCATCTACCTCTACAACTCGACGCAGGCAAACCTCAAATAGCCTAACCTAAACAACCCTCAACCAGGTCATTCTTTTCGCCAAGGGAACTCTGCTGCATCATAACAGACTGACGTCATACACAGACAAGCCATGTTGGAAATCATACATGATCCCACAGCTTGAACCCCTGAGACGAAGGACTTAGGAAAAAAAACGAAAGAACCGGGTCTGCAGGTAGGTCCCACGCTATGCCGGCGATCTCAACCCCCGATGTGGCAATCACCTTCCCATCTGGCCATCATCTCCCTGCCATCTGGCATTCACCCCCTGACGCGGCCATCTACCCCCGAACTCAGCATCATTGAGAGGGGCCTGAATCTTGGGACTTAGAAATATTTCAGTCTTACGGACAGTCAGAGAAGGCCTGCCTGTGGTGACAACTGCTGCCTGTGGTGACACGTGCTGCCTGTGGTGTTGTCAGCGTCGCTTCATCCATCAGTCGCTCCCTATTTCCTCATCTCCGTTCACACTTAACCTGAAACCCGCGACTTAGCCTCCAGACTGCCCACCCGCCGCGAGGTAAGCGCACGTCCATCCTCCAATGGGGCTCAACTTTGATTCTTCACACAACTCCATCACACCACAACTACTTGCAGCCACACAACACTTGGGAAACTCGGTCATGCCACACGTTCCACCACTCCTTCTGCAAATTCCTTCCTCTCAAATTTTTTCCATCTTCCCTCTCTGTTCATTCTTTTCATGTTCCCTTCTTCTCTTCCACCAACCTCGACCTGTCGACTTACAATAATCACGAAATTCTACCCTGATGAAAATGGAGTGTACGTCTGCGAGCGCGGAAGTGTTAACGAAGCCCGCTCGGAGCATAATCGGAGGCGACAATGCTTAGTTTACACTCAGATCACACTTCGTCCCTCGAAAGGAAGCCTAAACGGAGGTGCCGTGCGTCTTCGTTTACACCTCGTGGCTACTCCGCCTCGTGTGCTCTCCGTGAACGCTCCGATAGCGCTTCCCCCCGGGGCTTGGGGAGTGTGACCGGAGCTGCGTCCATGCTTCGTTCACACTTCGTGGCTAGCCGCCTCGTGTGCGCTCCGTGAACGCTCCGATAGCGCTTCCCCCGCGGCCGGGGGAGTGTGACCGGAGCTGCCTCCATGCTTCGCTCACACCCCGTCGGCTAGCCGCCTCGTGAACGCTCCGATAGCGCTTCCCCAGGGGGCTTTGGGAGTGTGACCGGAGCTGTGTCCATGCTTCGTTCACACTTCGTGGCTAGCCGCCTCGTGAACGCTCCGATAGCGCTTCCCCCGGGGGCTTGGGGAGTGTGACCGGAGCTGTGTCCATGCTTCGTTCACACTTCGTGGCTAGCCGCCTCGTGTGCGCTCCGTGAACCGGGCTCCTCCCACACCCCAGTAGCAGGTATAACGCATTCCGACACCCCGGCAGAGGCCGGCTGTAGGAGGGGGCGGGGAGGTGGTGGGGGAGGGGCGGGGGATGGGGAGGGGCGGGGGTGGGGACGAGCGGTGGCTCCGCACCGCTGTTATGTTGAGCTGCACAGCAGGTACTTGTCTGGTTCTATGAAATAAATGAGACCATAGGACACTAATCTTTCAGAAAATACCCTGGTACCAGCCAAAATATACCCGGAACCCTCTGGTACCAGCACCTTCCCCATAAGCAGGGCTGGACTTCCCCTATCCTTCTCGGCCTGGTACCAGCCTGTTCTGGCAGGTACTTGTCTGGTTCTATGAAATAAATGAGACCATAGGACACTAAACTTTCAGAAAATACCTTGGTACCAGCCAAAATATACCCGGAACCTGCTGGTACCAGCACCAAACTGATAAGCAGGGCTGGAGTAGCCCTATTCTTCTTGGCCTGGTACCAGCCTGTTCTGGCAGGCACTTGTCTGGTTCTATGAAATAAATGAGACCATAGGACACTAATCTTTCAGAAAATACCGTAGTACCAGTCAAAATATACCCGAAATATAATATTTATTTTCCGAAAAATTGAATGGATTTTTATAATTTGTAAAATTTATTTTTAAATTTAAAAAAAAATGAAAGAAGGAATGGTAAACTGAAGAAGGGGTAAACTCCAAGAATCAGTGTTGTATGTATTTATTTATTTCTATTCCCATTTAATTCAATAAATTATTTTAAATAGAGGGGGTGAGCTCTAGATGGGGTAAACTCTAGTATATACCCTCTCGAAAGCGAGTCCATCATGTACCGGTACGTAAAATGATCCCAGGAATCCGAATCCGGCCCCAGAATGGACGAGTTTTAACTCCTAATACCCCAAAAGTCGAAATTTCGTTTATTTTTCATGCGTTTTCGCGACCCTGGACGGCTGACCTCCCCATAACTTTTTGACCTTTTTATGGGTGAAAATGAAAGATAGTTACTCGCTCTTTCAAATAAAACGGGTGAAAGATGTGGGACCGAACCTCGTTTAGGCGCTACAGGCCGGCGAAAATGAAAAAAATGCGATTTTGGCCTAAAAAACGCGTTTTTCGGGGTTTTGGCGGTATCTTATCGAGATGTTCCGCACCTCGTACACGGGATATCTATTTGGTTTGTAGGGGTTTTCGGCCTCCTCTTTCGGTTGCAAAAATAAAAAAGTTGGGTATTTGGGTCCTTCTATCAGTTTTAGCTCCTCAAAAAACTCAAAATCGTCAAAAAATAATTTTTTAAAATGATGCTGAAGCCATGTCCTACTCCCACTCCCACAACCTTCAAATTTTCAATCCCGGACCCCCGAACCGATGTTTTAGCCCCGTAAAGACAGAAATAACCGAAATAACACTTAAGGACCCAAAATTTTGTTTTCTAGCGACCATCTAGAATTGATCAGGACCTCAAAAAAAGCATTTCTAGATGGTCGCCAAAAACATTTTTTTCGGGTCCTGCACTTGTAAAATTTCCGATATGAGAGTGTTGGACCCCAAAAAAGTGTTTTTGGAGACCACCTAGAAATGATCAGGACCTCAAAAAAAGCGTTTTTAGATGGTCGACAAAAACACTTTTTGGGGGTGCAAAACTTGGAAAATTTCGGATATGGGAGTGATTGACCCCCAAAAAGTGTTTTTGGCGACCATCTAGAAATGATCAGGACCTCAAAAAAAGCATTTCTAGATGGTCGCCAAAAACACTTTTTTCGGGTCCAGCACTTGTAAAATTTCCGATATGGGAGTGTTGGACCCCAAAAAAGTGTTTTTGGCGACCATCTAGAAATGCTTTTTTTGAGGTCCTGATCATTTCTAGATGGTCGCCAAAAACACTTTTTTGGGGTCCAACACTCTCATATCGGAAACTTTACAAGTGCTGGACCCGAAAAAAATGTTTTTGGCGACCATCTAGAAATGCTTTTTTTGAGGTCCTGATCATTTCTAGATGGTCGCTAGAAAACAAAATTTTGGGTCCTTAAGTGTTATTTCGGTTATTTCTGTCTTTACGGGGCTAAAACATCGGTTCGGGGGTCCGGGATTGAAAATTTGAAGGTTGTGGGAGTAGGACATGGCTTCAGCATCATTTTAAAAAATTAAAAAAAAATTTTTTTTGACGATTTTGAGTTTTTTGAGGAGCTAAAACTGATAGAAGGACCCAAATACCCAACTTTTTTATTTTTGCAACCGAAAGAGGAGGCCGAAAACCCCTACAAACCAAATAGATATCCCGTGTACGAGGTGCGGAACATCTCGATAAGATACCGCCAAAACCCCGAAAAACGCGTTTTTTAGGCCAAAATCGCACTTTTTTCATTTTCGCCGGCCTGTAGCGCCTAAACGAGGTTCGGTCCCACATCTTTCACCCGTTTTATTTGAAAGAGCGAGTAACTATCTTTCATTTTCACCCATAAAAAGGTCAAAAAGTTATGGGGAGGTCAGCCGTCCAGGGCCGCGAAAACGCATGAAAAATAAACGAAATTTCGACTTTTGGGGTATTAGGAGTTAAAACTCGTCCATTCTGGGGCCGGATTCGGATTCCTGGGATCATTTTACGTACCGGTACATGATGGACTCGCTTTCGAGAGCGTTTCGGCTCCGCCTAGGTCGTTTTTTCGAAATTTCACTAAAAAAGGCTCAAAAAACTTAAAATCCTTATATCTCCGGAACCCTTTGAGCTAAAAATCTGCAAAAAATTGGGGAAAGGTCTCTCAAAGGGTACTATGGACTGGGGTCAAAACAAAAAAAATTCCAGGGGGTCACTGCAATTCGCGAAAATCTAGTTTGGAATGACCCAGTTGTAAGAGTAGTCCCTGTGTAATCCGCGTAATCCTTAACCAAATTTTGATGAATTATCACTAAATTTCACCTAATTGTTCTTCTTTATTGGTTTGAGCCCCAGAAATTCGTGTGTAATCCCACAAAATTCATGTGTAATCCCTATAATCACGTAATCCTATGTACATCCTAAGCTGAAGTGGTGGCCCCCTCGATCTCACACGTAGATACCCGCTCTTTGTCTGCGTTTTTCCGAGTAAATAAAAAAAAATACCCCAAAAAAGTAATAATAATGAAAATGAAACGAGGGAGAAAATGAGTTTAACAAAAATTAGGGTTTAAGGGAGATACAGAGAGCTGTGTAAAAGTCAGCCTTTCGGCAGAAAACGTATTCTCTCCATAACGTTTGTGGAGAGGGGTGGGCGGCGGGAGACTCGGCGACAAGCAGAGACTCGAGCGGAGAGGAGGCATCAGCATCGGCTGCACGGGAGGAGAGGAGAGAGAGAGAGAGAGAGAGAGAGAGAGAGAGAGAGAGAGAGAGAGAGAGAGAGAGAGAGAGAGAGAGAGAGAGAGAGAGAGAAGAGAGAGGGTGGGGGCGGGAGAGTGAGAGAGAGACGAGCGGATGAAGAGGAGCGAAGAAGTGAGTTGGGATGGCGAGGCGAGAGGGAGAAAGGAGGGTTGAATAAGAACAGGGCGAACAGGGCGGCAGCCGGCTTTATTAGGGGCCTGCCTCTCTCGCCATTCCCCACTGCGGCCCACCGCGCCCCGCCACGCCCCGCCACGCCCCGCCCCGCCCCGCCACGCTGAAGAGCGAGCTAGAGGGGGAGGGGGGGCGTCCGAATCTTTCGGGCTTTACGGCGCTAAGAAGACCGCGCGATCGGGCGAGAGGCGCATCGGTGTCAGAGACTTCGCCCCCACCCCACGTCCCGACGGTGTTCTTCTGTGCGAGAAAAATCTCAGATCAGAGAGTTACATATGATTGGCCAGGCGCGTATACAGGGGGGGGAGGGGGGGGTGTCCTCCAGCCTCTTCCCCCCCCTCCCCCCAATAAGTTCTTAACAAACTGAGGGGTCCGCAAGTATGGTCTGCCGGTGTTGTGTTCGTATGCTGTGGGCTTCCTGGTTTTCCTTTCCTTTTGGTTTTCCCGGTCTTCCCAACTTTTTCTTGCAAGAACGATGGTTTTCCTAATTTCTGTTTTTCGAGGATCTTTCCCATGGGAAAATTACGTTTTCACCACGTGGATCTACGCTGCTTCCACACTGTTAAAAGAATTGGTATTAAAATTCACATCGATGGATATGACGCAATTTTCCTATCCACCTTCCCACGCCCAGCACGTGCTGGACGTGGACGTGGATGCAACTTAGATCCACGTGGTGAAAACGTAATTTTCCCATAGGGTTCTGAAGGCTTTTTCACTGTTAGAAAATACTTACGGTAAATTCCTACGGTACGTGCCGTCAATTTGTTGCCTGGTCCCGGACCGTAATTTTTGACAACAGTCTGAATCTTACAGTACACTCCGTAGCCTGGAAATATGTTGGGGAACTCAATGAAACACATTCCATCCTCAGTGAAGTACAGTTCGTACCGTAAGGATACGTTACGGTCTGACCGTACATAAAAACTACGGTACGGACCGTAGGCATACCGTAACTCCATACAGTATTTTTAACAGTGTTCGTTTAGTCCCCCCCCCCTCCCTTTTCTCTTCTAGCTTTGTGAAATCATGTGTAGCTTCACCAGTGTCCGAGTATCTGCTACACCGCTGAGCCTCCCGCCATTTGCCAGCAATGAGTGCAGTGCCAAAACATTAGCAAGCGAAGCGGAATCTCAGTCTGCATAGTTCTTTTGGTGATATGTGATGGAATATCAGGGGAATGGCCATCTTCATTGACAGTTGAAGGAAGATTTCATTGGTTCCTCATTTTATCAAGAGTGGCTTCAGGCCGGTGGGGGCTCTTGAGATTATGAGCGACAGTCCTGCACTAGAGGTGGTGCGCTGCACGGCACGGCAAAAACGAGTCTTTTGAGTTTCCCAGGGGAATTCGCACAGTCCCAGGGGGTATCATCTTTCCCAGGGGATGTCCTGGGTTTTCCAGGCAAAACTCCAGGGAAAAACTACTTTTTTCCAGGACATTCACTGGGATTCCAACTCTCCTAAGAATCCCAGGACTCGTTTTTACCCTGTGGGTACGTTCACCATAAGTGCGACAAGGAGAGAGAGATTAGACCACTGGCTGGACGGGGTGAGGCCGGCGGCGGGGCTGGTGGAGTCGGGGTTGCTGTTGGCAGGCCGCGGTATGGTGCCTTCTGCCTGCTGCGCGCACATGCAGTAGCACCACGCCTCGTCCTTCCAGCACCTGTCCGTGCACTCCTCCTCCTCCTCCGTGCTGCAGCGGCCCGTGCACGCCGTGTACTGACCCCAGCAGTCCCTCTCCCTCAGACACACGTGGTACTGGCCGATGTCCTGGCCGCTGGTCTGCAGGCCCAGGCAGGCGCACCGGCAGTGGTGCAGGCACATCCACCTGCAGGACCAGTCCCCCTCGCCGCACTCGCTGTAGGTGAGATCGCTGCACTGTAACACGCGGGCGGGGCGGGGCGGTCAGTGCGCGGGGCGTGACGAGGTGTGCTCCGTCTCCCTCGCGCTCACGGGGACTCACCTGCCGCTCTGTACACACATCCCACTTCTGCCTCTCCTCCGTGGCGCTCAGCAGCAGGGTGGCGTTGGTCGGGCGGCACGGGCCGGGGTGCGCGGCGGCGACACCTGGGGGGCGCACGAGCATGCCGTCGGTCACACAGAGCTGCCCCGTGCACGTACCTCATGCAGCCGGCGGGGCGCACTGACCGGGCGGGGCGGTGCAGTCCAGGTCGCAGGCGCTGGGGTAGGTCTTGTGGTCGCTGCCACACACCTCGGCGGCGGCGGGCGCGGGCGGGCAGGGGCAGGCGGCCAGCGCCAGCGGCAGCAGAGCCAGGGTCAGCAGCGGGGCCAGCATCGCGGCGGGCATTGAGCGCAGCAGGCGGAGGGCTGGTCTTTTAGCGCGAGGATCTGGAGCTGGACTGCCACTGCACGCTCTGTAACACCACATGTGATAAGCAGGCGATACAGAACGCCCGCGGCTGGGGTCCAAGGTCACTTTAAAATAGCCTCCGCCTCCGCACGCTCCTGCTTTCAGGAAACAAAGTCAAGCAATTGCATTGTTTTGTTTTTTTAAGGACTGAAGGGCGAAGTTGACGACTCGTACACGATCCCGGCTTAGTTGCATTTTACTGCTCGTACTTAAGTCTATTTACATCGGTAGCGTAGTGAAATGTCTTACATAAATATAGGAAAACTACCTAGATATGCACAATTTATGTTTATTTATGCGTAACTGTACGATTTTTTAACTTAAGCCACGCATGCGCAAAGTATTTCATAGGTACCTACAAAAACATTCATGGTGTACAGCAGAAACTATACAAGATTAAACGTTTAACAGTCTAGACACATTGAAAAAGTTTGATGTAAAGAATCATACATTAGCTTGCTTCGATGTGACGATAAGGACCAATAAGGTTGAGATAGAAAGCCTTTTGTCAGTTCAAACAATGCAATAATTATTGTTGTAAACCAACAAAACAGCCATCACAGGCAGTGTGGCGTAACAAACCGCCCGATGGGTAGGCAACATGAGTTACATTCCGCCTGAATGTAGGCAAAAAGCACGGCTTTGCCCCTTTCATAGCAGTCGGCTAGATCCGCCCCTGTGATATTGGCTGAGGCTGAGCCGCAATCAAAATTTAATTTTAACGTTAAATGCTCAGCCCTGCTGAAGAGCAGACAGGAAACACCAACGGAAAGACGGCGCGTGAGGCGCCAGGCATGAGACGTGGGATGACAGGCGTGGAGTGGCTAGCCAACTACCACTCCAAGATCACAACAACCCATAGCAAATGATGAAACTAGGTTTGATAAAGACAAAGAAAAAGAAGACAGAAATGTAGCTTTCAAGATTCTTCACTGATTAAACAAAGGTACGATATCCAACCTTTCAAAGGCACTAAAGCGATCCAAATGCATTACAGTTTATGGTTTTTCGAAATCTTTTTCCTATGGAATAAAATTTAATTTTAACACTTATTTTCGTAGTCTATGCGAAATTCCGCTTCAAACGAGGCCACATGTAATGGGGTTTTGTTCAAAACTGGCAGAAATTAATTTTATTTTTTGTACTTTTGTACTTGCTTTCCATTTGCTGACCGCTCATCAGAACCCTCTCGCATGTAGGTAGGCTCGTTTCACGCGGAATTTTGAGAAGAATGCGATAGTATATCCTAAAATTTCATCGGTTTTCTCACAAAGAAAATATTTTGCAAAACCTAAAAGTATACACTTTAGCACGCCTTAAACACGTTTAACACCCGAGGAGGGGTGACATCGCACTTTTGTTTTTCTAGTGTTAGTATTGAACTGCCACCTTTTGCGCGCCGCAGGCCAAGTTATTCAGCTTATTCACTTGGATTTAACGCGCGTCTACTTCGCACAAGCCCATTCGCTCCTCCCTCACCTCCATACAGTCCCGCCTCTCCGTACTCCACATAGGCCCGTGCGGTGCGCAGTAATTTGGGGGGGGGGGGGGTTGCTATTTCCGCGGCGCGGCGACGGGGGGAGGGGGGGGCGTTTCCAAACGAGCGCCGCCCGCCGCCAGTCTGTTCCATTATTATTTCCGCACAGAATCCCCCATTCATTCGGCAGCGCCACGCCGCGCCACGCCGCGCGCTGCTCCGAGGGGCTCAAGCTGCTGAGTAACTACCCAATCCCGCTGCTGCCGCGCCGGGTCGGTAGCCAGGCCAGGCCAGGCCAGGCCAGGCCAGGCCATTCTCCCCGGAGAGCGGCAAACAAAACGCAACCCGTGAGAGGAGAGAGGGCAGAGCTGCAGCGAGAGAGCTGCTCCCCTTAGCGTTCCGTTCCAGTCCGTTCCAGCCCGCGTGTTTAGGGCGAGTCGCATCCACTGGTACACGGCCCCAAATGGGGTCGCAACGGGGGTGCGGGCGGGGAGGGGAGTGGAGAGAGAGGTGGTCTGAGCTTGGCGGGGGGAAGGGGGGGTGCGCGGCGCGAGGGGTAGCTTGCACAGGGAGCAACAAAGAACGATGTGGTTCATGGGCGGTGAGGGGGACGGGGGGTGGGGTGGGGTGGGTAAGGCGGCGGCTGGCTGGGTGTGGGGGAGAGGGCGGAGTGTGAGAGAGAGAGAGAGAGAGAGAGAGAGAGAGAGAGAGAGAGAGAGAGAGAGAGAGAGAGAGGGAGGGAGGGAGGGACGGACAGAGCGAGGGAGAGACCAGGGAGTGAGCGAGCTGGCGCGCCAAGCAGCCGCCGCCCCCGTGCGCTCCGGCCCGGCGTTAGACGGAGACAGAGAGGGTGCGGTGTGCTGTGGGCGTGCGAGAGCGAGCAGGACCGACTGTATCGGGATGCAGATCACATGCCATGATACACCGTTTTGTCATTTGGACGCCGCATGCCCCCACCACCACCACCACCACCACCACCGGCGTGGGGTTGTAGGGCTGCTGCCTGCTGCCGCCCCTACCCCGCCTCACTCCGACCCACGCCGTGCCCTCAGAAGCACCCCCACCCTCACCGTGTCCATCCCCAGGTTCTCGTGACGTATGGTGGTAGTGGCGCCAGGGGCGCCAGGGGCGGAACGGCAGGCCGGGAGCCAGCCAGAGGGCGTCAGCGTCAGGGGCGCTCTCTCACTCACCCTCGGTGTCTTGTTCGCTCTCTCTCTCTCTTTCTCTCTCTCTATCTCTCTCCACTACTAGGGCGACGCCAGCGCCCTGTGCGCCACACACTGTGCAGCAAGCGGCTGCTAGCCGAACTAGATTATGCTCTCTCTCTCTCTCTCTCTCTCTCTCTCTCTCTCTCTCTCTCTCTCTCTCTCTCTCTCTCTCTCTCTCTCACACACACGCACACACACACACACAGACACTGGCACTGGCACACACACTCTCTCTCTTTCGTACACACAGTGATGCCGGCATCCATGTAGTGTGCCTCTTTGAGCGATCGAGTTCGTACAGGGTGGGCTCTACTCCGCTCCACTCAGTGTCCACGCTAGGGGTGGTGCGGGGCGGGGTGAGGTGGGGCGGGGTGAGGTGGGGCGGGGCAGCCCGTCGGCGCCGCGACGCGTGTCAGCCTGGGCGCGCCGGCTGCGACGGTTTCGATTGGAATTGGAAGGAGTTGAAGTCGGGAGGGGCGCAGGTTGAGAGGTGAAACATATAAGAACAACGAGTTCGAATAAAATAAAAAACAACAACACAAGGATGCCATATCATTGTATACAAAAGCATGCAAATGAAATTCTGTACGTAGTGACTTTCTGACAAGGGGAAAACAACTCTGAATTTTGGTGTACAAATTTCGATAATTTTTGTGAATTTTCTGGATTGTTTGTGAATTTTTATTGGATATTCTGAATTTTTCTTGAATACCACATAAACTTTTGTGAATTCCTGAGAATTATTTCTATATTTTTTGTGAATTCTTTGAATTTTTCTGAATTTGTCTAAATTTTTCTGAACTTCTCAGAATTTTCCTGAATTTTTCTGAACCACGCAAAAATTTTAAGATGTTTCCTACTCGCGCTCTTGCTGGCCGCTTATTGCGTCATGCGCCTTGCAGCGCTTCTAACCGCGCGCGCGCGGCACTATGGTCACAGACCCCACCCCCCAACCCCCACCCCACCCCCACCGCGCGGCACTACGGTCAAAGACCCCCACCCTCAGTCCCCAAGGTCCCCAACACCGCGCGGCACTATGGTCCCCGCGGTACAATGGTCACAGACACCCCCCTTCCGCCACCACGCGGTACAACGGTCACAGACACCCCCTTCCGCCACCACGCGGCACAATGGTCACAGACACCCTCTCCCCCACCGCGTGGCACTTTGGTCACAGATACCCCCTTCCCCCACCCCGCGGCACTATGGTCCAACCCCCCACCATGCCCGAAGCGGCCGGCCAGGCCACACGCGCCTCGCGCCTCGCCCCCAAGCGCCGTGCGCGTAGGCAAGCCCGCAGCATCCCTTCGCTGCGCGGGAGTATGCCAACCTGCTCGGGCGGCGAGGGGGAAACAACTCTGAAGTTTGGTGGACACATTATGTGAAATTTTGTGAATTTTCGCGATTTTTTACCGGAATTTTACCGTAATATTTGTAATTTTTCCCGATTTTTTCTTAATTTTTGTGAAGTTTTCTGTAACTTTTTGAATTTTCCTGAATTTTTCTGCATTTTCCTTAATTACGAGGTGTGAAAAAGAATTCAGTGTTTTCCCCCCTCTGCAGAACCACGTTTGACTCGAATACCTACCTAGTCTGGTGGGAGCGCGAGCAGCCGAATTCTCTGCAATCTTAGTTCGTTTAAACTGAGAGTCAGGCGCTGAAAATAAATTGTGTAAGTAATTGCGCGAGGTCCAGCGATCAGCCGGGGCTGCTGCTGCTGCTGCTGCTGCTGCTGCTGCTGCTGCTGCTGCTGCTGCTGCTGCTGCAGGCGGGCCCGCGCGGGGGCCGTACGGAGCTGGGCGCTCACAGACAGGAATCAAAACGGGAGAGTGGAAAGGGGGAACGGGGGGGGGAGGGGAAGTTGTAGGGGGGGCGCTACATCGGGGAGGTGCCGCAAGAGAGCGCCACACGGCCCTGGCCAGGCCACCGGAGCGCGGGGTCTCTACGCGCCGCGTTCAATGTGGGCCATGAGGGCTCTGACGCGGAGTAGCGCCATGCTGGCGCCGCGGCCGCGACTGAGCTGGGCGGCGGGCACAAGCAAGCCGCTTGCGCGCCCTGTACTGTCCTCCTGGCAGTGCCGTACTGCGACGCACCCACCAGGGCATGATGACGGTGGTCATGCCCCTCCTCACCCCGCCCCGCCCCGCTCCGCCCCGCCCGTGCCTGCAGCGTGTCCCTGAGATGGACGCGTTTCGCGGAAAGGCCCCGGCAGTAAAACGGACATGGCGGTCGTCGAAGTAGCCGCGTGACGCAAGCAAAGTGCTCTGGGAGGGTCGCGGGGGGCCCGGGTAGCCCCCCGCGCGCACGCGTTCCGTTCACGTGGGGGCTGCACGCCCTGGGGAGGGAAGGACATAAAAACAGGATACGTTGGTTCCGACTCCAACCCCCACACTGAACTGGTAAAACGATGGCGCAACCTTATGCCCTTTTTATTTCAAGCGTACTGAGATTAAGATTATTTAAATTAAGCGTCCTAGTTTTCGTCGCATCTAAATGTGCACGGGAGAATTTATTTCCTGTATATGCCTCATTTCAAGCGTCACCTCTTCATGCGTGCACTGTGGAAACTCCAAATGTGTGCATGTGCGACGCACGTAAAGGTTTGCGCATTTTCTTTCGCCCCATAGGATGACTCCCCAGAGGTGGCAGTGAAGAATTGTCGCAGGGAAAGGGGGGGGGGGGGTGGAGAATTAACGCACCCCTGTACCTACGCAGAGGTGGGAGGATAGAATGATGTACTCACCCCTGTGCGGGTTCACCCCACTGCTGCAGCAGCATATGCTGCAGACTGATTCAGAAGAGCGCTCTTCTCGCTGTCCCTCTCGCACCTACGGGGCGCACCGAATAGGTGCGACAGAGACAGCACGAGGAGAGCGCTCTTCAGAATCAGACTACTGCTGCTCATGCGCGGCTTGGACCATGAGACCGCGAGCCCGGGCAACCCTTCAGGATAGCCGCGAAGAGGATGCGCGATCGCGAGGATAATCGCGGAACCGCAGTGAAGGACTCGCGGACCTCGAGCGGCGGCCGTGGGTCGCGAGTTGAGGTGTTTGGTTTGGTGCGGTCGCGGTTCGCGTGTCCTGCAAGTGTCCTTCGCGCCCGTGCTTCCTGTCGCGGGTTCGCGGGGGTGATACGCGAAGTTCGCGCCCGGACTCGCGGTCTCGCTCGCGGTCTCGTGGTCCAGGCCGTGCAAGAGACCGCGAGATCTCGAAGCCGAAGGCGTAGAGTGGGAGACAATTTGGGAGCGATCGGGAGCCGACTGTCTTTCATAATTGCTCTTCTCACACTGCATCATTCTTTGGATGGGAAGACTATAGATATTGTAGTCTAGTCTTTTGGATTGGGTGGGCTGGCGTGGCTTCTCTCTGTCAGTCTGTCTGTCTGTCTGCCTGTCTCTCTCTCTTTCTCTCTCTCCCCCCCCCTCTCTCTCTCTCTCTCTCTCTCTCTCTCTCTCTCTCTCTCTCTCTCTCTCTCTCTCTCTGGCTGTCTCCCTCTCTCTCTGCCGGAGGTAACAAGTCTGAAATTTCTGTACACCTCGTTATACATTAAAATTCTGAAAAACTAAGAAAAGTTCAGAAAAAAATGATACAAATTCAAAAACTTCAAAAGAATTCACAAAAATGCAGGTAAAAATCAAGCAAAACTTATTCAGATTATTTACTTACTGCGGCGCGGGTGTGTCGCGGGTGAGTTGGGCAAAGAGTTTTTGATTTTTGCAAGTTTTGCCCTGAGTTTTTATCCGAACGGCACTGCTGAGTTGGACCAGCAGGAGGGTGTGGCCGGGGGCGGGGAGGCCAGGGGGATCCGACCGGCGCGGTACGGCGGCATTTGTGACCCGCATCAGCGCCGCCCCCGCCGCCGCCCCGCGGGGGTGGGCTGAGCTGCAGAGCGCCACCTCGCTTCAGCGTGCTGTACCGTGTGGAGGGTCGGGCCGGGGCCGCGAGACTCCGCACCGGGACGGCGGATATTCCCCCTGAACTTGGAGCTCAATGCGCGAAAGCCGTCGGGTGCAATACCACATACCACCACACCGACCACCGTTTCGCGAGGCGGGTAGAGACCCCGGCGGCTCGGTGATACTCCGCGCGGGCGAGAGGGATACGCCTCGCACTCGGACGAGGCGCGGGGTATCGACATGTTCGATGGTGAGTATCTTCGCGGGGCCTGGCGGGGAAACACCACCCGAGCGTAAAGCGCGTCTATGCAAAGTTGTGCGCAGGGAGGTCTTTGGGCGGTCGAGAGCGGAGCGTCGACTGAACACCAGCCTCTCGCCTGCTGCCACCCATCATACTACCCACCACTTCCCCCGATCCTCGCACAAGACAGAGGGGCATGTGAACATCTGAGATTGGATGCTCAGCCTAAAATACACGGCAATAATTTGACGTGAGCCGGGCACATCGCGAGGGGGGGGGGCGAAGATAACACAGGTGCCGAAGAGACAAAGAGCGAAAGCGGATGAGCTCTCTCTCTCTTTCTCTAAGAAGGTGCACTGCACTGGACGAGGCCGCCCGGAAAGAAGCAGCAAGGGGTACGGACAGACAGGTGTAGGCGTGGCGAGGTGGGAAGGGGACGCGGCCCCGCGCCGCCCCGCCCCGCCCCGCCCCGCCCCGCCCCGCCCGCTCTCAGATACCTATTCCCGTCTCTCTCCCTCTGCCGGCCCGCGCGCGCACCCTGGAGTAGAGAGGAGCGGCGAGGGACGCCCAGCTCAGCTCGCCGCCGCCGCCGCCGCCAGCCGCCAGTTCAGTTCAGTCTGAGGCCCAGAGCGCAGCGGACCGTCCGACAACGCGAAGTGCGCAACCCGTCTCGTCCCGGAGTGCAACAGTGTGTCGCAGCATCTAGTGCAGACAACAACAAACCCACCGCCAACATGTCGGCCGGACTTAGCTGTGGGAGTAGCATCATCAAGTACCTCCTCTTCATCTTCAACTTCGTGTTCGCGGTGAGTGTGGTGAACGCCCTGCCGAGGTGAAGGCCAGGCCTGCGTTGTTGACGGGCGTGCGCGCGCTCGCGTGTGTGTGTGTGTGCGTGTCTCCATGGCGGCCGCGCCTGTCGCCCGCGCTGCGCTGCGCTATCCTCGCTTTGTCTCTCTTGCACGTATATTATGGCGAATCCCATGAGTGCGAGAGAGACACTCATAGAATAAGTCGACTGCGCTTCGCCTCCTGGTTCACGTAGAGAGGTGTGCCCGCCCCCACCCCGCCCGGCCCGCGCGTTTCTCGTGAGGTTTTAAACGCAGTTAAATGTGACCGCGGTGGCTGCCGTGTAGGCTTGCACGCTACGCCACGCCCGCCACGCCCCTCCACGCCCCTCCACGCCGCGCCCGCTTCGCGCTCGTCAACAATGGCGAAGTTCTGCCGGCCACACCCGCAGGCTGGTTCCGAACGGCGTTCAGTTCTGTCCTCTCTCGCGCTTTTTACGGCCGTTCCCAACGTGTGCGACAAGGACAGAGCCTACCTAGGGCGCTTTGCTCTGCTGAGCTGGCTGGGTCGTCGGGTTCCCGTCCCGTCCAGTTGAACCGACACTCAGCAGGGCGATTCCGCACGCCATCTTCGTCTCTCCGTCCTTGTCGCACTCAAGGGGTAGGCCCATAAGGAGCGAGAGAGAAAGACACTTACTGCAAACCGGCCGGTGCTGCAGCCGGGCGGCGGAGAATATCACGACTCGAACCCCCGTCCCCATCCCCACCCCCGACCGCCTGTGATCTCTCCTCTGGAGGGTTTCTGTCGCAATTCGTCCGAGTCTTGATGCAAAGCTCTTTGTACA
Organism: Frankliniella fusca; assembly: GCA_029379305.1. Lineage (NCBI taxonomy): Eukaryota > Metazoa > Arthropoda > Insecta > Thysanoptera > Thripidae > Frankliniella > Frankliniella fusca. Next base: position 23,580 of record JAHWGI010000978.1, read on the forward strand.
ATCCAGACCCCTGTGACTCCTGTCATCGTCGAACACTCTTGTGCCGCCTCTCTGTCAAACATGGGCTTGTTATCACGCGAAAGAGGGACGGACATGGCGTTCTGTCTCATTTTAAAGGCCACATAATCCAGTCCACATGGAATGAGACCCCGCTCGCCGCCGGCCGTTTGCTCGGAGTGAAGAGTCGCGGCGGCGGTCCGAAACGAGGCGTCTCCCTTCTTCCTCCTCCCACCTCCACTCTCCCGAGCCCCTTCCAGTCGACTTACTGAGGATCTTCGTGTCCTTGAGGAGGCAAAGGTTACGAGGAAGGGGAAGCCGTGGCAGCTGAGGCGGGGCGGGGCAGCCGGGCTGCTGGACTGGAGACTGGAGGCGGCCAGCGGCCATCCCGTCTGCCCCAAAACAAAACTCCGACCTGCTAGGCTGTGCTCCCGCCTCCCTCAGGATTACTCTGAGGATCGTGGGCGCCTAGCCTAGCCGCCCTCGCCTCCCTCCCGATAGTCGCCCTGCCCTGCTTCACTATGAATCTTTACGATGGGATTTGCAAGTACACCAAGGGCGTTTTTTAAAAAAAATTGCGCACCGCCTTAGAAAAAAAAGAGGTATGTGCTCCGTTGGACCACAAGGAGAAGATAGGTCATAGTTTTGTTAAAATCAATTTACTCGATAGCGTTTCTACATTGCAATCAATCGCACTCAACTGCTGCAGTCCGTGTTAGAAATTAAATTTTGCCTGGTACTTTTGGTCTTGGGTGACTCACTTCGAAAAATCACTGTACGACCCCTCCCCCTTCCCCCAAATTGAACTCATCTAAAAAATAAATATAATAAAAGTAAATCAAGTAGATAGAAAGAAGAATAATCGAGAATAAATAAACAAACTGAAATAAAATTTTAATATGTCAGGGGGGAAAGATCAAAATTTATCATAGAGCGAAATTTTCCATGAAAAATTGAACAACAAAAAATCAAAACTCAAATGCAAATCACTGTACACATTTTGTATGAATGATCGCCCCTTCGCTTTTGATCCAGTGCACCGGTGTGCTGGGGTGGTACTCGCCGCTGATGGTTGTCCTGCCCTGCTCTGCCCTTGCCTGCGCTGGTCATGAGACCACCTCCATCCCGTCTCGGGGCGGGGCGGGGCGGGGTTATCTCCGAAAGGGCATCTTCCGAGATACCCGCCGCTTTGGTACCCCTTGCCGATGACCCTCCCCGATGCGGGGCGGGACGGGCCGCGTGTCGAGTCCAAGCCGTTTTGATTTGCACCGCGAGGCGAGGAGGGTGTCGGGCGAGGCGGGTCATTTGCGTTCCCATTCACACGAGCCCATAACAAGGGGGCGGGGGTACTCATTTTGGGCTCACCGAGGCGCTCGTTTGCGACGGCTGCTTCGCGGTCCGAAGAGGTGTCACCGCCGGGGCCGGGGACATCGACAACAAGCGGCTGCAGTTTCTTTCCTGTGTCCCGCCCCGCCCAGCGCGAGGGAAAAAGAACTCAGAGTTTTCTACATTTTTCTAAATTTATGTGTTTTTTTTTGGGGGGGGGGGGGGGGCTGGAACTTTGCCATTTTTTAAAAAAATCTCTGCGGGTTTTCCATAGTTTTTTCCAATTGTTTCTGAACTTTTCTGAAAGTTTCTACATTTTCCTAAATTACGAGGAGCACAAAAATTTTCGAGTTGTTTCCCCCTCGGCCCAGCGGGAGAGGGTTATTGTGCTGCTCTGTGCACCGCTGTGCACCGCTCAGGTCTGATGCAGTTGGTTACGCCACCGGTTGCTGCTGCAGCAGCGTCGAGTGGAGGAAAACTTTTGGTGCTCGCTTGATATTCGAATTAATTCCGAACAATTTTCCAAAATTGATATAAATTTAAGTTAATTTCGCCCTTCTCTTTAAAATACATTTAGAATGGTTAGGAATTTTAGGATATTTTCCAAGCATAGACTCCGAAGAATAGTTGTATACCGTAAAATTAGAAACTTCGGAGAAAATCCCTACTTCCACCGGGTGTTTAAGGGAAGACTTAACACTGTTGCGGGTTTGTCTCATCAACCTATGGTCATTTGTGACTCGTTTCTCTCAAGTCAAGTCTAAGCAGGTGGTGTCACCCCTGGAGCGCATCATAGAAAAATTCGCAAACTGTTGCGTGTTCTCTGAAGCGCCCCCCCATTCCTAGTCTCTTTTTCCCCCGAGCAGAACAGTGCCGGGGGGAGGCTCGCCGAGCCCTTGCCTATCCCCCCGCCCTGCGGCTGCGGCCCGGTGTGCTTCAACAGGTGCTCCCCAGCTCCGCCGCTGCCGAGCAGTGCACCGCCGCGGTTCTGTTCCCACGCTCAGCCGGCGCGCACACACATCCTGGTTCACGGCGTCGTTGTCGTGTCGGCGGCGCGCGCGGTCGGTGTCGCCCCTGCAGCGGTGGCGGCGGCGATGCCTTCCTTCTAGGGTCTGAAACGAGGGGTCCTTCACTAAAAATTCAAGCATTCACTGTTGTTTTTTTTTGTGATTTTCCTCAATTTTTCCTTTTTTTTTTTTTGATTTATTCTTGATTTTGTTCTGGGATTTTTACTTAATTTTTTAGGGTGTGCTCTGATTTTTTTGACTGGAGTACCCCTCGATTTGAAAGCGGCACAAGTGGAAGTGAGACGCTCGCCTCCGCCGCCGTATAGTGTTAGCTCCCTCTCACTCCAGCTCGCCCCATAGCGCCATCTCACTCCCGCTCGTTTTCGCGGACGCAAGCGCGGCGGGCCTCCGATGCAGGGTTAACGCGGTCGCTCGTCGCGCGCCTCGCCTACACGTCATGTTTTGAACGTTGCTGACCCGAAATGCGGCGGCCTGCTTTTCTGCTCCCCTTGCCCTCCGTGTGGTGGAAGATGCTCTACAAGTGCACGCCGGGCGGGCCGGGCGGGGCGGGTTGCGGCCCCGCGGCCCTCCCTGGCTGTCTGGTCGATGCACCCCTCAGCAGGTCCTCGTCCTGCCTCTGGCAGCCGCGATGACCCGACCTGACCCGGGCCGGGGGTGAGGTGCGAGGGTGTGCCTAGCGCCATCACTCACCACACACCCCCGCGCACTGCCGTTCGGGAATATCGACGTCGTTGTCGACCGGAATGGGCAAACACGACGGGAAGGGGGGGGGGGGGGGTCACTTTCAGAAATCAATGTAAGCCTCCCCCCAGAAAAACATAAAACCACTTTCAAAATAAAATTTAAAAACATAATTAAAATAAAATCACGAAGATGCAGAAATATTCGAGAAAATATTAATATTAACTTAAATGAAATTGAAAAATTCCAGGAATGGGTGTAAAAGATCAAAATTTATCAAAAACGGGCATAAATTTTCCTTCAAAAATCTTAAGAAAAATTTAAACGAATCACAAATAATCGAAACAATCAAAATTCAAAACATTGTGCACATTTTGTATTTTCCTCGGGGAAACCCGCTCTCGGCCCCCCTCGTTTGCGTCGTCGTTTCGGAGAAAGCCTCTTCACTGCTGGTGGTGGTGGTGGTGGTGGTGGGTGTCTCGCGGCCCCACCGGAACGGCGGGGCGGGGTGGGTCGTGCTAACAGGAAGATGACTACGCGCCGCTGTTAGCGGCCCCGTCACAACCAGCGGCTCACGCCTGATGAACGAGCCGCCCGCCCGACCTGCCCTGAGCGGTGAAAGGAAAGGGCAAACACCCACCGCTAAATTATATTAGTTTTCAAGCACGCGCGTCTGTGTGGGTTTTTCACGCTGTAGCGACAAATTATTTCCGGATTGCGCGGCTTACGCTCACCTTACAAGCGTGTGAATAGTTTGTCTATTTTTTATTTTTTATATTTATTTTTTTAAAGTACGCTCAGGTGTGCAAGTAAGTGGACATTCGTTTCATTCCCAATACCGCGTGCCTGATGCTCGTGTCGGAGAAACGGGTACCACCTTGAAACTCGTCCCGATACGGGCGGGCGTCCCACGGGTCATGACCCCCTCTCTGGCTGATGGCCTCGACCCTGGCCGGGCCGGCGCGGCCTGGCCCAGCCGCCCGCGGCCTCCCGGCCCGGCCCCCGGCCGCGAGATAGACATTGCCGGGATGCCTTGTCAAACGACGACCTGACGAGGAGAGGAGTGACGAAGACGGGACGATCCCGCGTCTCAAAGCGATCCCGACCACCTCCGCCTCCAGCGGGCGTTCGGACTGGACACATCGCAGTATACGAACTGCAGGCAGACCTACTCAAAAACGAGGGGCGATCACTCATACAAAATGAGAACAATGATTTTTGTTGTCGCTTTGTTGTTTTTTTTTTTGTTTAGATTTTTCAAGAGAATAATGCACTTTGTCACTCATCGTAAAATGTTGATTTTTTTTCTCACTATTGCTGACATTTTTAATTATTTTTTTCAAAGCTCTTTTGTTTATTAGTCCTCTTTTTTTCGGATTTCTTTGTTAGTTTCTTCTTGATTTTATTTTGATTTTCAAAATTACATTTTTGATATGAACTTTTGGAGGCCGTGCAATGGTTTTTCGAAGTGATTTCCCCCCACCCTCCCCTCTTGTTCAGAGGAGCGCTCTCCTCCCCGCTCTTCGAAAATATATAGTCTGCTGGTTGACCTAAGTGTCTATAGGTGTCGCACACTATTAAGTGTGTGACTTTCTATGTGTACGTTGTGGCGAAGCGGCACGCACGCTCGCGCGGGCGGGCGGCGGGTCGTGGGCGCGGCCGCGTGTCGGGGGCAGAGGGAGCTGCCCGCCCCCGCCCCGACCCGCCTGGCCCAACCTCGCATTCTTACGCAATAACTTTTGAGCCGGTTTCCACTCTCGCTGTCGCGGCCAGCGACCGGACCGGTTCGCTGCTCCAAGTCCACGACACTCCACTCCACGGCCAGCACGCGATGATCTACAGACGTCCATGCGATAGTCGATTTTAGGCAGCTTTAAAGTTCAGCAAACTTTGATCAAAAAAAAAAAAATCAACCTCCGTAATTTTTTCTGGGAATATGATGCCACAGTCGTCTGGATATGAATAGTGTCACGTTCGTTTGTGTCAAAATTGGATGTCTCATAAGTCTTAACGCGAATCACCTCAAGCGCGACAATCATTCTGCTCGATCCACAATTAAAGGAATAGTACACAATACTTCAACCGAGGGGCGGCCAACTAATGTATTTCTTTACATTTCTCGTGTATTTTTCGGTATTTTTCTTGTAATTTTGATAGTTATTCTTCTTAGAAGTAACGTGTACTTCTGTGTACACGATTTCTTCGAGTTGGCCGTCACTTGACTTCAACTAGGGCGAGACAATTCGTCCATTCTAACGAATGTGACGTCACATTCCTTGTTCTCCCCGTGGCAGATTGGCCCTTCCCCTCGCACGCTGCTGGGGTTTCCTGCTGGTTCACTGCCTCCACTTCCTTCGCCACGCCGCGCCGGATGAGTCGCCTTCCAGTTCGAATTGATTATCTTCGGTACCCGGGCCTGGGCTCGGCGCGGGGCAGGGCGGGGCGTGGCTGGCGCTAGGCGGGTTCTGCTCTCTACCTGTTTTGTGGACTTGTCTCTTTGGCCTCCGCTCCGGTCCCATCACCCACCCTGTGAGACAAGTGACTCTCAGTTTTGGTACTGGGTGTAACAGCACAGTAGATGCTACGTTAGTGTTGCGGGATTGCAGGGACCGTATTGCGTTACTGATTGGAAGATTTTCTCTCTTTTCGGGGTGCGAGCTTGCTCTGAAGTTGGTGTCAAGATACTTTGCAACCACCTCTAGTGCGAATCAGCCGGTGGGAGGAAGGGGTGGGGGGAAATCACACAAACAAAAGTGTTTGAGTAATTCTGCTGTGCGCATGCTGCGCTATGTCCAGTCCCCACGCCCGCTGGAGGCGGAGGTAGTGATTTTATTGACTATGGAATTTCTTGCCTTTTTTGTTTTGATGTTTTTTGTCGATTTTTCTTCTAATTTTCCAAGAAAATAAAGATTGTTTTTTTTTTTTCACGTTTTTAGAAAATTTCTTACATCTGACTTCTTTTATTTATTTTCGTTTGTCCATTTCTCAATTTTTCGAACTTTTCTGTAACTTTCTTATTGATTATATTTTAATTTATTTTTCTATTTTTAAATGATTTTTTGGAGGTCGCACAATGATTTTTAGAAGTGAAACCTCCCCCCCCCCCCCCCCCTCGGTATCAGCCGTCGCTTTGTAAATCAAATCATACCTTTTTTAATTTTTTTTCCCTGTCCGATCGGCCCTGCCTGTGCCTGCGTCCCGCCTGCGCGGCGGCAACGCTGTGTGGCCGCGCCGCGCCGTGACGTGACGGCCGTTGTGGCTCGGGTTCGCTCGCAGTCCGTGCTCTATCGGCCCCTGCCTGCCTGCCTGCCTGCTGCTATAATTTCGAACAATCATAAAGCCATATAGTGGTTCTCCTTGGTGACCGGACCAGCGGAGGAGCCATACCGCTGCCGCAGGTCGCTAAGTTGTTTTCTAGGTCCAGACCGGGCCCGGCTCGTTGTCGGCGTCATGCTTTGTGTCATTAAAATCGATAGAAATTGATCAGCATTAGGACTACACCGCCATCGGCACAGGGTGGTAATAATCCCCTGGGCGATTTTTCTGGGGGCTATAAATTCCCTGAGGGTCTTGGACCGCCATTAGCACCGGTGTAGGTTGTGCGGTGCACGGGCACGGGCGATCGGCGCACGACATACCCCCTCTGACTGTATGAGGTAATATTGCGTCCGTTTCTTTAGAGGTTAATAAATGAGAGGTATATTGACGTTGTGCACTGAAGAGGTGAAGTGACAGTCTCGCTAGGGCGGGTGGTGCCCCGCACCACGCTTTCCGCGCGACGTGCTCGCGGCTGATGCGGTACTTTGCGCGTTTGGGCTCGTTCGGCGAGCACGCCGGTATGCAGTAGCTGCCCACGACTTGGTGTTTGCACAGGTGGTGCACCTCGACATGGCCTCCACTGCGGCCTTTCTCGGACTCGCGGTGAGTCCCTGTGCGGGAATGTGCGAGCGAGCGCGAGTGTTTCGTCCTGGTCTTGTGACGAACGTGTGACAGTGACCGACGTCGACGACGGTGAATCACACCGCCACGCCACGCCTCGGTGTGTGACGATGAGTCAGGGTTCGTCACGTGACTGCAACAACGCTGGCGCTGCTGGTGTGCCGGCGCCAGGAGCGGTATAGGCTGGCGCGCTGCCAAACACCACATGCACGCCCCCGCCCCACCACGCCACGCCCCGCCCTACCCCTTCGCCCCGGCCCATCCCCGAAATGTTAATACCCCGCTCCCGCGGGCCCGCGGGTGCAACGGAAAGAACCCTGCGTGTGCTTACTAGGCCTACTGGCCGGCGGCGCGCGGTCTCGCCCGAGTCCCGAGTCCCTCCTCGCTGGCCCTGCGTCGTGCATCGTGCGAGTGCGACGCGGAGGGTGGCGGCGCCCACACCACTGCGAGATTCAAGGAAGGAATGTGATGCCATTTTTGTTGCTGGTGCGCGCGGTCCGGTCTGTCCGCAGCAGCAGCAGCGAACTTGGAGATGATCGGATGTCGCCGCCGCGCCTCAGCAGCAGCGACTAAAGCGCGCTCAGCATCTCTGCAGCTGCCCGGCCCGGCCGCCCGCCTCCCTGCCTCCCCCACTACGAGGGGTTCTTCACTCAAAGAAACCAGTGAACACCCTAAAACAAAATAATTAACAGAAAAAATCAGAAAGTTGGTAAAAGTTGGAGAAAATCAAGACATAATAAAAAGATAAACAGAAAAAGGGCAGTTAAAATCAAGGAAAATCACGAAAAATTAGAAAAATTGGTGTCCGCTTGAATGTTTAGTGAAGGACCACTCGCCTCTCTATAGCGCCCCCATCTCGTCCTCGTGGAGGGCGCGGATCACGCGGAGCGCTGCTCCTCCTCAGGTTGCGCGGAGGCTTCCTTCGCCTCCTGCTCTCTCCCTCTCGCTCGCTCCTATATTCCGAGAGGTTGCGCGGAGGCTTCCTTCGCCTCCTGCTATCTCGCTCGGTCCACGGCAGCAGGATGGAGGCCCCTCGCTCGCGTCTCCGCGCACATTCCTGTTGCCTTGCGTCGGCGGGGCGGGGGGGGGGGAGGGGGGGGGGGGGGGGGGGGGAGCGCTAGTTTGACCGCGACGCGCACGCGAGCGCTGCTGTGGTGGCGCGAGCTCGTCTTGAGTTAGGGGTCGTTCACAAGAAACTCAAGCATTACCGGGAAAAATCAACTAATTTTTGTGAAAAAAAATGTTTTTTACTTAATCTTAACATGAAAAAGTCATTTAAAAAATATCCCTAAACAGTTCACGTTTTCCATTTTTTAAATATATATATATATTTTTTAATGGATGACCTGTCGGTCGTGAGCGCCGCCCGTAACGCGCCGCCGACCGACATATGGCCCATGTGTCAATTGTCTCTGATAGCTCTACTGCCGCGACGGCGCGGCGCGGCGTGTCGCGGCGGCTCTGTGCGGCACTTCGGGTGGCTAGATGGATGGCACACTCTTTCAGTTTCAGCACTTCTGCGCGCGCCACGACCGCAAAACGCCCGCTTCCGGCCGCATTGTCTTGGATGTTTTTCTCGTGTGTGTCTGAAATAGTTGAACCCCTTGGTTTGTTGGTTGGACAGGAGGGGGTCGGCTATCTGTGTGGTTCGGTTCGAGGCGGCTCAAAATGTTGGGCCCTCGCCTCTCGCCCGCATCCTCCATCCCCGCGCCCCCGCTCGGCTCCTCCCAACGTCTAAAAATGTCTGAAATGGTTCCGTTGTGCTGCGCCTTACCCCGTAAAAATAACAATACAAACAACGCTGCCCATTCTAACAGAGCGTCCACGGACCACCAGCGTCATCACCGCTTGAGTTTTTCTCTAGGGAACCGCGGGATACAATCCATTTATTTATTTAGCAGTTCGCGATCGGACTGACTTTGTCCGTCGGTGAAACTAGCACTTCTTGTGATTCAGTTTTAGCCGCCTACACTGTGAAAAATATCTGTCGTAAAACAACTCATCTGTTCTTACTGATGACGGTGTTGTAGACAAACAACAATTTTGTTCGAGAACAATAAAAGTTGCTGCAGAACAGCAATGTTGCAAAACATCAATGATGTTCCTCTCCTCAACAACTTTTGTTGCTGCTGAACAACTTTGGTTGTAAAGGGACAACTCTTTTGTTGTTTGCCTGAACAACTTTTGTTGTTTTTCAACAACACGGAGTCTTAAAAAAAATTAACAGATTTGGTGTTAATTCTGTATGATATCTTTTACAGTGTAGCCCAGCCAGTCAGCTCCTCCTCGGCGGTGCTGCTGGCGCTGGCTGCCTCACGCCCATAGAGGCCGTCTTGTAGTGCAGTTCGATGGCTGTGGGAAAGGGAAGGCGCCAGCTGTTCTAGAGCTGTGTTTCTCGTGCCGGGGTCCCCGATGACATCAGCCACCGGGCTGGGCTGCTTACACTGATGATGCTAGCAGTGATGAATTTCACTGTAAGCCACGGGGAACCCGGAAGTACTAGGGCGGGGCTTCCGGTTGATTTTTACCTCCCGCTCACGGTCAGTGTCGAGTTTAAGGAGACATGACATAAGGTTGATATACACTTGACAAGTGTAGTATTTTTGCGCACGATGGACATATGTACCAGCACCAGCCCTTTGGAATCAATGGAGCACGTTGAGGAACTGCACACCAAGTGATGCGAGTTTACTAAACGCTTAACACCAAGTGGTGTAAAAACTTTCTACATTTGTTTTACAGGGACAGAAGTGACATTAAAAGTTAAATTTTTGGGGGTGCTGGCGAGCGGGTGAGGAGGAAACCACTTCAATTTATTTTTAGTCGTCAAATAAAAATTCAGAAAATAATTAGAAATGACCAACATTTCTAAAGGATCAATAAAAAGTTCATGGTATTTATTCATGAATATTTATCGATAAATTTCCCTAGTGCTCGCCGAAATTCCCGAGTTGTTTCTCACGGGGGAACGGAAGTGCCGCGGGTGCGGGCCGGTGTGTGAAGCATATCCACGATGTAGAGAACCTTCTTCTTTACGTCGTGGCATATCGCAGCACTTGCCCAACAAGTCGGCCGCCAACACGAGCCCCCCCCCCCCCCTCTGTCTCCCGTCCCCCGCGTCCCTCCGGAATGGCGAGAGCTGGCTTTTTCTGCCGGAAGGAAAGGGGAGGGTCTCGGGGTAAAGCGGCGGCCTTGACCCCCGCTGTTAGGAGGGCGTGGGAAATCTGCACTGCACGGGACTGGACTCGACAGGACACTTGAGTCACCTTGCTGAGTTACAAGTCCTTGTTACATGGCAGAACCGCTGCTGTGACAACTAAGTTACGTGATGATGGGAAGCGCAACTCTTCTCGCCAAACTGTCTGGCTCGTTTATGTAATGACATGCCTTCGGATGGTGGGAGTGAAACTGTGAGCCCTCCTGAGGTTCAAGTCAATCTTCGAATTTCGTAGACCAAATAAATATTAGTTTTTCTTCATCTCAGGGTTTGAATGGTCTTTTGAACTTCTTCGGTCGGTAGCCCTGAAACTAGGCAGAGCTCAATTTTCTTAACCCCCGAGTTCATTCCAGGGTAGGTTTTCTCGGTTTCGGGAAACGGAGTCTATTCATATTTTAGATGTTATGGCCATCCTTCAGACGAGCGTTTTGGGCGGTGGTGGAGGTCTCTGGCTCTAGAATATTGGTCATACGCAAAGTTTAGGAGCCAGAAGCCCCAGTAGGTGGGCCGGGCCAGGAAGCGCACCCGGCTATTCACCCCAACTTGTTGTCGAGCAGGGCGGGGAGGGGGACTGGTTGCAGGGCGCATCATATTGACCGGGGAGAAACCCCTCCCATTCTGCCCCTGCAGGTAGTGTCCCAGGTCAGTGTGCCAAGCTCGCCTCCCGCAGTCAATCCGCCAAGCGCACGGGCTGGCTGAGAGGGACTTCCCTCCGACACACCGTGACTAGATCATGTGATAAATGTCACAATTCCAAGGAAAATGAACACCTTAATTATCGGTTCGGACGTGCAGATTTCAGTTCACGCGCCTTCAAGTGAGTGACATGCACACGCACTTGGAGGAGGGTGTCCGATGATACAGCACGCATCCCCATGGCGTGTATCTCTGTGCTGTACAGTGAGGGCGGCGGTGAGGCGAGCTTGCTGCCGACCTTGGCGCCGCGTGGGGCCTGGCTGGGCCTGACCGGCGTGTCCAGGTGTGCCCCCGGCCCCGCCCAGCTCAGCCCGAGCCGTGCCACCTTGCTGCTTTTGCTGGCGCTTCTCCGCCGGCGGCCCGGCTGCGTCACACACACAAACGCTGATCACCTCATCCTCTGCTTTGTATTCTGACGAGAGCGCGGCTGACGGAGCGCGTGAGGTTATGAAGGGGGCTGGGGGGGGGGGGGGGGGGGTGCACCAATGGTTGCCTACCTTGAGGTATCTTGTAATACATTTTGCCTATTGCTCGGGAGGCTTTTCCTCCACCGCGCAGCCATGGGGTCATAGGGTATTCCGCTAAACTGAAACCGAAACCTTGTGAAGGAAATCTCGCCCGCTGTTTCTGTTTCCCTGTGCGTGCGCCCATTGGCTGACGGCAAAAGTTGACTCTCATTTCAGATTTCGGGAGGAAACAGAACCGGTGGTCATGCTCTTCTTGGGGTTCGCAATCTTGGAAATTTTTCCTAGACAAACCCTGCCTTCTACGCAATCTGCCACACAGCGGTGTCCGAATATTGCCCAGTAGGCAGGGTTTGTCTAGGAAAAATTTCCAAGATAGCGAACCTTTTTAGGCCCTGTTCCCCTCTAGCAAAATTCCCTATTGTAAGACCTGCTAAGGTCCCTGTATTTACAACGGTAGAGGAGGATTAGGGGGTGGGGGTGGATAATGTCCTTTGCCCTTTTGACTTGCGACTCAGAGAGGTTTTATGCTCCTCCGACTGCCTCGTCTTATTTCCCCCCCCCCCCCCACTTCTCGGCTAGTTTTCGTTCCACGACCGGAACTGGTCCACAGGACGGTCGCCAGGATTAGTCATTCGCATCAACTGTATATGTGCTCTGAACGACGGCCGCGCCGCGCCGAGTCGGGCCGGCTAGCCGCGGCCAAGGTCAGGTGCCTCGCCACGCCTCACGCCTCGCAGCCCAGGGCAATGTTGTTTCGTTTCTAACCGCTTATTCAGTTACGCTCGACAAATGCAGGTTTACGGAGAAATCTGTAGCTGTGGTGGAAATAACGCAGTACATAGGACTTGGATGCGCGCCGCGCCTTGGTTTTTGCAGTTATCTCGTGCGTCGCACTCTCCCCAAAGCTTGCAGCAGGATGTGCGCCGCGCACACCTTTTCCGCTGCCGGTACCTTCCCAGTCCCTATTTTCTTCCCTTCCCTTCGGCTCGGTCGTCAACGACCCGCCGCGCCGCCGCGATGGCGTTGCCGACTCTGTTCAAAGTTGCACTCAGAATCGAAGTTACCGGTAGATGATGTCACATGCACGTGTCAGCGAGGTGGGAGGGGCTTCCCTGGGTGGATGCGCTGATTCCTGTACGTGACTCACCTGCGGATCATGAAAAGTTTTGTGGGTCGCCATGGTCAGTGCTGCCAGAGAAGAGGGCAGTAAGTAGTTTAAATCAGAGTACAGAAATGCGGGCTGCGTACTAGATAGACAAGACCTGAGCATAGATGCGTGGCTCTTGCTTTCCAGATAGGTGCAGCCGATGCATCCCGCTCACTGTTAACAAATTAATCGCGATTTCCCAGCTCTTCCTCGATACGGACTGATTGTGAAATTCCAACACTTCTCTGCTATCAAATAAAAGGGCCCTTTTGCTGCCTCAAAGTGAAATATTTTGTCGGCCAGCCGACCATTTTTTTTTAAAAGCCAGTCTATGTTAAATACAGAGGAGAGTTGTAATTTCCCGAAGAGCTCCGGTGAAAATACAGAGGACAGTTGTGAAAAAAGTTGCCAATACTCTTCGTTAAATTACAACAGATGTGTTGTGAATTTCCAACATTTTTGTTAACGGTGCTGTACGTATACCGCCGTGAGAGGGTCACTCCTTACTGCCAATTTTTCTGGCAGCAACAGTACAGGTTGTCACAAGCCCCTCTCCAAGTTGTGACCGGCCCCCCGTCTCTGTCTTGCCCGCAGCTATGCGGCCTGCTGCTGGTCGTGCTCGGCGCGCTGTCGCTCAACGCGATGGCTCCGCTGTCGCAGATCGGTAACCACATCGACTCGTCCGCCATCGTCCTGATCGTGGCCGGCGCCATCATCTTCATCATCGCTTTCTACGGCTGCTGCGGCGCAGTGCAGGAGAGTCACTGCATGCTGGTCACGGTGAGGTCCCCACCGCCCCAGACACAACGACAGGGTTTAAAAAAAGCGGGAAGAATTGATTTTACGAAAGAAACATGGGGAAAAAATGTTTTTGTTGAGAAAAATCGAAAAAAAAATACTTCTGGATCTCAAACGTAGTTTACACGTCTCAAAGTTCAAAGTAATTTTGTTAATAAGATTGCCTTCATATATTTCCTAACTTTTAATACATGTAAAGGTTTTATCTATTAATATCAGTGCCATAGTACCATGCCAAGGAAGTTCAAATAGCAGCAACAAAAAATCATTTTTAATGAAAAAAATTATCGCTCAAAATTTCTTAACATTAAAAAAAATAAATTTGAATATAACGTTTCCTCACATTTTAAGGTCATTTTCTCCGGCTCTTAGAACCCTGCGCCAGCCGAGGGTGTGTGCTGAGATGTTATGCGATGCTGACGCGCCGCCCGGCCGGCATGTTCTTGTCCAGTTTGCGGTGCTGCTGCTGGTGATCATCATCGTGGAGGTGGTGGCGTGCGTGCTGGCCTTCATGTACAGCGGCGCCGCCAAGGACGAGGTGGACCAGGGCATCAAGAAGCTGTTCGAGAACGCCCGCCAGGGAGACGACAGGTTCGCGACCGAAGCCGTCGACTACTTCCAGACCAAGGTCAGAGCAGCAGCATGATAATCAAGAGGGAAAATTCACTCAGTTTTTCGCGATTGTCTCATTCCTAACTGGTAATTGACGTTTGCGAATGTCCTTCACTTTTGGGTGAGTGGGCTCTTTGACGCACTTGTAGGTGTGGTACAAGTTCCTTAAGTTCTGCTAAGTGCCTGCAAAGTGAGGACATTTGTACACACACTTTGATTTCCAGTGCAACACGATGCGCGGTGCATAGCACCATCGTGATATAACGTGAATTTCAATTTAAAACGCCCCACATCAAATATGTTAACTGAGCAGATCCTGTTGCTTACCACAGCTCCAGTGCTGCGGTGAAAACGGCCCTGCGTCCTGGGGAACCCTGGGCACTAGTCTTCCAGCTTCGTGCTGCAACGGTCAGAACGCCTGCTCCATCATCAATGCCAACAAGAACGGCTGCAAAAGCGCCATCAAGGAGTTCCTCGAGACCAACGGCAAGATTGTGGGTGGAGTGGCCATTGGAGTCGCTATCGTGGAGGTGAGCGTCGCGGCCGAGTTGTTTGCTCATTATATTCGGAAGAAAGGGATTTCCTTCTGACTCATTTTTTTGTTACAGTTGATCGGAGTGTGGTTTGCGTTGGGTCTGGCCGGATCCATCAAGAAGGCGGAGCGCAGTCATAGGTACTAGATGTTAACGCTCGCTTTTTGTTCATATACTTGACTGGCTCTCAAGATGATCAAAAGACCTGGTGTGTAATTTGTGTCCAACTTTTAGCCACCGTACGTTTTAGGCTATTTATGTCTTTAAATTATTTTATCTTAACTTTGCCATTCTTTTCATTCCCAATGACTCTGATAATACTGAATTGGCTCTCAAAATTACCATTCCCCCAACTTTGTAACGAAAGAGATGTGCGTAATGCTAATGAAAGCCCAAAGAAAGTTGTACAGTTACCGGTATGGACAGTATTTCCATCCACTCTATCCTTTAGTGGGAAAATTGCCACTTTTATTGCCTAAAGTTTAACTTGATAGAAATTATCTTAAGTTTTTGTATAATTTTATTATAGATATTATAAAATTAAAATTTTTAAATTAAGATTCTGTCTAATTGCATCCTCAAACCTTCACCTCAAAGAAAGGGCGGAAATTTATGTCCAGGCGAAGAACATTCTTGAAATACACGAATCCTCGCGGTGACCTCCCAACGCTTAATTTTGTCAGGTGTTCCATTGCGGCCCGGCACCGGCACTGAAACGGGGAGGGGGAAGTCCCGAGAGCCTGGTTACGTTGTCAGCCATGGTGAGCATGCGGCTGGAGTGCGTTCGAGTACCTGACGCTTTCGGACGTTGCCGCTCGGCCCCTGGGCGCCTGGGGCCCGCTGGGGCCTGCCGTGGGTTCCACGCGGCGAGTGCCATGGAGGGAGACAAGGCCACGGGACGCTAGAGTCCTACGGGACGCGGGGCGCGCCGACCTCAACTCTGTCCTCGGATTTTAACGAACGAGGCTGCAGTATTTGATGGAATTTTGGGGGGGGGGGGAATTTGACCGTTTAGAGCTCTGCAAACTGACGAGCGTCGCACGACGCTCACAAGTCTACTGATGCGTCTGGAGGTTAAACGCCGAGTACAACCCATTTTAACCCATCGGAAAGCTCGCCTGTTCGGGCGTATTAATCCGGCCCAGATTGACAGCAGTCAACCCCCGATGGCCGCCGCGGGTAAATACTCGTTTCAGCACGTGGGGCAGTCCGGACCGGTCCGGACTGCAGCTGAATTATCGAGCCGGTCAGGGTCTGAGGGCCTAGATCGCTGGTACGAGTGCTGCTCTGCTGATCTTACCGGGTCGTGGGTTGACGCGGATCGAGTAAATAAAGCATGAAGCAGACTGAGGGTTCCATGCCTGCGGCCCCACGCCCGACCTTCGTCTCAGGGCCGATCGCCAAAATAAAAACCCAACACTCGTCCGGACCGGAAGCGATTCGGAGCGCTGCAGGTCCTGTCGACAGTAATGACCCCCGCTCCCCTCCCCCTCTCTCTTCCTCCACTCTCGGGTGCCAGCCACTAGCCAGGGGTGTGGGGGAGGAAAACAACTGAGTTTTGGCTAACGAATGTAAATTTTTTTAAGCCTAAATTTTCGAGAATTTCGTGAATTAATATTCAAGTTTTGGTAATTTTGGCTTAAAATTTTCTTGAATAACTTACGCAATTTTTTTTTTCTGAACGACGCGAGGTGCTAAGAAGTGTCAGTTTTGTTCCCCTCCGGGTGAGAGCGCGTGGCGGGTGTCGTACGATATCCTCCGCTCCACTTGACTGGTATGACCACTGTGTGGCCACGTCGGCCACGTCAGGCCGTGCAGGGGCGGGATTGGCGAGCTCACCGTGACTTCACTCATTCACTCACGCGGCTCACGCGAAAAGAGCAGTCCACAGGGAATCCCTCGTGTCTTCCCAACCACCCCAACTCATTATGCTCTAGGAATGAGAAGTGACAGTATATCAAGTACTTAATTTTAATTATTGCACTTAAGGTAATCAAGTGACCTATATTTGCTCCCTAGCTATGGTACATGTCCCTTTTTCCTAGAAACAATCCACAATTTAGTTGGGGAGGCACGAGGGAGTCCCTGGGTCGCGTGAGAGAGTGAGAGAACTCACGGTGAGCTCGTGAATCCCGCCCCAGGCCAGGCGCAGCCGCGGGGCGGGGGGCATGCTGCAACTCAGCAGTATATGAATGTTGCCAACCCCACCGCGGTGCAGACCCGGCGGGGTCCACCCTAGTTTAACTTGGTGACGGAGGCCTCTCGAGCTGCTTTACTTACTCAGCAGCGGCAGCAGGCCAGAGCAGTGCCCGGTCGGTAGTGGCTGTAATCGAGAAACCAATGAATTGAAAGTTCTTACGCACAGTGAGCGTACTCGGCGTACTCTCCTGCGGGTCGGCCCTCGCTCTCCTGGCTGCCTTGTAGAAGACGCCAAGAAGCTCTGAGAGAGAGTCTCTCTATCTCTATCTCTCTCTTTTTCTGCGGGTGGGAAGGTTTTATGCGACAAAGTAAAGGAAAAATATGTCATTACTCATAAGTATTTGGTACGAACGAACGCCGAACAAATGTACTACATTTATGAAAACAGGTAGATAAGACTGCCTTGCATCTAATAACCACATATCACTACTCTCATGCACATTTCATATCACAAACAGCCAGTTACAGATGATAGTTGAAAAAAAAAACACCACAAGCAAAGTCAGCATACAAGCATAGGTTTGGGTTTTGTATTACATCCGAACACTTAATTGCAGTACACAACAATTTCCCCAAAAGTCACATCACAGCCACAAATACTTTAACATTTTCTTTTGCTTGAAGTCAATGTGGTCCTTTTTCTCTCCTCTAGCAAAATTAATTTGAGGGTCTATCCTTGAAGTTAGAAGTGAATTTTATAAGATTAGAACTGTGCTCCTCCATAGTTTCATGTCATGCCACATAATTAAACTGAAATGTCAAAGTGCAGTGGGCTATACACAGCTGAATCGTATGTCCCCAGCTCAAATAAATTTACCCTAACTTACCCTCCTTGTAACAGCTAATCTAACCATATTAAAATTACAGAAACACATATTTAGTGTAGCAGGAAAAGTTGCAGTTGAATTACACCCAGAAGATTGTTGTCTCATGTGGTTGTACAAATTAATAGCCCAAATGACCGCAATTTGGACCAAAAAATTAGATGTACATTTTTGGGTGAGTTTGGCTTGCAGGCTGTCAAAAATCGGAATAAATAAAACTCTAGATTTGAAAGACATTCCTATAAACTACCAGAAAACATCTCCAAATGAAATAACTTTTTTTCTTTCTTTCAATCATGACTATGATAATAAATCACAGATTTAAAAAGAATTTCTTTTCATTTTTCTTATTTTCCTCTTTTATTAGGATGACATGAAAAGACAAATAATATTCTGATATTGTTAACAAGAGTTAATTTACTTTGCAGTAACTACAAAATAATAGATTTACTTGAAATTATAATAAGAAAAAATACTTTCACAAAGTAAGTAGATTTAACAAAAAATAGTAATATAGTCCTAGCAAAAGAAGATTAGAAGGCCAATAAAGGACATAATTCCTCTTCAGCCTGCTGTGACACCTGTAGTGCAAGGAAGAAACCGGAATTTACTGCAGAAGTTGTTTGCGTTCACTTTTAGATTTTTAAATTTATCACAAAGATTGGTTTTATGCAGACATTATATTCCCTTTGGCACAAGGTACGCAATACTTGGTAAAGATTGTTTGTACAAAAAAATTTGTCTATTCTCATTCAGCAGAGGTAATTTTGAAGTGATTTGGATGAGTAAAATACTGAGAACGACATACTTGGCAAATCAAATAGGATGCAACCACTAAGCGCAAGCACGCGGCCACACGCACAAATACACACATACTTGTACCCATACACACAAGCGCAAACGAGCGCGCGCGCACACACTCAAATACGCACACACTCAAACACGCACATAAAAATGTCCTGTTCAATAATATTTTTTTGCTACTAAAATAAAAACGCAAAAATTACATGGGATTTTTCAATTTAACCTTTGGCTTTGCATCTGCTCACTGGTAAACAGTTGTCAACGTACACATAAAAGTATATTCTCTTTTTCTTTTCTGATATGTACATTTATACTTTTTCTTGATATAAAATTTACAGTGAATAGGTTCATTATTCAATGTCGAGTGACAATGTAGTCTTGGAATGTACTAATCATTCATGAGGTGCACAACATAAAACAAAATTGTTGTATGCTGAAGAACTTGTTCTACTTAGTCTCTACTAAGGTTTTTTGCACCAACAATTAACACCTAGGCTATAAACAATATAAAGGTGGATCAATTGATTTGAAGTCTTCAGATGTGATTAAAACAGACTTCAGTCATGAAAATAAAACTTATATACTATTTCTTAAGATAAGTCTATCTTATGGATCAGCTCGTTCAGTTTTTGAATCCAAGCTTCACAAAAATCGCAGCTCCTGGACGTTGGCTTGGTCACCTTTCCAGAAGCCGCTGTCGTCCCTAGGTGTTATTCTGTTTGTTGGAACGTAGTCTTGCAAGACCAGACCTTTCCTCTTCTTCATCACTTGTATAAGAAGACATTCCAGCCACTGCACCACAACGAGAGGAAGTCGCCTGTATAAGTTCTTGGTCTGGTCCAGCTCTATCCTCATACAAAAACAAATGCAAAGTTTCCTCAAATATCCTTGCCTCAGGAAACTCAACCTGAAAGAAACACATTTCTTAGTAGTTTTTGCTCACTTTTCTAAACATAATTTTTTTCTTAAACTTAATAATTAATTTAAGCGTCACAAACCTTTGTGTGCTTCTTATCAGTAGCATACACTATGGATGTACAGCAAACCTCTGCAACTTTTTTTCCATGGCCATAGAAGGACCAACAGCATATTTCACTTGATCCAATTACATCTTTGATGAACATTAATCTCATACTGTATCTTAGAGAAAGCTTGTCAAAGAGTTCAATGTTTTTGAGTAGATTGTCATCAGAAGTACTAAAAACAAACAACAGTCATTGATGAATCAATAGTTTGATTGTTAAAAAGCAGCTATTAAAATGATGATCCTTACCTCGTGTATGAATATTTATTATTGTGTCTATTGATAAGGAGCTTGACAATTGGCTGAAATGCAAGAAAGGGTTCAACAGTAATACAAATGTAGTAATGAGAAAAGAGTAGGAGATACCATTCAAACAACTCACCTTGGTAGTTGAATTTATAAGTAGCTGTTCTTCTTTTTGAGATGTGATCAAAGCTACCCTACAAATAGGCTCAGCCTCTCTTTGTTTTTTCTGTAACGCTCGCTCACAGCTTTCAGCTAGATCTGATATACAGTAATATTTTGCTTCCGCTAAAAGTTCTGCAGTTTCTTTCACAGACTCTGGCAGTGGAATACACCCATCACGAAGGAAATTCAGGATTGATCCAAAATGATTCCCACATCTATCAATCAGAATCCAGCCTGAAAATTTTTGATATAAAACCTTGAACAACAAATCTAGCTAAAAAGCACAAGGCAATGCAGCCACAGACTTTAACAGTCACACATAAATTAAATCGCCAACCATACCTTCAGAATCTGTAAGGACCTCCATTCGACCACTGAACATAGCCCGCAACATAGTGTCATGTTTGGTTAGGGTCCCTATAGTTGTGTAGTGTAGGGACCCACCAATGTTTAATTTGACGTATTGCGATGGACTTCCTCGTAAGACCCTTCCAACACGATCACCCGACATTGTCGAGCAATCTAGAATACTTTGGTCCGCAATTTTAGGAGTTTTTTTAGGCCAAACTTTAGGGAAATAGAGACATATACCCTATTGTCGCTGATGGAAATTTTCTTCACGCAAACATAAGGCTCACTAAAGCTAGCAAGTTTAATAAAATCTGGAATTTCAATATACATTTGAAGAAAGTTACAAATGAGCAAGAAGTCTAGAGTCTCGAATAATACCCAATATCATTACCTGTAATTTGTATCAGAAACCTCCAGTTTAGTCCGTTTGAGAAGCAGACGACAGAAAACCTACAGCTGAAGATTTCACAAAAATAAATTCTTTTACCTTTTTTGCAGCGTTTTGAAAAAGAGAAAAATGCATTTTAAGGACATCATAGAATCAAAAAAGAAAGTTTGGAAATAAATTTTTAATACTTTCGTGCCTTTGTTTGTAATTCATGTGTGAATCATGTTCATTATTACAGTTGTGAAGTTGGTAAACAGTGGACAACACTTGGATAGGCTACATGCATTTTCTGATCCCTTTTACGTACTGTTGGATTACTTTAGCACAATAAAATGGAAACGAAAAAGAATTAAATCTCACGGGAAGGTTTTTGATGTGAAGTACGGCTGGAAGAATGCCCTGCGGACATCTAGGTAATTGGTACTCCAATATTTAACTTTCGAGGTGTTGGTGTAGGTTAAGGTGTGTTTATTTATGTTGATAAAAAGAGTTTGCATCAATCAATTTTGCTCATGTCAGTTCGTTGTGGTATTTTGTTTACGTTCTCTCGTTAAAGTTGTTGTTAACTGTGTTCTCTCTCCAGCTTTCAGTGCATGCTTGTCTGTTAAGTAGAATTAGAAGAATGGCCTCAAGACCACAGCAAATGTGTTGTGAGCCATGCGCCAAATATTCATCTTATGTGCGACGCATTGAGAACAATGGTGTTCATGTCTCTAGTATGTATTGTCTATGGAATACCTGTTGTAGTTTTTTTCATTTTCTGTTCATCATAGAATTTCTCCTCATCTAGACATACCTTTTCGAGGTGTGAAGGAAGAGCATCTCTTCCATGAATTCAGCCGATATGGTAAAATTGCAGATTTCTACTTCTGTGATCAGAGGTCATATTGTCTCATCAATTATGAGAATAGGTGTGAATTTAAATTTTGCTTCATACTTAGAATTTTTTTTTACTATGGAAATAATGATTTTAATTGATGGCATTTTAACACAGGAAGTCGGCTGATGATGTTTTTATGTACCCAGTGAGAATCAATGGATGGGAGCTAAGAATTAGACCACGAGTTCAAAATCAGGCCGGTAAAGTTTATTGTTTCAGAAAAGAGCAGTCCTTTATCATAATATTACTTTAATTATTAGCAGTGTATTACAATATTTTAATTTCCAGGTATAGAAAAAATTGAGGCCTTATCACAGGTCCTTCCACAACATGAGGAGGTTTTGAGATCAATTCCTAAAGATAAAGATTTCAAAAAACAAGTAAGATAAAAATAAAAGTTTGCTTGTCTATTGATTTTATTTTCTGTATCTCTAGTTTACATTTTACATTCCGAACTAGGTTGCAGAATTTCTTTTGGCTGTGTGTGCAGATGAAAATTCTTTACTCAAGCCATTTAAAGTCTGTGAAGACCTAGAAAAAGCTCTGAAACATCTTTCAGCCAATTACAAAATTATTCCATTTGGTTCCTCTGTTAATGGTCTTGCTTTAAAGGATTCAGATTTAGACATATATTTTGGAAGAGGTGACCAAATTCGTGTGAAATATTATGTATGTAATAACAGGAACTGAAAATGAATTTATCTATCTATCTTTTCTGTTACAGAACCCCAAACAAAAGGTGCTGATGTTCTTGACGTATTCAAAAAAGTTCAAACAATTTTAGAAAAACTTCCAGCTATTGAGTCAATAAATCCAATTCCAAGTGCTAGGGTTCCCATCATCAAGTTTGTCCATAAGTCCACTCGACTTAGTTGTGATCTTTCATTTAAAAATGCCATGGGGGTGCAAAACAGTAAACTAATCAAATTTATAGTTTCTTTGGATGAAAGAATTAAGCAGTTTTTCATAATTGTCAAATACTGGGCTAAACTTCATCATCTAACTGGGAGACGCTTTTCTAATTATGCCCTGACCCTTCTCCTTATAAATTTTCTTCAGTCTCTTAGTGAGCCTTTTCTTCCTCCTCTTCATGAACTTCAACATGCTGGTGTAGTTCCTATAGAGATTGGCCGGTGGAATACTAATTTTGATGATAGTAGAACTAGATTGAGACCAATCTCTAATGAACTCCCTCTTGAGGAACTACTTAGCCGTTTTTTTGAAAGCATTGTGCAAACAGATTTTGAAAATTATGTTGTGTGTCCATATCTTGGCACCCTGATACATAGAGGAGCATTTCAAACAATGACCAAATTGCCCGATGCATTAAAAGATTACATATATTGTATGAATGTAGGCGGGGCGCGTCTTCAGGTTTGTATTCTATATTTCCTTCCCATTGTTAGCTCAGAAAATAAAAGGTATGATGACATGTCCTTTGTTTCTGCAGATAATGTCACCACTCTGTATTCAAGATCCATTTGAACTAAATCTAAATGTAACAAAAAATGTTCCTAGGCATGATTTTGAGTGTTTAAGGGAACATTGTATGGTGGCATCGAGATTAAGCTTTACAGTGCCGCCACATTTATTCCTCTCAAAGCTTCTTTCTACAAGTTACAAATATTCAACCAATGAAAGCAGACAGAACTGGCTTCTGAATCCCATGCATGTTCGCCCGCTAAAAGGTTTCATGACATTACATGTTCCTTTCCCTGGTGATGCTGTTGATGAAATAATATGGCTGAACGATGTGACTCAAAAATTAATTTTAATTTTTAAGAAAATTTTAAAAATTCATGCAGAAAATTTGACCACTGTAAGTTTCTTTTGTTTCTTATCTCTATTCTTTGAAAGGCATCTCCTAGTTTGATCTTCATTTAACTTATTATACACTTTCTCTGTCAGAAACAGGAATCCAAACCAGGATGTGACCAAAATTTGGAATGTAAAGGTTCACAAGTATTGTGGCTGGAGAGGGATGAACTATGGAAAAAATGGCACTCCAATCTATCAACCAAGTCAGATAGTTCCTGTAGAGATGTTCAGGTCTGTTTAACATTTCCACATGTTATCTTGACAATTTTTGAAACGATACTAGCTACAAATTTTTTTGAATTCTTTCAGGTTTTAGATGTTTCAGAGACGCAAAACACTATCTCAGAAGTTCGTGGACAGAAGAGGAAACATGAGGGAGAGGAAAGGGAAGAGAGTCACAAAAAAGCAAAGCAGAGAAATCACGACCCGCAGACATCGGCACAAAGTTATGTTGTAGATATTATTGATCTTGACAGTGAGGACTCCACCCCTGATCAGGCCAGAGAGGATATCTTATCAAGGAGTCTTCTCGATGAAATCAATCTGACCAAGGAAATGGTTTGTTGAGTATTTGATGCAGTTTAATTCTTAAGATATATGTAGTTTCACACTTTTATAAAGATTCTTTATAAATTGATTTCAGGTTAAAAGAGGACATGCCTTACCAGCCGCTTACGTCATATTGGATTTTACATGCAAGATCTGCTTAAGCAACAGGAACATCCGAATTGAAATTGCTGACCGCAGGTCTCGAAACAACTTTTTTGCTTCTTTGTGTGTGTTCCTGGAAGAAGGCCTAGTTAAGTTTATTCTTGAGGAATAACATTTATAGGATAACACAGTGTTAATGTGCTGATGTACAGTATTATTGATGTAAGCAAAGTGACAGAAAATTTATTTTTTCTTTTATATTTTTTCCACGATTTTGTTGACAGAAATCAGTTTATCTTCCTATTATAATTAATATGGCTAGGAAGGGAGTTTTGCATGAAACTTGAGGTACAGAGGACATGCATGTATCCAATAATTGTTAATAAAGTTTATTAGCAAAGTAAAAAAATAATAAAATATAAATCTTTGATTGATAAAAAATTTAAGATAGAATGCTATTTAGAAAAAGATATGCTTAGTCAATAACTTTTTTTCCTGTCTCAGCTATCTGTAACATTTCCTTAATGTCAACAATCTTTTCGCGAGGTTTGCCAAGTGCCTTTCCACGAGTGACTTCTTCTTTGTCAATTTTTTCCCACCCATCAAAAGACACTGTTTGAACACCTGAAAACAATATGTGAAGTAAATAATTTTTTTCAACTATAATACATTTAATCTGAATGGTCATAAAAAGATGTAAACATCAGAACCAAACCTTTGGCATCTAACTTTGAGATAATGGCATTTATTCCTGGTCTAATCTCATTTAAATTGATAACCTCTTGTCGAATGTCATCTAAAACATTGGCTCCTGTTTCAAAAGCATTTGACATTGTTGATAAAATCACACCCACTGGACCAGTTGATAACCAGCCAGCACTGTATACACCTAAAAAATGGATTCGTATCATATAGAATCGAAACTCAAGATAACAAAATCTAGACTAAAATGAACATTACTTAAAAGCATTCTTGATAAAAATTACCATGTTCCACACGCCCTTTAGTGTTGATGACCCTTCCTCTCTTATTGTCAAATGGTATTGATGGATCTGGGCAAACACTTTTGTAGCCAATACTTCGTAAAACCATTCCAGATGTAATGACTTCTCTCTCTCCAGTTGGAATGGCTCTTTGGTTTTCCAACTCTGTTCCTTCTAACGTGTTAAGACCAAACTCAACTCCAGTAACCCTAGAATCCCCCAGAATAGCGAGGGGACTCCTGAGAAACAAAGGTCGAAATTCTTTTGAAGATGGTTTTGGAGATGTTTCAAGAGCGCTTTTCACAAGAAGTTCCGTTAGTCGTTTTCTGGGGCGAACCAAATCTGTGACAAAGCAAACAACTGGTAGACTTCAACCTCAATCAAATAATATTGAAAACACATGAAATGCAAACTGACTTGGAATGAGATTGGGTATTCCTCTGAAATGTTCTTTTTCAAATATTGAAGAACAGCCCTTCAAGTTGATCATTTCTCGTAGCTCTTTGATGGTAAATGCAACCTGCATTGGGCCTCGCCGTCCTACTAAATACACAGATTTTACCTTACTATCAGCCAACTTTGCTAAAGCATGTTCAGTTATGTCAGTTTTCTACAACAACAACAACAAAACTTCAAAAAATTAAAATGGTCAATAACTTATTATCACTAGAAAAAATGTAATTACCTTCAGTTCATCTAGTGGAGAAAGGAGCATTCTTGCAGCATCCACTGCAACATTACCCTGGCCAAGAATAACAACACTTTCATTGCTTAAATCAACATTCAGGTCCTTGTCACGGGGCAGACCATTGTACCAGCCCACAAATTCTCTTGCTGAAATTACATTTTGTAAGTTTTCTCCTGGAATTCCAAATGTTTTATCTTGCTCAGCGCCATAAGTCTTGATGCAAAAGAAATTAGCTATTCACAAACTTTACTTTAAAATAAAACAAGGTCAGTAAATGAAAAACTTACCAAAATTACAGCATGGTAGGATTCTTTCAAATCTTGAAGATTGATATCAATTCCAAAGTTTACATTACCAACAAATCTTACTTGAGGAGACTTTGCTGTTTTCGTAAAAGTGTTTATTACATTTTTTACCTCAGGGTGGTCAGGTGCCACTCCAAACCGAACTAAACCAAATGGCACAGGAAGACGTTCAAATATGTCAATTTCACATTGCGGTAGAGTCTGTAAGTAATACAAAGAAACTCTATGCATGAGTAGTGCTGAATTCTCATAAAATTGCCACCTATTGGAGTACCTTAATAATGTGTTGAGCAGCATAAAAGCCTGCAGGGCCCCCACCGACAATACATATCTTGGCACATTTTGTTTGATTGGGCAAACCTGTCAAGAACCTAGCATTTTTGTACAGTGATTGACTACAAAATCGAATCATTGCAAAATAATGTGGACTCTTTGATCTATCTAGATGTGTACTTAAACATGTAAGGTTGTTGGGATTTCTGGTAAAATTTCGTTGCAGCAAAGATCGCGGACTAGGCTACGAGTGGTCAATGATTCAGTCTGTGTCTACGTCGTCGGCTACAGATATTTATCTGCTTGTGGAGGGGAAGGACTCGTGACAAAAGTCAAGAACCTCGCTAATGCTGTGATTACCAAGGTGAAATATATTGCTTCACCCGGAAGCAGTACGTTGCCATTACATCTGTTGGGGAAAGAGAACAACAACAAGTGAAAACTTGTGTCCCTTACAAGAAAGAACAGCAATAGAAACGAAATACTAAGATATGCCCCGATAATCTCCCTGAATTGAATGCGCGTTAGCTATCTGCAAAATTAATGTTAGCAGTACCAAACATCACTGATGCATGACACACCTGCTCTTGATACCTATCGTATACTTTACTTCACGACGTACTTGACCTAAAAGCGCATTTTTGTTGTGAAGAGAAAGGTATCGCGTATAATCATTTTGTGTTACTGCACGAATGTCATTGAACCAGCATTGAACTGCCCTATTAGTTTATTATCAGGAGGTAATTATTCGCAGGGCTCCACCATCTTGCCTGCGAATAACACTGTCCGCGAAGTGTTTTGTCTGGTTTTGTCTACAGATGTGCGTCATGGAGTTTCGCGTGATATATTTGTGTGTTTTATCACAATAAAAATTAGAACTATTATGTAGTGAGAGCTGGTACCGCTTTAGTCTTTTCTCTAGCTTGTGATTTAATGAATAACACTATTCTGAAATCAAGGAATACACTTTGAATACACTCACCCCACCCACCGTTGGACTTCAAAGAGCTTGATATCTCTTATTGACTCATCCTAATTCGTCTCACCCGTAATCTCTGGGTATGAACTGTTATTGCTTCATGTGATTTCCCCATCACAAACTCATGTACTGCAGGAAAAATCATGTCGATGCCAGTGTCAGCTCTACATAACTTTTCCTGTTGCGGAGTCACCTCGCCAGTGCTTTGAAGCCACTTGTCAGAATGCTCAAGATTAGTTCAAAAGTCCCTCTTGCTTTTTGGATTTCATCGTAGCTTTCTGTGTCACCCCTTTACGTTATTGACCTTAGAGACTGATGGTGTCCTCAGTAAGCAATATTTCACCTTTTGCCATGTAATTTTATTGTTATTCATTGTAAACTTGAATTCCTTATTGCAGGCCAAGATTGCTGATAACACTTTAGACCAAAACAGCATCCTGTCTACTTAAATATGGCAAAAGAGACATTCTCATCATTAATTGATTTGTTTAAGTCCTCCTCTTCTGTTTCTACATTGGTTTGTGATATATGTGGTAATAAGTTGAGTGTTTTCAAAAAGAAAGTGAGTTAAAATTTTCCTTTATGCTTCATATATTTTACTACTGGAGTCCTAGAGATAAATGTGTGTTACCCTTGTTTTAGAAACCATGTGCTGAATGCAAAAGGCCATTCTGCTCTCAGTGTCTTCAGAGATGTAGGGACCGAGCTCTTCGCTGCAAAAACTGCTGTGTGTTGACCACGAGACCTCCTCTGCGCTCAGCACTGTTAGATCTAAAAGTGAAGGACCTTCAACATTACTTAAATGAACATCATGTGTCAACTAGAGGTTGTCTTGGTATGTATTTCTGTTAACATATCGACTAGCCTAAGGATTTTTTACTGCTGTCTTTTAATAGGCAACGAGACACCCAATGATGAAATCGTTTACTTTTGCAGAAAAAGAGGATCTTGTCAATGTTCTTCTTAGATATGCAGCAACACCTGGAAATCCACCAGCTAATGTATCTAATAATCCTGGTTACTCAAGAAATCCAACAGGAAATAATCAATCAGGACCATCCCCCCTTAACCAGACTTCATCTACATTAACGTCATCGGCCTCAGCCCATGTGGCGGAGAGAGTGAGGACTCAGCAAAATACTGATCCTTCCGACATGCCGTCTGCACAGACTGGATCAGGCCAAGGTAATATATCTATTTTGCCTTTCCTACTGAATTTTGTTTTTGAAATTTCCATTTGTTATTTTGAAAATTTGTTTCAGTTGATACAGATTCCAGCAGTGACACCAGCTTTGAAATAGTTCAAAGACCTAGTTCAGAAGAAAACATTTGCTCTTCATCTTCTTCAACCTCTGTCCTAGAAGGAAGTAACCAAAATAGTCCAATTCAAACAAATTTATCCCGAAGTGGAACATCCAGTGTTATTCCAAGCCCAGTTATGGAAATAGTCTCATCAGAGGGAGAAGCTAGGGCTCTGACTCCTGAGCCTACTACCTCAAACCCACTGCCATCTGGAGAGGGTGCTTCAGTAACAGGTTAGTGAGCCTTTCTAAATCAATTGCATTTTGCATGTATCTCATTTTTCTAAATTTTTGAATCCTGTTCACTCATAGAGAGCTTGTCTCACACCTCTCAAACAGTCACAGAAAATTCTGCTAATCCTGTGCGCAATGAAACCTCTGTTCTACGTGCAGAGAATGAACAAAACCTAGATGTTATTGACCATTCATCAACATCTGCATCAAATTCATCCAATAATTCTCCTGTAAGTGCAAGATGCTTCTACGAGTTTTGTTTCATTTTGAATTTTATTAACCAAGAACAACAATTTTTGCAGAATTTGCTGAGGGGGACCATGGCTTCAATATCATCAGAGTCTGATTTTGAAAGCCTATCTGTCAAGCAGCTGAAAGACATCTTACATCGGCACCGAGTCAACTATTTTGGATGTTGTGAAAAATCAGAGTTAGTTGACAAAGCAAAACGTCTTTATCGTGACTACTGTTCTTCTAGAGCAGGTTTGCACACTATAAGCTTTCTTCTTCTTATTTTTATTGTGGGTAAATTTATTGCATTCACTTATCTTATTTCTTTCAGAGTTAGAGAAGCTGGACATGGATTCATTGTGCAAGATTTGTATGGATGCTCCTGTTGAGTGTGTAATGCTAGAATGTGGACACATGGCAACCTGTACTGACTGTGGTAGGCAGCTAAGTGAGTGCCCTATTTGCCGACAATTTGTTGTTCGCATTGTCCGTACTTTTAAAGCATAGTAAGAGAGAATTTTATGTGATTTTAGTCTAACTAATTTGTAGCTCTATGTTTAGTGTAAGTGCCATACTGTGGTTTCTCTAGTGAACAGAAAGGATTCATGAGACATGTGATGTGATAATACTATGGAGGAGTCAATGCTGTAATAGCAAATTTAGCTTTGGAATTGTGAAATGTAAATGTGGTTTTACCACCATATAGCTCTCTATTTCAGAAATTTTCACATACTGTAAGTAACAACATGTTGCACTGTATCTCTTTCTTTATTATATACTTGAAAGTTCTTTTTCTCTTCATTTGTGAGTGCAATCAGTAATGGCATGGCAAACTTATGTTGATGAAACTGAAACAGACATTCTTTTATCCTGCTAACATTTTTGTGGTATTTATCATTCCTATCATCACTAAACACAATTTTTGATGTTGCATACTTTTCTTTTCCTTGAATAATTTTTAATAAATTCTATTTTGACATTTGCTGTTATATTAATGGCCTTTGACAAAAGCTCCAAGTTAGCTCAACATATGAAAGACTGATAATGTTATGATGTCATCACAGTTTGGTGATCTAAGACATGAGACATTCAACGAAGCTCCTTCCTGTTAAGAAAAAGAAAAAAAAATCTACTTAAAGCTGTATTTTTTGTTGAGTAGAGAATATGCATCAAAGAGCCAGCGGTATTAAGGGACTGGAACCAAACAGCTCTTTCTTCACATTCCTTGCAGATCTATGTGACAAAGGGGCCATTGACTTGATTTTGGTTTTTGATTTGGAGACCAGGCATTTTTAGTACTGTTTACAGTTTACATTGTATGCACTGGCTGCTCAGGTTTTCCTTATCATAATTTCATTTTTATACCATTTTCATACACACTGATAGCTACTTTTAGCAGTGTATTTTACTTTGACCTAGACCAAAAAATACTTAAGTTGGTATGTCTAAAAGCATTATGTTGGTTATGATTTTGATACCATTTACTGCGAGATAACTTAAAATATTTTTATTTGTCTCAGAACCAACTTCAATTCTTCAAGATCAGTCAAAATAACTTCTCAAACTTATGTCTGCTCTCTTAAACTTGGTAGCCCATTAGGAAAAAGTGTAAATATGCCAAAACATAGTTTCAGAGTGCAACATAAGTATTCATTTTCCCTAATTTTTGGACTTGCTTTGGTTCTGTTGAGATTATACAAATGAAATCACTGCTGTGTGGTTAGGAAGGTCTTTTAAAAAATAAGCAATAAGCACACCATTGTGTTAATTTTTTGTAATTTTTAGTTTCTTTCTTCCTTTTTTTTTTCCTTGAGACTAAGCATGGAAGTAAGGTATTACGAATTTAATTATATATTTTTTAGTAAAACTTGGCATGACTTTTAATTTCTGAAAGTATTCAGGTGTCTGTTTCATTGGTTAATACAATTTTACAAAAATTTTTGTTTGTCCTGTCCTGTCTCTGTGTTCGCTGTGGAACCAAAAGTATTTTACATCTAGATTTATTTAGGAAGCAAGACTGTTTGAAAATCCTTTTTGAGGGAAGTAGAAAGAAATTGGGTAATGTATACCTGTTATGTGAGCTGTGATCCGAGGAGTATGTTAGTGTATGGTGCTGCGATCATTGGTTCTAATGGTTAAGGAGCAATTTACAGGTTGCTTCAAGTAAGAAAGGTGTGTTTGTCATAGGAAATTTTGTATTTGCACGCAATTATGTTTTCAAGGCTTCTCCATCCCATGAGAAAAGTGTCTTGTCTGGTGTAGGTTACATCTCATGTGTATTTTCAAGAATCATTATTTCCCTCTTTCACAAAAATGTTTTGTTAATCATTTTATTTTTTTCTTGTGGCAATGCTGATATTCAAAGCGCTCGTGTGATGATCATATTTAAGTAAGTGCCACATGGCTTTCTCAGGGATATCATTTCAGTGGATATCTGGTTTAATTTTAATTTTATAAATACTACCATGGTGCCATAGTAATACAGTAGTTGATCCATTATACATGTATATTCTACTTTCTCCTTTACGTAGATGTTGGTCCTATCCCAGTGTATTTGTTCACCTTGAATGAAGATTTTTAAGATTCATATTTTGTTGATTCTTAATTATTTATGGATGCTGTGCTTTTATTTTCCTATGAGGTCCATTTACCACAATACTGTATATGCTAGTAGTGATTGTGTTTGCAGTTATACCTCAGATATGAGTATTGTTTTTCATTTGTGATTGGTCATGTTCATGTTCCATCATGGGTTTAAAAACTATTTTATTTTTCTGCTCTGAGTTTCCTGCTTCTCTTTCGTCTCCCCCTCTCTTTATGAAATGATTTCAAAGAAGGGTTGTAAGGATTAATTTCTCTTTTTACACAAGAACAACTTTATGAATATTATGTACTTTATTAATACACAATTTATCTTGAAATATAGGCAACATCATATAGCTCAAATTTTTGGAATAAATATCACAACTTTAAGTGGCCATGCCTCAAGAGTAAGCCTGAAAATCTCACATAGCTAGACAATATTCTCTTCATTGTAAAGTACAATAAATCAATGTGTGAAATCCAAGCTCTCAAGGTCTTGCATGGCATTCATTATTTGTACATAAGGAATATATTCTAATCACAGCATACAACAAATAGAAACAAGAAAGAAAAAGTGTAGTTTTTTGTGAAGGGGTGATTGGCAGGTCTTTACATACAATTCTACACAGAGCATAAATGACTTGATTCTCAAGCTAAAGGACAGCAAATGCTACATCTTGTCAAATCCCTTCACATATTATAACTGCTCTCTGTCCAACCATGTTTTTTAAGTTTCACTTTTTGCTGTGGATTCTTTAGGACCACTCTGAATTTCAAGGGATCTTGCTGTATTGGGTACTGTAATAAGTTTTGAATGTTATTGTACAAAATCAGTGCTACTGAATGCTAGTAAACAGATTTAAGAGAGAATTGGCTTTATCAGTCACTAGCTGAAGAAGAAATTGTAACTGTGCATTACACTTTGAGCAGCACAAAATTATTATGCTTTCAGTAACCATCGTTACCCAATGACTAAATTTCAAGTAAAGGTGCTCATCATATGCCTATCACTCATCACTTGTTGGTAGATAGAAATTTGAAAAATATTTTTGTGGTAAATCTCTATGCCTTCAGATCCTCGTCTGTTTTACACTGATTCTGGATAATGAGTTTCGATCATATATTGGAGAGCCATAAAATTTCATCAACAATTACAATTCTTACCATGCACTGGGTTTGCATTTTTTTTTCTTCTTTTGGCACCTATTTATTTTCAGCCTAAGAGAACTAGCAATTCTAGAATTTTGTACTAAAACATTGCTAAATATATCATATTTTTCACAGAGATCAATTTGATTTGTTAGGGAACCTAATACCACTTATACCAAACAAATTCTAATTAAACTGCTACTATAATGAGCATTCTATTTCCAGTTGATTGGAAAGATGAGCAAATGGAAAATCATTCATTAAACCTCACACACTCCAGACTGAACTTCTTTCTTTACAATAGAAAATAAATAACAACAAGCAAAGAAAACTATGTCTTTGTTCAAGAGCTCTATAAAGTTATTGCTTTCTATATTGCAATTTACCTAGCCCTTGTTTGTAAGGGGCTGATAAATTCGTTTTTCAGATCTGACAGACCGTAAATAAAATTTCTCGGATCCTTTAAAACACAAAAGCACAAGTCAGGCAGAGAGGGAGGCCACTCAATCGTCTCTCTTCCTCCTCAGCTTGCCCTCTGTCTGTATCGTCTTGGATACGAGGTCGACGCACTCCTGCACGGGCGGCTCGCTCTGGTCCGCTGAGTAGTCCATGCCGGCCACCCTTGAGAGCGTCAGGATGTAGGAGCAGGCTATCCGCAAGACGGAGAGCTTGGACAACTTCTGGGAGTGCGAGTAGGCGGGCACGGTCCTGCGCAGCGTGTCGAAGGCCGCGCTGATGGTGTGCACCCGCGTCCGCTCGCGGGCGTTCGCCTCGATGCGCCTCTCGCGCGTCATGTTCTTGTAGTTCCGCTGCTGAGCGCCCCCAGCGCCGCCCCCGCCGGACCGCGACCCCGAGCCGCTGCCTCCGCCCCCGCCGAGATCAACGTAGTCACCGTCCTTGCTGACGGTGGAGGCCGCCTCACGCGCCCGCCCGCGCGACGAAGAGGGTATCGTGGGAGAGAACGCGCTTCTGGTGGCTGTGGACAAGACCTCGGCGCGCCCCGGGGCCGGAGCGGGGGCAGGAGGGGCGGCAGTCGACACCACGTCACCAATGATGGACTCCACGCTGAAGCGCGTCGCCCCGGCGGCCGCGGCCGGTCTGGCGGCGGGCACTGCCGTCCTGCAGGGCGCGGGGGCGGGGACGGGGACGGCCGCGGGGACGACGGGGGCGGCGGGCCGCCCGCCCCGCGGGCTGCGGGGGATCACGGGCACCGTCGGGGTGGCGGTGGACACCCTCGTCTTGACCAGCGCCAAGGGCTCCTCCTGGGGCGCGGGAGCCGGCTCGCGCGCCGGGGAGGGCGACGGCGACGGCGACGGCGCACTCCAGGGCCGAAACGGCCACCGGGAGAGGGGCGACCCCGGGCGACGGCGCTTCGGCGACGGCGGCAGGGCCGTCGTGGCCCCGGCCCCGGGCTGCTGCAGCTGGTGGAGGTGCGGCTGCTTGCGCTTGGCGGCGATGGGCGTCACGCGCACCTCCACCGAGTCCTCGCTCACGTCCGTCGGCGAGTGGAGGTCGTCGTGGTCCTCCACGTCCAGCGAGACGTCCTCTTCCGCGGAACACAGCGACATCTGGAACACAAGCGTCGGTGCATGTGAGCGTGCGAGGCTCAAGATGTGAGGTACGCGGTTGCCGCACCCGCTGTCCTCCCTGCCGGCCCTGCCCTGGGTGATTCCGCACAGTGGTTTCATCTCTCTGTCCTCGTCGCACTCGAGGGGCACTGCCGTGAAGAGCGAGCGAGAGGACACTACTAAACGCTGTTCGGAATCACCCCGCAGCGCTGCCGCCGTGGCCGCTGGGGGCCCGCGCCGCTTGCACTCGGTGCAACCCAGCATCAGACGAGATGAAACATACCCCCTCCCCCCTCCCCTTCCCTCGCCCCGCCTTACCTTACCACTTCTCTCACCCATCTCTCGTTCTGCCAAGTAAAGGAGTGGACGGGAGGGGAAGTCATAAATATCGCCAAACAAGCTCGAGAGGGACGCCAAGTGATTGTCCGGTATACGACGGGCCTGAGCAAAGCCTGAGTGGGGGAGAGGGGGTGGAGGGGAGCGGAGAGGGGAGTGTCGGGCGCTCCTGCCCCCTCCCCCTCCCCTCTGCTTCCCCCGCCACGCCCCCCTCTGAACCGCGCACCTGAGTGTCTGGCTGTCTGGCCTCACCGACAGCTGAGGTTGGCACGGCTGGCCTGGCAGGAGCGCGGTCCGCCGGGATTGCGTTTTGGAAACGTCAAAAACCCGAACAACCCGACGACGTTTCCTCAAACGACGGCCGACAAGGGCGCGTTTTGCGACGCGCTCCAATCCGACCGATATTCCAACCGCCGACTGATTAATCCACGGGGATCACTTTCGCTTCGCACATCTGTTCTCGTCGCACTCATCGAGCACTGCCATGGCCAACATGGGGCAAAGCTATAGGTGCGACAAGGACAGAGATACAAATGGGATCCGCCGAGTCAGTGGGTAGTGCGCGTCCATTTGCTCTCGGGGACCGTCACCGTCACGTTGTCGTCGCGTATCACCTCGCTGAGGGCAGCGATACTCAAACCCGCGCCTAATCAGGTCGGGGCCGGGGGCTGGGCGGGCTGGGCGCGGCACGGGCACGCCGGGCGGCCGGGCCGCCAGCAGGTCCACGTGCACCCGAGGACCTGCGACCTGCAGGTAGCAGCAGGCGGGGCCTATCGCCCACTATCTCGAGATCCGCTGGGGCTGGGACGAGCCTGCAGACTGATTCAGAAAAGAGCACTCTACTCACTCCCCTGACTCTCTTGCACTCATTCCGCGCCGTATGAGTGCGAGAGAGATATACATAGAGTGAGAGCGAGCGAGGAGAGCGCTCTTCTGAAACAGTCTGCAGGGCCAGGCTGGCCGTCAGGTCAGGGCCTCGAGGAAAAAGCATGCCCCCGTCCGCGGGCCCGCGCCAGGGCGCCTCAGAGGACATCACGCCGCAGGACGCGCTCATCGCCGGAGGACTGAACCGGAGGTTGCCTCGCCACAAGTGACCTTCGGCCTTCACGTCGTATCTAAGGCAAGTCTCGCTGCTTTTCTAACTTTTCTGGCCACGTCCTCAAACGTGAGCTGTTCCCCGTTGCAGCACTCTTACGATCGCCGAGCTCTCATCTGAGTGCGAGAGAGATAAGATGCTGCCCCATAGCTGATGTGTAGGGCCGCCGCCAGACCATGAGTACCAAACGAACTCAGGTTTGCCGGCAGTGACCCTTTGATTCGAACCAACGTAACCTCGTTTTCCGTGTCGATAACCTCGGGGTTGTGTCACCCACAACGCGGCGGCGGGCTGGGGCGGAGTGGAGCGGGGCGGAGTGATGCGCTGGGAGGCTGAGCCAGGCTGACTTGGGCCCCGCCGCTTTCCGCCCCGCCCCGCCCCGCCCCGCCCCCCGCCCCGCCCCGCCCCGCCCCCCGCCCCGCCCCCCGCCCCGCCCCCCGCCCCGCCAGGGCAGCCAGGGCTCGTCGGCCAGATGGGCCGTGCTTTGCGGCCGGGCCGGGCCGGGCCGGGCACACTGAGCTGTTTACTCACCGCTGCTCACCGCTCAAGCAGTCGGGCGGCGGGGCGGGGCGGGGGGATGCCAAAGTGAGAAACAAACAGACCCACATCCCCAACATTTTATAATAATAAACTCGTGCCGTGCGATAACCGCGCAGAGCAGCGGCTCGGCGGGGCGGGGCGGGGCGGGGCGGGGCGGGGCGGGGCGGGGCGGGGTCCAGGCCTGAGATCTCCGCCTCGCCCCGCCCCGCTGGGCGAACACTGCGCGCTACAATTTTATCGATAAATCGTGCCGAAAGGTCGCCCATCTACTTCGTGCCCCACTCCACCCCACCCGCCCCTCTCCGCCGGGGCGCGGGGCGCAGCGGGGCGCGGGGCGGCGAGAACTCGACGCGTGTCTTCAGGCACAAGCGCTCCACCTGCTCGCTGCCCTGCTGCTGCTGCTGCTGCTGCATGTCAGCCCAAACTGGGCGAGGGAGGAAGCGTCAGAAAAAGGGCGCGGCTCGAGTAATTAGCGGGAATGTATGCAGAAAATATTTGGGGTGAGGCGCGTCGCCATCAATTCTGCCGCTTTTTGACGGCGGCTGGCTGCACCTGCTCGTGAGACGCGCGCTGCGCTGCATTTTATGCCAGGTGGCCCCCCGCTTCCCGCCCTGGTCGCGCAGATGGAGCCGATAGGTAAGGGACACTCCGAGCTGGGTGCAGCAGCAGTTGCCTTCGCTCTCAATCAGCACATGACCGGCACGTCTCAGCACGGCATCACCGTCACCTTACAAAAGCGACGCGCGGTCGGTCATCTGCATCTGCACTGCTCGCAGTTGCGCAGAGGCACATGATGAGGCAGGGGGCCGCCGACACGGCAAGACAAGTCAATATCTATGTGAGCCTCCGACACGACCGGACCCGCCCCTTTAGGCCTGAAATGCTTAAGCTTCCGATGAACAAGGGGTGGGGCGGGGCCTTCTGTTCCGCAGTTCCACTTCCTTTCGCATCCACATGTTTCCACCGGCCATTATGGTGATGTGCGTGACGAGGACACACCAGCTTCTGGCCTGGCCAGAGACAGATGGGGTCATGCACACGAGGTGCGCGCGCGCGGACGAGTGAGCGAGAGAGAGAGAGAGATGACGTGGGGGGCTGTTTGCTTTTGCCAGACTATGTGCCGTTCTGACATTCAACGAAAGGACTCGGGAAGATGGCCCGCCGTCTCATGACAATGTACAGAGATGAATGCTGGCCTCGCCATCCGGAGGAGGCCTGTGGGGCACGCGCGGGGGCGGCTCCGAGGGGGAATCGCTCATTCAAAATGCGTACAGTATTTTTTTTGTTACCTAATTTTATTTCTGTTTTATTCCCTTTTTTCTCGATTTTTCGGATTTTTCTGTCTCTTTCTTGATTTATTTTTATTTTTTAAATGATCTGTTTAGGGGTCGTACAAGGATTTTTCAAATCCCATCCCGACCGCTAGGTGGAGTAGAGAAGCCCCAACCTGCGGCGCGAGCTGAACAAGTCTATTATCGTGAGCATGTGTGATCACCGCGTTATTGGGCCGCGGGGTTGGAAAGGAGAACTCGCGCGACAAGCGGTATGGGTCAGGGGTCAGCGATGTCCCGCCCCGCCCCGCGGACTCCTCTCGTATTCCGGGCGGGGTGGGGTGGGGCGGGGCGCCGAGGCTACAGGCCGATAACGAGCCGCCCGGACGCTATATTTAGCACCCCCGGGTTATCTGCAGGCCGGCCGGGGGCCGGGCCAATCCCGACCGTGCGCCCCGCTGCCCCGCCCCGCCCCGCCCCATGGGGCATGGGTTCGCCCCCCACCCCCTCCCCCGCCCTGCCCTCAGTCGGCTCACCAGATGGCCAGATGGCGGTCTGTTCTCAATGAGGAACACATGAACCGGGCGGTACGGCCCACCCTGCCCCGCCCCCGCCCCCACCCCCGCCCGCCCGCAGAGGCGGCGCGGCTGCGGGGCGTCAAGAAGACACAGAGGCCACCCCGCGAGAGCGCCCGCCCCCGCACCCGGGCAGGGAGGGGCGGGTACAAGGCGCACCGGCCGTCCCGGCGGATGTACGGAGATCACAGCCCGGATCACTTTGCCCTGATTCTGGGAAAATATCCCAACGTGCGCGCCGCGCGCCCGGCACGGCAGGGCTCGGCCTGCACACGTTTCGCGGAAGAAACATGCAAGAAAATCTGAGCGCGCGTGGAGGCTGGCGGCTGCGATCGGCTGCGCCGCCGGCGCCAGCAGCAGCAGCAGCGCCAGCGTTTGAATGGGTTCGATTCCCGCGGCTTATCAGATTCTTGTTCTGCTTCCCTGCAGCGGCGCAGCTGCGGCGGGACGGGACGGCTGGCCGGCGATACGCTTCCCGGCAATGCATCTGGGCTCCTCAAAGCAAACAGCGGCCGCCCCGCCCCGCCCCGCCACACGCTGCCGCGCGCGGGCCGTAAATATAAAGGTAGGGGGCGCGATGTGGCGAGGCTTGGGCGTGGCCAGGCGTGGCGCGGAGCGGAGTGGATAGCGGTCGGGTTGAGGGAGATACTCAGGATTTGCCCAGCTAATTGGCAACGCCGAGGCCCTGCCGGCCCGGCCCCGCCCCGCCCCGCCCGACAGGACAAGGCTCTTCACTGTTGTGCTGCAGGTGTTGTACCTGAGCCGCCGCGCCGGCCGCCGCACCCAGGACCCAGGCCGCAGCACCACGACGGCACGCCTCCGTTCGTCCGTCGGAGCTTATACTTTTTATTTTTGTTCCTTTTCGAATTTTGAGTGGTCCCGTCTCCCCCCTCAGAGTTGATATACGGAATAAATTAGTCCGTCTCGGTCCCGGGTGCAAAATATGCTGTTCCCCCCACCCCACCCCGTCCCGCCTGGTAGCGAGCAGTCGAGCCTTTGCCTTTAGCTTAGCTTCTGTCGGGCCCGGCGGGCAGGGTCCCTGAGAGTCTGAGCTGGACCTCTGCAATCTCGGCGGCGGCCCGTGTCTGCAGGATCATCAGTTCGCGGGACGAGGTGGAGCGGGGCGGGGCGGGGCATCAGAGCCGAATGCGCCCGAGGAGAGGTGAGGCCGAGGCCGGTACGGGCTTCCTCGGCTCCCGGGAAGCAAACATACCAGTAAAGAGACTGTAAAACCAACAACTTGTTGACTGCGGTGTCTTCCCGAGCGTCTGCCGAGCGCGGAGCGCGCGCGCGCGCGCACGAAATGGAGGAGGAGGTGGAGGTGCTGAGGCATCTGCGAACGCGCGTGTTCACGGGTGTGTAACTTGTCTCTGTCTGAAACACACATGCACGCACACATACACACACACACAAACTCAGCACGCGCGCTGAGGCCGGCGCTGTCACGTCACTTTTTGTCCGGTGCACGCGCACCCCGCTGTAGGTCGGGACTCACTCCCTGACCTCACCCTTCAGCACGGCGCGGGTCGCGCCGGTGACCCCGCCCTCCGCCCTGCTCCGCCACGACGGCCGCGCAACAGGCTGTCCCGGCTCAACTGTGCGCCCGGGAGGGAGCGGGGTGCGGGGCACGGAGCAGTTACCCTCCTCGTCAAAGGTGCGCTCTTTCCCTCCCACCCGGGCCCGGGGAGCTCTCTCGCGGCGCACCTCGCCGATGACGGGACACCAGGGGGGGCGCAATGCCGCGCAGCACCGCGCCGGCGCGGACGGCTGCTGGCACTGGCGTTAGTCTGCCAGGTGTGTGTCGGCCGAGGGAGGAGCGGGGAAGGGGGCCGTTGGGAGCACACACCTGCTCGCACCTGCCCCGAGGGCGGGGTGGGGCGGGGCGGGGCGGGGCGGGGCGGGGCGGGGCGGGTTGGAGGCGGGTGTGTAGAGTGCTATCATACCGCAATAATGGTCGCCTCATGATGCTCTGCAGGAACAGGTCTTAGGTAGGCAGCCGGCGCGACGAGGATGGTCTCTCCCTCCATCCCTCCCTCAAACCTTAAGCCCCCCCTCCCTCCTCCTTAAAAAAAATAAAATATATAAAATCCCTGCAGCTCTGACCCTGTCCATAAACTTTGGCGGACAGGGGCTCGCTCCATCCTCGTGAGCGCGTCTATAGTCGGCGAGCGGGTCGCGTGGGTAAGACCGCGGTGCTACTATGTTGTGCTAATAAGCCCAAGCCCCAACCACGGACTGGACCGGCCAGCCGAGCCGAGTAGCCGAGCCGAGCCGAGCCGAGCCGAGCCGAGCCGAGCCGAGCCGAGCCGAGCGAAGCGACGTCAACGTCAGGGACGGCAGTTTACGACCCGAAGTCCTTAGCGTCAGTGATCTATCAGGTGGACGTGAGACATTCAGGTTCGACATTTTTCGCTGCTTGTTTTTCTTCTCACCGCTCGCCCTGCCGGCCCTGCCCGTCCCGTCCGCATCGTGTCAGCTAACCCCCTCTCCTGCCCGGGTTGGTGTGGGGTAAGGAGAGAGAGAGGGGGGGGAGGGGGATCGCCGTAATCCCGGGCCGACCGGTGTCTCCTTAGGAAATGATGAACGCCCGGTTACTCTTGTCCACTCCCCGGGCTCGCGGGTCTTTGGCAAAGCTCGGGGGAGGTGGGGTATATGGAGGGGGCGGGAGGGGGGAGTCGCAGCGCTGGGCCTGGAGAGCAAACCGGTCTCTGGAGGCGACTCAACTCCTCGGGCAAAAAGGGGTAGATGTAGGGAATCGGATACGAAAGATGCAGTTGAAGCTAAAAGACCGACGCCCCGTTCTCCGCGCTCCCCCCGGACCGAGAGGGGGGGATCACTTCGAAAAATAAGTATACGGCCCCCGAAAAATGATTTTAAAAATCGAAGAAAATCAAAATAAATTCAAGGAGAAAATACAGTAAAATCCGAAAATTCCAGAACAAATGAACAAAAAACTGAGAAAAATTCAGAAATAGGAGGAAAAAGATCAAAAGTTATCAAAGGGTGACATAAATTAACCTCGAAAAATCATAAGAAGAATAAAAAAATCACCGAAACAAAACACAAAATATTTACAAAAATCAAAAGTAAAAAAAATAAAAAAATTAAAATCACTGTGCACATTTTGTATGAGTGATCCCCCCCTTGCTCTTCTTTCCCCAATCCTTCTCGGTCGCTGCCGGGCCGCAGACCATGTCAGATGCGATACCCAAACACAAGTGCACCTGCTGCTCCTCTGCACTACGCCCCTGCTTTAACCCCCACCGCACGAGAATCGGATTCACCGAACGGGGCGTAATTGATGACACTCGTTTTTAATTAATCAGAGAATAATGAGCATGAGATCGAGTGGTCGTTAAAAAGACGCCGGATCACTGCAGAAGGAGGGGGATTTGGGGAGGACGTTCGACTCGCTTCATTCGTCAATGACTCCTGCCCTTCAGTGCGGGAGCAAAAAATAAAAGCAATCGAGCGGATATCCTCCGGGTTTTGAAACCTTACTCTTTTCCTCGCACGCCACAATTTGGGCGCGGCACAGGGAAGACCCTCGAAATCGCTGAACTGGGCATCAAGGCCGCCGCGCCCAGCAGCAGCAGCGCCCCTGTAGGGTGATTCCGCCCAGTGGTCTCGTCTCTCTGTCCTTGTCCCACTCACGGGGTACAGTCAAGAGGAGCAAGAGAGAGGGCACCACTAAACGCTGTTCGGAATCTGCCTGCAGACCAACGCGGGCCAGCCTGGGTCGTTACATTGTGGTTTGACCAGAGCAGATTTTTTATTTCATCTGCCAATACCCTTCGCCAGTCCCAAAACCCCGTTACGGTAGCTCAATTTTCACTCGAAACAGTAGTCCGTTGCGTCCTCTGTGCGCATGCGAAGTGCGTTAAACCCGGTTAAACCCGAGGAGGAAACAACTCTGAAATGTCTGTACAACTCGTAATTCAGCAAAATTCAAAAATTCAGAAACAATTAGAAAAATTCAGAAAATAAACAAAATTTCACCAAAAAATCACAAAAGTTCCCATGTAATAATTTGAGCAAAAATTCAAATCAACTCAATAAAACCTCACCAAAAAAAATTATAGGGTTCGCTATCTTGGAAGTATTTTCAAGACAAACCCTGCCTACTTATGGGCAACATTCGAACACCGCTGTGTGACAGATTGCCTAGAAGCAGGGTTTGTCTAGGAAAAAAAATTCCAAGATTGCAAACCCCCCAAAATTCACGAAAATTCACAAAAATCCACAAAATTTGTACATCAAAAATTCAGAGTTGTTTCCCACTCGGTTAAACCTCATTTTCTATCTGTGCGTCATACCAAATCTCGCACCAGATTTGGTCCTTCGAAGTGACTCTCTATGGCGTCTCTCTGATTGCACGCATTGCCTGACTTCCGTTCTGGCGCGCATCTCCCCTCGCGGGGCCGGGCCGGGCCGGGCCGGGCCGGGCCGGGCACGCCGCGCCGCGCCGTCAGACTCCAGTAAACACCCCACCCAGCTGGGGCGCAGCAGGCCCAACCCATCTCCGTGAATGAATGGCGAGCGGCAAAGGCGAGCGCGCGAGTCAAGTCCACGCGGCGGCCGGCGGCGGCGCGCGGGCACGGCACGCCTTGAGGCCGCCAACAGACAGCACTTCCGCCGGAAGTGGAGAGCGGGGTGGAGGGGCGCGCGGGCAAGTGCACGGACGGGACGGCGGCGGCGGGCGGCGGGGCAGTCAGTAGACCCACCGGACACGCGCCGGGCACGCGACCCGACAGCAGAGAATCACGGTCACGCTCCGGAGCTCTGCTCCTGCTCCCGCTCCTCCTCACCCTGGCCGAGGAGCGCGCTCTCCTCGCCCCGTCTCTCTCTCTCTCTCTCGCTCATGGGCTTTGCCGTATAGGTGCGGGTGCGAGAGAGGCAGAGCGAGGGGAAGCGCTCTTCGGAATAGGTCTGCTGCCGGGAGGCGCGGCGCGCGTCCGAGTCCACGCTTGGGGGATCACCTGCACCGATGCCCAACCGCCTCTCTCCCTCTCCCTCCCCCCTGATGATGGCGCGCACCAGATTGCGGCGCGGACCTCTCTGTCCTCTGACTCAGGGAATCGGGATCGCTCATCGCGTCTCTGAGGACAGA
The DNA here is from genome assembly GCA_029379305.1 of Frankliniella fusca. Taxonomy (NCBI): domain Eukaryota; kingdom Metazoa; phylum Arthropoda; class Insecta; order Thysanoptera; family Thripidae; genus Frankliniella; species Frankliniella fusca. Next base: position 66,590 of record JAHWGI010000978.1, read on the forward strand.
GGTACGAGAGAGCGATCTCCCGAAGGCGAGAAGAGGCCATCCGAGATAAACGAAACAATGAGGAGGAAGAGAGACACACCACACACCCACGCGCGAGCCCTGCCCTCCCTGCCCTGCCCTGCCCTGCCCTGCCCGCCAATCTAGTCCGAGACTGATTTAGACCGATCTCATCTACCGGCTGATTCCGCACATGGGTCGATGGCAGGTATAGACGCGGTCCTCTCGAGAGTCCCGCATGGAGCGATGTGCGGAATCATCCTACAGACAGCCGGGCGCGGGGCGGGCGGCGGCACGTCGCCGCGCGAGTCGATCAGCGCGTTCAATGAGTACCAAAGTGTATTACGTTGGCGCGGCGCTTGCGCTTGTGGTCCACTAAGAGTCGCCCCTCGCCTCGGAGACCCCCGAACTCCTCTCACACCCGGCGTTTTAATGAGATGCGCGGTGCCTCGTCGCGCCCTGCCGCGCCCTGCCCCTGCCGTGCCCTGCCGCGCGCTTCCGTCGTGTTCCGCGCCGCTTCCCGACGCCGACGAGCCAGGCCAGCGGCGGCGTCGCCCGGGCGTCGCCCACCCGGCGGCCCTCCGCACGCGCGCACCCCCGGCCCCGGCTGGGCTGCACCGGCTGCACGCGCCGCTCCTCCTCATGAATGGGCCGCGGCCGGCCCGAGGAGGGGTCCTGCAGACTGATTCAGAAGAACTGTCTCCTCGCTCTCTCTCTCTCTCTCTCTCTCTCTCTCTCTCTCTCTCTCTCTCTCTCTCTCTCTCTCTCTCTCTCTCTCTCTCTCTCTCTCTCTCTCTCTCTCTCTCTCTCTCTCTCTCTCGCACTCATGGGGCACGCCGTACAGGTGCGAGAGAGATAGTACAGCAAGCGAGGAGAGCGCTCTTATGAATCAAGTCTGCTGCCTGGGGTGGCCGCCGCGTCGCGTCAGTGCCTCAGTGGCCTCTGTGCCGATTTTTATTATTCCATGATAGTTTGTCGCAAGTTGGTCGAGGCTTTCAACTCTCGTAGCCTACGATTCTGGCTCTTGAACGAGGGGGAAACTAACTCTGAATTTTTTGTACACCTTTTAATTCCGAAAAATGCAGAAAAAATCGGAAAAATTCAGAAAAGTAAAGAAAAATTCACAACAATTTAGGCAAAGTTTTGGCAAAAAAATTGAAAACAGAAAAAAATATTCAGAAAATATTGGCAAAATTTAAAAACATTTGCAAAATGTGTACACCAAAATTATGAGCTGTTTCCCCCTCGCTCTTGATACAGTTGTACACATAAGAAGTGCTCGGCTGGATCGTGCTGTCCCACCGCAGCATTTTACCCCCATTTCTAATTTTCTTTTGCAATTTTTTCTGGTGTTTTGCTCATTTTTTCGAGATTTTTTTTAAACTTTAGTAAATCTTTCTTCTTGATTTTATTTAGATTTTTATTGATTGTTTTATATTTTTTAAAAAACTATTTTTGGGGCCGTACAATTACTTTTCGAATTTACTCCCCCTCCCCCCCCGCCCCCCTCGCGCGGTGCTACCGTCTGATTCCGAAGCCGAAGATCGCTCTCGTCCCTCCGTTCTTGTCGCACCTATAGTGATACCCGATGTTGGGGATGGCAGGGCCACATGAGTGCAACGAGGACGGGCCGCGGTCTCCCCGCGGCGGTGCTCCTGCACGCCCCCACCCTCACCCTCGGAGTAAGTATATCTCGAGTCATGCCGCCCCGCCGCCCCTCCTGCCTGGCATCACCGTCGCGAGAGGGGCGTAAATAAAGCGCGCCGCACCCCGCTGCAGGACACGCGCCTGCAACCGTTTTAGACGCCCCAAAGCGACGCAGGGCAGGGCAGGGGCAGGGCGTCGCGACGCCGCGCCACGCTCGCTGCACCCGGCCGGCGCGGCGGCCTGGCCACCGCGGGAGAGAAATGCGGAATGCGGGGAGGGCAAGGGGACGGGGTGGGGGGGGAGAGAAGACCGAGAAGACTTGTCAAAAATCCCGCGCAGGCGCAGGCGCGGCGGCGGGCGCGCGGCAACGAAATGCGTTTCTAAATGTTGACGGAAGGATGCTGAGGAGACCGGGTGGGTGTCCCGTCCCGCGGGGAGGAGGTTGTGAGCGCGAGCCGCGGGGCGGTACGGGTGGGGCGGGGAAGGGTCGGCCGCCGTCAGGGCAGATCGAGGAGCGGGGCGGGGCGAGGTGGGGTGGGGCGGGGCGGGGTGGGGCGGGGCGGCTCGCGAGACGGGACGGCACGCTGCTCCTGCAGCGCACTATGGGCGCGCCGGCGCGCCTCGCACCGCACCGCTTCTCAAACATGTTGTCCCTCCCAATATTGGCCGAGGCCCGAACCGGAGCGGAGGGCGGCCGCGCAGGGCAGGGCAGCGCCATTCAGAGGCCCACTATACTGCAAACAAGTGAGGGTAGCGGCGCGGCGGCGGGGCGGCGGGGCGGCGGGCCTATACTGAGGCGAGGCGAGGCGATCACCTCGTAGGCCGAGTGATCTGATTAGCCCGAGCCGCGCAGAGGCGCAGCTGGCATCTCTGCGCCGCGCTACCCGTGTGGTGCGGTGACGTGTCGCGCCGCGCCCCGGCCCCGGCCACCTGAGTATTAACGAATAGCCCGGCCGACTGGCTCCTGGCGTCCTGCGGGGCCTAAGCGATGCAGTCGCTGGCAGGCAGCCAGGTGCGCTCGCGGCTTGTCAGCCCCGCCCCGCTCGCCGCGCACTCAGTGGCCGTTTAACCTCTCATAAGCAACATCTCTGTCGCGACGCCGGGTTCAGGCGCCGGCTGGCGCTGGTGCCGACGCCGATGGCCCGGACGCCAGCTATAGTGCGGGTATCAATCGTCCAGACCCGAGTGGATCAATTTGCGTTAATATCTATCGGCGCTATATTCCGACTTTGAAAACGAACGCTCTCCTACCCTCGACGCCACCCCCATCCATTCAAGTGGATTGCCGTTGCCATTCATTCGGCTTCTTGCCTTGCCCTGGTCTTGCCCTAGCCGGCCGGCCGGCGGCACACGACACGGCACACCCAGGAGAGCTGAATGCATGCCTGGCCAGCAGACTGATTCCGAACCGCGTTCAGTGGTTTCCTCTCTCCCTCTCTCTCTCTCGCCTCCTATGGACGTGTCCTATAAGTGCGACAAGGACAAAGACGAAAAACTACCGTGCGGAATCTCCCTTACTGTCCTGTTCAGTGCGTGCCCCTCCTCACATCCCCCCCCCCTGCCCACTGCAGCGCAGAGGCTCCTATGTAAGGTGAGGTGGGGGTGGGTGAGGTGCGCTAAGCTTTCAATTCCCTTCTGTGTCGCCGGCCGCTCGGTCCCGAGACAACCGAGGACACGGCGGTCCCGGCCCGGGCGGGCCGTGCTCGGGCTCGGGGTGGCCGGTTTGTTTATACCTTCTCGTAGACACCTCGGAATGCGCCACGCCCCGCCACCTCGCGCTTGGCGCCTCTGGCTCCGGGCGGGGCGGGGCGGGGCGGGGCGGGGCGCCGGGCCAGGCCTCCGGGTGACCGTACCCTAGCCCAACCCGTGTCACCTCGCTCCTCCGGGCTCCTCCGGGACAATGCGCGGAGGTGCAGGCGCCGCACCTGCTGCTGCCGCTGCATCGCTGCATCTCCCTGGTGCACCCTCGCCCCGCCCCACCCCGCCCCACCCCGCCCCGCCCCGCCCCGCCCCGCCCCGCCCGCGCCGCCCGGGAGCCGCGCCCCGCCTCGCCTCACCGCGCTCGTAAAAGACAACCGCCTCTCCGTCAGCCCACTCGTCCCTTTTAGAATCGTCTCCGGTCATCCTGCCGGAGCTGAGGCGCTGCCGAAGAAGAAGTGGCCCTGGAGGACGCCGGGGGTCGTTATGAAGTGAGATCCCGGGTAAGGTCCCCCACCCCCCACCCTTCTCCCCCCGCGGCCGCCCAGCCCGGCCGAGATGGTCCGGAGTGACAAGCCGTCGAAGGAGAAACAACTCTGAAATTTTTGTACTCCTCGTAATTCAGAACAAATCAGAAAAAATCACAAAAATTCAGAAAAATTCAAGAAAAATTAAGGAAAATTCAGAAAATTCATTGGTGAAATTCAATTGTAAATTCACAAAAATTCAATAATATTTTTTAAAAATTCCATGAAATTTCACAAAAATTTAATAAAAACTCACAAAAATTCACTAACTGTGTACACCAAAATTCAGGGTTGTTTCCCCCCTTGCCTACTTTTACAGCCTTTTACTCCCTCTGCTTCACACAAAACCGTACGGCCGCGGGCCGCGTGCCCGCATTCGATTATCCTGACCCTTGGCCCCTCCCCTGACGCTCTTTTGCTCTTGCCTGCAATCGACCATCCTCCGGATAGTGTTTCCAATCGTTCGGATACTGGCTGTACCCGACTGTCTTCCGTCTCTCTTCCTCTCACTTGACACGCACGAGAGTGAGAGATACGGAAGACAGTCGGGTACAGCCAGTATCCGACCGATTGGAAACACTACCTCCGGATACGTCATATTTCAGGTCCACAAGTCCAGCCAAGTCAGGTTGGTGCGCGGCGACGCAATGCTCCCAAGTCCCGGCCCAGCCCCGGCTGCTCCTGCGGGGCGATTCCAAACAGAGTTTCGTAGTGTCCTCTCTCTCTCCCTCTCTCTCTCTCTCTCTCTCTCTCTCTCTCTCTCTCTCTCTCTCTCTCTCTTTCGCATCTTCTGGCCGTCCCACACGCGTGCGACAAGGGCAGAGAGACCACTCTGTGCGGAATCGTCCTACAGGCTGTCCAGTCCAGCCCCGAGTGCGAGTGACCAGTGACCAGTCCTGCAGGGCAGCGGCGGCGGCAGTCCCTATAAGGGAGTGCTAAGGGGCCAGCAGCACCAGCAGCACTGCCCTCGGCTGTCCTGTCCTGTCGCGAGACGTCCCCGGCGTTTCATCAGATCCCATCTGCCCCGACAAGCCCCGCCCGCCCCGCCCGCCCCGCCCTGCTCCACCTGATCGCGCGGGAGGACTATCCATTCCGTCGGGGACGTGTACGAAGGAGGAAGGTGCAGCCGACTGATTCAGAGGATCGCTCTCGTATCTCCGTCCTTGTCGCACGCATGGCGGTGACCTATGTGTCGGGTTTGGGGGCAGCAGGGTCCCGTGAAGTGCGACAGGGACGGAGGCGCGAGAGCGAAGTTCGGAATCAGACGGCAGAGGGCGGGCGCGGGCAGGGAGCGAGGAGGCCCAGACGTGGTTAGCACGGGGCAGGAGAGGCTGGGCAAGGCAAGGCAGCTTCTCGGTACATACACAGACTGCCACATACCATTGAGCGCGGCGAGTGCGGCGGGGCGGGGCGGGGCGGGGCGGGGCGGGGCGGGGCGGGGCGGGGCGGGGCGGGGCGGGGCGGGGCGGGGCGGGGCGGGGCGGTGCACCTGTCCGCGCACTGTCACACGGGGCGTGGCGGCGCGGGGTGCGGCGGTCGGTGGCGAACAGGTTCCCGGTACTGGCGGAACCAGTACACGTATCTTTGCGCGAGACGCGCTGTGGCGCGACGGGGCGTGGCGCGGCGGGGCGCAGCGGGGCGCAGGCAGTGAGGGAAGGGCCGAGGTCTGCGGGGAGGGCAATAAACACATGAAGACTGACCGGCCGGGCCAGACGCCACCCGCCACCCGGGCCGGGGCGGCCGGGCCGGGCGCGCGTGTGAGGTAACGGCGATCAACACCATCAACACACCCACACTCGTAAAAGGGGTGCGCTTCCTGCAGTGCCGGGCCGGGGCGCGCCGGGGCGGGTGGCGGCAGCTGCTCGGTATATAGGGGCTCAAGTCGAAACTAATAACAAGCGGGGCCAACCGGACAGAAAACACGCCAAAACACATGTTATCCAACACTCGCAGGATAGTCGTCGTCGATATGGACGAGCCCAACAACGAGCAGGCCCGAACGTTTCGGTTTTCCTTCCGGAGCGTCGCATCATCAGTAATGTCAAACTTTCAATAATTTACCTTTGCCAGCATGAGTACTCGATCAGAGATCAGGGAACAGGTCGGCGAGGGTATCCATGAGAAAAGAGCACTCGTCACACACACATACACACACGCGCGCACACACTCGCTCTCACACACACTCGCGCGCGCACGGGCTCCGCGGCGCCGCTCGGCTGCGCTGCGCTGCGCGGCTGCGGCTCGTTGTGTTCGCGCTGCAGGACCAGCGTCGAGTGAAGTGAAGTGGTGAAGAGAGAAGAGGAGCAGAGGCGGGCCGGGCCGGGCAGCCATGGCGCAGCGCCCGGCCCCGGCCCGGCCACAGCCCCTCCCCCACCACCACTGCTGCCGCCGCCGTCTCACTCGCACTTAGGCCCCGCGCTGCCCGCGCGCGCTCAGAGCGGGGCGGGTGCGAGCGAGAGGGAGGGAGGGCTGAGCGCGCGTGCGTGCGTGCGTGCGTGCGTGCGTGCGTGCGTGTGTGTGTGTGTGTGTGTGTGGACGCGGAGCAGCTCAGGGGAGTCGCTGGCCATGCGGCCGGGACCGCGCCGGGCCTGGGCGGGGCGGGGCGCGCACCCCGGTGGGGCCGCGCGGCGAGCCAGAGGCGCGGGGGGCGCTACACCCCCGGCCCGGCCCGGCCCGGGAGCGCTCTCGCTCTCGCTCTGTCTCGCTCGCACCTCTACGGCAGAGCCCATGAGTGCGAGAGAGAGAGACAGGGCGAGGAGAGCGCTCTTCTGAATCAGTCTGCTGGCTGGCGCGGCTGGCGCGGCTGGCGCCTGCCCGCCCTGGCGGCACCAGGGCTGGGCGGGCCGCGCGGGGCGCCGCGGGCGGCGGGGTGGCGGTGGCGGGCGTCACGGAGCGCCCCCTGCGCCTGAGAGCAGCTAGGAGGCTCCAGCGGACCACCCCTGTCCAGCAGGGCGATTCCGCACACGGCCACTTCGTCTCTCTGTCCTTGTCGCACTCACGGGGACAGGCTCATAAGGAGCGAGAGAGAGGACTGTCCAGGGAGCCGTACGAACGGGAGCAGAGGAGGGGAAGTCCAGGACTGCTAATACCACCATCGGCTGGGGTGATGAGCTGGCCGCGACCATGGTTGCGGAGACAGGTGCAAGCCCCATCGTCGTGCTCTCTCTTTATCTATCTATCTGCCTGTCTCTCTTTTCGGTCTACTCTTACGTCAAGCGAGCGCTGCTGATCTCACACACCCGCCCAATCGCAAACACTACTCGGAGACAGACCTGTCCGTACTCACAGCGCGGCAGCACCCGGTGCGGCGGCCCGGCCGGGTGGGGCGGGGCGCGGGGCGGGGCGGGGCGGGGCGGGGCGGGGCGGGGCGGGGCGGGGCGGGGCGCGGGCCTAGCAGGTGTCCGCAGACAATCACACCATGAGCCGAGCCCGAGCCGTCCTGCCCGGGAGAGGGGTCGGTAGGTGAGGACGGGGACGGGGGCGGGTCTGCTGGGTGGTGGAGATTAAAACGCTGGCAAGCGTCCTTGTGATAAGGCCCGGCCCGGCCTGCGGCGCTGCTCGCGGTCGAAAGTGGCATGAAGTGCACGCACGGATGGCATGAGCTCGGCCCAACACTCGACAGCACCTGGTGCGGGCCGGGGCGGGCCGAGGATAGGGGTGAACGTGGCAATGCATATTGTAACTCCGATAGAGCGATAGGTTGGGCGGAGGAGTTTGTCTAGCTCGATCGAGCTGCTTCGTCCTCCCATCCCATGCCCGTCCGATGCCTTGACGTGAGCGCCATGTCATGGTCAACTTTCATGCGCTGCTAGACAGAATATTATTTACGAATAAATCTTAAAGGTGTCCAGTCGATTAAATAAAACTATTTAAAGGCATTGATTTGACTTGGGTGCAGAAGTCCTCGTTTTTTCTTCTTTTATCGATTTTTTTCCCCTTCGCGACTTGAGATACTGAAATGCTGCCAAGGTATTTGAGGGCGAGTGACACGAAGAAGTTTTTTTATTCGAGGAATGGAGTCTCTTCTCGTGATATGAGGAGTGCAAAGTTCATGCAGACCCGTGTGGCCGCCCCGCAGGTACTGTTGTACTCTCGGCCGCGTGTACCTCGCGGCCGCGCCGCGCCACCTGCTCGGGTGAGGAATCGGAACCCAAACGGCCCGAGCGACGCGTCATATCCACTTGAGGTGTGAAGGAAACAGAGTACACAGAAAACGAGTAACCGCGCCACATGCACCGAATCGGTTTCACAACGGCACGACGGGACGGAACCCTATCATCTGCCTCTTGACTTATTTGCTTGCTATAATTTCTTTTGTTGTTTTTATTTTTAAGAAGTTTTTAAACTTTAATTTCGGTGCAGCTAGATTGTCCTAACTAATTTTGTCCGACCTGGTGATTTCCGCGAAATCCGAAAAAGCGCTGTCCGACGTGGATTTTGTCCGACCTTGTACTACAGACGGGTAGATTGGAGAAGGAATATGATGTATCATAGAGGACCAGGCCGGAGCTTGCAAAAACACCTGAAATACATATTTAAAAAAAAAAATCGAAAAATTGGGAGGCCCCAACCTAACTCGCAACTTGCGAGCAGAAAGAGCAGAAGGTTTATGCGCAAGAGTAAGCGCACGGCTGGTAAAACCAATACTGACCCGCTCCCGCACAAGTCATGAAAAAGCTATCAGGACGCCTGCTCTCCCTGCTCAAATAGCCTGGCCGCGTGGCGACATTGGTATTGGTACGACAGTGGTTGCATTAGCGCTAGCTGGGTAGTGGTTCGAGTAACCACTGTTTCTTTTGACTATTAAAAAAAAACAAGGGCCAAATAGAACACAAAATGAATTTTGTGATAAGTATGGAACTCGTTCTTTACATAATTATGTGCTACAGAGGTAGGAGTGTAAAACGTTATGTGAGTCGATTGAAGACATTTTCATCTCTGATTTCATCACCGTTCGTGTGTGCAGGGGAAGTTTTTCCCGGGACACTCGCCCTTGCTCGTCTCGGGTGCTCGGGCCTTCTTCGGCCCTCCCGCTCGGGTCCGATTGTTGGGGCGCATAAAGGAGCGCGAGCTGGCGCGAGCCGACTCGGTCTACGACTAGACTCGGGGACTTAGAATGAAAACTCGCACAAAATTTGTTAAGAGTTCTCAAAATAATACTATTAAACGTTAAAAAAGGTTCATTGCTGCAATGCAGAAGAAGGCTTCAAGCTGAGATCAGCGCAAGTTTCATGTCTGTGGGTATTGTGCTTGATGAGATTGAAAACTCCACTCATATAGTTGGGTTATGGGACTTAGAATGAAAACACGCAAAATTTGTTAAGTGTTCTCAAAATAATACTATTAAACTTGAAAAATAGTTCATTGTTGGAATAAAGACCAGCATCTCCAGTTTCGAATGGTATAACTATTATGCCTGTAGGTATTGTGAGATCTGAGATGAAAGTGTGGACAGTTAAGGGTTACACTCGACTGAGAACAATACTCGTTCTTTTCACCACTCAGGAGAGAGGTGGTGGTAAAGAACGAGTAAAAATCTTTCCTTAGTCAGAAAAGGTTGGGAACTGCTTTTCTGTGGAGTGACTTTCTAGCATCGATATGGTTTTTTTTATCTTGGCATTTGATTTGCCGAGTATACTCCTGAACCATCTGTGCATCGATAAAACCGTAACAAATTATTTCCGCTGTAAACTTCGGCAATATGTATGTACCGCGATTCTCCGTAGCTTCAGTGACAACCATCGAGGCTTATGGTGCTGCAGTTACATTTACTGCAGCTTACGACGCGGTGAAATTCACCGTCAGCTTGCAATAGTGGGAGCGCGCTAGTGCGGTTCACTCTGGTCTCGCGGGGTAGCGGACAGGGGCGGGCCGGATCAGTGGCGCAGTGGCGCCCACGCACCGCACCGCTAGGGGGGCTTAGGCGGGGCGGGGCGGGGCGGGACCAGATCTGCGGTTGGTCGGTCGGCTTGTCACCCAGAAAGTGGAGGCGCGGGCGGCGCGGGCAGCATAGGGCCTTGTAGGGCAGGGCGGGCGCCACCGGGCTGAGTCTCGAAAAGTAGTAGAGAGAAAGAGAATGTCGCGGGGCGGGGCGGGGCGGGGCGGGGCGGGGCGGGGCGGGGCGGGGCGGGGCGGGGCGGGGCGGGGCGGGGCGGGGCGGGGCGGGGCGGGGGCGGGGCGGGGCGGGGCGGGGCGGGGCGGGGCGGGGCGGGGCGGGGCGGGGACGGCACTGCTTGCCTTTGCCTTTCCATTGAATCGATTGTCTCACGTGCTGCGCCGCGCCGCGCCGCGCGCCGTCCAGTCGTCGCCGAGGGGCAAACTTTGTCGAGCAAACTCTGCACGTCGTTCAGAAATGGTTCATCTGGAACAATGCATCAAGCTCAGCTCGCGCGGGCCGGGCCGGGCCGGGACCCTCGCCGGCGCCGCCGCACCGGCCCGACGCGACGCGGCGACGGCGCCCCGGACGACGGAACGGGACGGGACGACGTGCGCGCGGCGCACCACACGGCGGACGGGCCCGCAACCGTCCGATCCCGACGATCGTTCTCGTGCAGCCGTCCTTGTCGCTCCTGAGGCGGTGTCGCATGCTGGGGATGGCAGGGCCACATGAGCGAGACAAGGACGGCTGAACGAAAGCGGTTTTCTGAATCAGACGGCACAAGGGCCGCGCCGCGACGCGCCGCCACACCGCGCTGCATTGCGACATTTAGTGCGAAACGTGACGGTGCCAAACTCGCCGAGTCGTCAGTAAGTGGCTCTCCTCGAGCGGCTTTGTTGGCGAAATCGTCATACACACGTGCAGGGCTCTTAAAAACCCGACCGGCGGGTACCCGGGTAACCCGGGTAGGAACCGGGTCGACGGGTTTTCCCGGCTACACGGGGTACCCGGGTAAACCCAGTGGAACCGCGCCTGCAAGTATAGGCAAAGTGGCATAAAGGCAGGTCAATTTGCCTACCTACAGGCGCGGGTCCGCCGGGTTTACCCGGGTACCCCGGGTACCCGGGAAAACTCGCCGACCCGGTTCCTGCCCCGGGTTCCCGGATACCCGCGTACAAATAAGAGCCCTAACGTGTCATACTTTCTCGAAGTTGATGAAAAGTGCGTTATGGTAATTAAAAGTCTCACGCTCGCGCGATGGCATGGTAAGGGAGGGTTATATGTGCCCACCCCCTGTGGGCCCCCCTTGCTCGCTGGCTACCAGGACCCGGCTGCCCCCCCGCTGGGAGTGCCTGGCCTGGCCCGAGGCGGGTAGGGGCGGAGTCAGCGAGGCACTTGGAGGGGATCTCCGCGAGCGGAGGCGGGCGGGGCCGCGGGGCGGGGCGGGGCGGGGCGGGGCGGGGCGGGGCGCGGGGCCCAACCACTGGACGTTCAGCTGAGCCTGGGCCCCGCCCCGCGAGTCCCGCCGCCGTACCAGTGCTGCTGCCCTGTGTTTCCTCTCGTCTCCAGCATGAACCTCCCTGCCACTGGAAGCAAGAAATCGGTTCTGACAACAGATAATAAATTTGTTAATGTATAAATTACTTGCAAATTTTGTTGAAGGGACTGAAATCGGTTACTGGCGGAGCTAGTGGCCTTTTACTGCGACGAAATGACTGGCGTGAGTCTGAGAAAAATAATTTTTGCTCCCTTAACAAACTTTTAGTTTATGCAAAATTTTCTTTGGTGACTTTTTGAAATTTTATTTTTTATTTTACAAAATTGCTTGTTGTGAGTGCCGAGCTCCCTTTGATCTTACCATAGCTTTCACGAAAAACGTTGCAATTTCCCCGTTCTAAAAGCGGGCCACTGCTGTCCCTGAATGATAAGCGCTAAGTGCAAAGTTTGTGCTAGTCGGAAAATGACCCCGCTGAAAAGTACTGTAACGTCGCACACGAGCTGATATCTTGGATCATCGGCGGCCTTCTCGGACCCGGCCCGGCCGGCGGCCCCTCAGGTCGAGGGGTCACACCCGTGCCCAGCCCACCCGGCGGTGACGCACTGCACACTTTTTTATTTAATTTTTTAATTTTTTAATGTTGCCTTTTTTTCTGCCTTCTCACATTTTTCTCCTTGGGGTTGGCTCCGCCCTTGCCCGGGCAGGCGGGGCGCGGGCACGCTCCGCCCGCGGACACGCTATGACGACGCAGCCGACGTATTCCGAAGAGCGCTTTCCTCGACCTGTCTCTCTCGCACAAATGGGCTGAGCCGAATTGTTGCGAGAGAGACAGAGCGAGGAGAACGCTCTTGGGAATACATAAGCCGGCAGCCCAGCCGTGGCATGGAATGCGAGTACATACGAGTGCGGGCCGGGCCGGGAGTGTCCCCAGGGCTTGTGCCCGGCTCGGCCCGGCCGGGGGCGGGGACAGGGGCAGGGGCGGGCGCAAGTACCCGTCGCACGCGATCAGTCGGCGTGGGAAACGGCTACCGGCTACCGGGTACGCGCGGTGCGAGGCGGGGCGGGGGCCGCGCCGGTACCCCGGGGGGTACCCGGTGGTACCGTGGGGTACCCTAATCAGGGGCACGGCGTGGCACTTCGGCGGCGGCCTGGCCTCGGTCACGGCGGCGGCGTGGCTCCACACGCCCACAGCCGGCGGCCACCATTAGCCCCGCCCCGCCCCGCCCCGCCCCGCCCCGCCCCGCCCCGCCGGGGCCGCGAGAGGATTCTGCGATCGCGTCCCGCGCTGCTGGTGGGAAAAAATCGAGACTGATGGGTAGCAGCAGCAGCAGCAGCAGCAGCAGGACGTGAGGGCCGGCGCGGTGGAGGCTGAGACCGGTGCCAGTGGCCAGTGGTTGCGTCAGGGCGGGCCCGGCCCGGACGGGGCAGTAGGGTGATTCCGCCGCGCACTGGTTTCGTCGCCCCTTTCCTTGTCGCACTCATTGGGCACGGCCATACGGAGCAAGAGAGCGAGGGAACTACAAAACGGTGTCCGGAATCACCTTGCTGGCCTCAGGGGTGCATGGCTCGCCCCGCCCCCGTCCAGCCCAGCCGCGTCTCGGCTGCTCGACTACCTTCGCGTCCAAGGTGGGTTGTTGAGTTGAGGCCCCGCGCCCCGCCGCCCTCCCTCGAGTCCCTGGGCCCGGACACGACTTCCTTGACTCGCGCTCGCGCCTGTCGGCGGGGAGTACGAAAAAAAAAAATGACTTCATTGTGAGGATCAATTTTTGTCGATATAGGCAAAACTCGATGGCTGAAATCGAGAATCCGGTACAAGTGTCCGGTGTGTGTGAGTCTCCACTGTTAGGGGGGGAGGGGGGGGGAGTGATACAGTATGTATTGTCGATTTGTTTTTCAGAATCGCTTCCTGCAAATTTTGATAACGGTCCGACCGTTCCCAGCCACGTCACTCCCAGAGGCTTGAGTTTTGCAGGAAGTATCACTTGATGAGTTTGACGGAAATTCATCCGACATGTAAAAGAAAAAAGGTTGTTGTCTTTGTGTCATATTGCGTAAGCAACACGTTTCCCCATTTCAGATGCTCCTTATACTCAATTGGTGAAAAAAAAATATAAGAAACTATAAAAAGCGCCTGCCAGGTGGGCACCCTCGCCAAATCTTGCCACGCGTTTTCAGCTCCATAAAAAATATACCTCAGCCAATTGAGTTTAATTTTTCTTCCCAGACCCACCAATCTCGAACCTCTTCGGTATTTTAGTTTGAGCCTCAAAATGGGCCGGCCCAGTTCCACCCCTCTGTGCACACTGCGCGTTCTATACTCGACAACATAATAACAAGCCAATCGATGGCATAATTGACGATCTATAGATCAGAATTCGGAACGATTTTTCTGTTACATTATCAAGGAAACAAAAAGGATGTACTTCAGCGAATCGAGTGCTGCTGTACCTCACGCAGAATTCGAGAAGTATACAAATGTGTCCGTTCTACAATCGTTGAAACCGTTCTCTTCGCCCCGGTTTTTAGAGGGTGCAAATCAGGTAATTCCCTACCAGGCTCATTCTCGCCCCACACGTCACATTCCTAGCGGGTGCGGCGGTTCGTTCCCGGGCGCCGCCCCGCCCGGGCTGAGCCCTTCTTCCCGTACACGCCGTAGGACGGACGGAGACGTGAGGTGAGGCACGTGAGTCCTCAATAAATAAATAAAGCTCTCTCGAAACACCTGCTGTCACGCCATGCGCCTTGTGCACCCTCCCCACTAATCTGGTACTGGATTTTATAAAATATCTCTCTAGAGCCTCCCCGCGCTCCGAAAGTGGTGAGAAACCGATCCGACTGTCGGCACATGATTCCCCCAGTGCGGCCCGCGGGGCCCGCGGCATTGAAGGCGCGACAAGTGGACAGGTGGGTCAAGTGGCGGCCCCAGCCAGCCCCCCGCTCGCCAGCCTACACTGTAAACAGCTTGTAAAATAATCCTGAAGAAATTGATTACATCATCGTCACCAATACAACTGTAGAAAAAAAACAACTACAGCATATCCAGTTAATTTTTATGCTAGACTTCACTGTAGTTTATTTTACTGGATTTACTTTACTTCCTGACAAGATTTGCTGTACTTTCCGAGGCACACTGTTAAAACCTTGCGAAGAAATGCTTCGCATTACGAAGAAAATCGTTCGTAAGCTGCGAAGCATTTGGCTGTTTTGTATTGCGAAGCATTTTCTTCGTAGTGTGCGAAGAAATTTCTTCGCAAGGCGGGGCTTGCGGAGAAAATACTTCGTATTGCGAAGCCTTACGAAGCAGCCAAATTCTTCGCAACGCTGCGAAGAATTTTCTTCGTAAGAATTTTACTGTGCGGTGTACAACACTGTATCTAGAAGTACAGCGACTCCTGTTAGAAAGTACAGTAATTCCAGTAAAGTAAAGTACGGTAAAGGATGTCATCAGAATTGACTTAGTTTTTTCTTACAGTGCATAATATACAAAAAAAATATAAACGTACGGAATCACACACACAAAAAAAATCTTCATACATGCCCATGTATTATACTATATAAAACTCCACATATGATCCGTTTTCTCTGCAATCTGTGAGCATCCTTGCAAACTCTTTGTTTACATTGCAAAGAGATCGTTTGAAATACAATGTTTCAAAATTCTTTGCACCTTGCAAAGCGATGACTCATTTGCAATGCGAACCTTTGCGAGCATGTAACAGTGTAAAGTGCTCTCGCACGTGCACCCAAATCGAAGGATTACTTCTCTTTCAGCGATAAAATCGCATGGCAGCAGACGTGAGTGGTGGTCAAGTGCCGCGTTTGACGCACTTCGCGTTCTGCGCGGTAGGCCCATCACTGCAAACCCTGGAATCCAATTTCTCACCCAAAATGGGAGAGGACACTTTTCCATGCTAAATTGGAGTGAGAATTTTTAAACTCACTCTTTTCGAGCGAGATGTTTTTTTAGCCTCGCTCTATTTGAGTAAGGATTTTTTAACCTCGCTTAATCTGAGCACGAATTCTCACTTTGTTAGGGCGAGGTCTCAAAATTCTTTCTCATGAAGAGCGAGGAAAAATTTCATTACTCTCCAGAGAGTTATAAAATTGCCCTCAAATTCTCACTCGTATGGGGGCGAGAATTATGACTTGTAGATTTTCAGTGATAACGCTATGGGTAGCCCCACCCCCACCCCGCGGGCCATCTGTTAGCAAAGTGAATCGTGCGCGTCGCGGCCTCAGACCACCTGGCAGTGTTTCCAGGAAAGCCGGCGAAAAGTAGCCTAATCACAGTACAGTAAGCTTTTCCAGAGAACGGGTATAAAGAAGAACAACCCGAATAAATAAAGGGCCAATGATTGGTCGAACGGCCCCTCGGCACAAGTAGCCGGGTGTCTTTCACTATAAATTCTAGCGTACTCAGATTTTGCTAATTTTTCTTTTTTTCGTGGTTTTTCTTGATTTTTCCTGGTTTTCTTCTGATTTTATCTGAGTTTTGCTGGGCTTTTTTTTTCTGATTTTTCCTGTTATGTATTTCTTGATTTTTTTCTGATTGTTTCCCCCTTCTGATATTGTTTTAGAGTGTACTCTAAATTTTTTCTGTGAAAGACCCCCGGAAACCACTCGACCAATCACGGATCCTTTTCTTATTCGTGCTGATCTTCTTTACCCGTTCTCTGTCTCTGGAAAGAACACGATGGGTCCTAGCAAGAAAGTACGATCTCGCGGTGAGGCGTCGGAGGCGTCCGATCTCAAGAGACGCTTCAGAAAGTCCGATGTGGCGCGGCTTTTTTCCCTCCTATTTTGCTGGCCTATTACTTGACGTAGGTGTGTCGTGTCGTATTGTGTGATACCTTGTTTTAAAGCCATTTGTCTCGTGATTAAAACAATCCATCACTTAGCACGACACGACTCTCCTACGCCGAGTAATAGTCGGACTTTTCTGAAGCGTTGCTTGAGATCGGACGCTTCTGATTCGTCACCGTGAGATCGTACTTTATTGCTAAGACCCATCGAATATCGCTCATGAAGCTTTCGAGGAAGCTTTATTTGCTGCATCCGCTGCACCAGTCACTGTTATTGCCAGATAAGCGTGCAAAAACCCCCACGAATACGTACACCTGTACCCGCGTGAGGCACACGCGTTTCTTCCCCTTCACTGGAAAAACAAAGGTGCGATATAGGCCTAATGCCTTTCAAAGGCACTATTGCGATAGTGCCTTTGGAAAGGCACCTTTAGAGGCAAGTAGCGCCTTTGTAAAGGCACTGTTTTACTAACGCCTCGAAAAAGGCATTAAGATTGCACCTTTGTTTTTCCAGTGAGTGCGAGGGGACCACCACTTCGATTTTGCACGTACACGGGATTACATGATTACAGTGATTACAAATAAGTTTTGGGGGATTACACATGAATCTTGTGGAAGTTCTTGATCTAAACTCCCGTGATTTTTAATGAATATCTGATATATCGTTTTTTACTCGTTCTTTACAATAATATCCATATTGGTATATGTGAAGAAAACGAGTATTGTGTTCAAAATTCGGTTTTGTTAGTGACAGTTCAACTCAGAAACCGCAAAAGTAAACCCTATAATTGAATATTCAATTTAAAGCTTAAAACACGATCTTTCTTCCGTAAACGAAGTATTTTCTTCTCTACAATGCAAAGTTTTGAATAAATCAAGTTTGAAAATGTCCATTTTAACGGTGTTCGAACCTTTATTAATAACTTAAATTTCTCACGAAAAACACTCCAATCTTTCACGGCAAATCTGAAGTCTGGGATTCCCAGGTACTTTTTGGCGTTTCCAGACTCGAGTCTGGAAACGGGAAATTATTTCCAGACTTCTCCTGGGCGCGCGGCCCTTTTCCCAGGTAAAACCTGGGAAGCGCCTCTTTTCCAGACTTTACCTGGGAAAGAATCACCGTTTCCAGCCCCTCACCTGGGAAGCCGTGGGCAAGTCGCGGAGTCTGGGAAAGAGCCGCTTGCCCACGGCTTCCCAGGTGAGGGGCTGGAAACGGTGATTCTTTCCCAGGTAAAGTCTGGAAAAGAGGCGCTTCCCAGGTTTTACCTGGGAAAAGGGCCGCGCGCCCAGGAGAAGTCTGGAAATAATTTCCCGTTTCCAGACTCGAGTCTGGAAACGCCATAAAGTACCTGGGAATCCCAGACTTCAGATTTGCCGTGTTTGAACATATTTACACTTGGAAACACATCTTCCAGCTTTGATAAATATTTATTTTCCTCTGATGTAATGAGATAAAAGTTATCCTTTCCTGTAAATGAAAGTTCTTTCAGACACTGCAACTTTGGTATCGGGAAAGTGGCTGCCGACACATTCCAATCGATATTTCGGTAATTTTGAAACGGCGCTGAACGCCAACAATAGCCAACAAATAAAAACCTGTCGGACTTCTTCCTCAGTTTAGTGTCAGTGTGATCATGAAATTTCGTCAACTTTATGATTTAACGTACTTGCACACTTCTCAAAACCAGTTTTGATACAGATTCTATTTGTAAACAACGAGTTCCTTCACATTATATCAATTTTTCAAAGCGCAAAATTGATATTTCCAAATTCCAAACATTTTATATTTAGGCTGACGTCTTTGCTTTTTTCTTTCTTTCAAATTTGTTTGAGATTACGTGAGGATTACAGGTGCATTTTTGTACACAAGATTACGTGAGTGGCTTCCCCCTCGCTTGTGTGGATAGCTTGCCTGGATGCAAGGCGGAGATATCCGTCTGCCTCCTCACACAGGTGTTTTCGAGGGAATTTTTGCCTACTCATCTGGCACCACTGGCCTTCCTGCGAGGCAACTTCAACCTACCCGCACCTGTAATTGAAAAGATTCCTAGGAATACGCGGAAGATGACGCCGATGCGGCCCTCCTCGCTTAGTGCTTCTGATACCAAGCGGCGGCCAACTCGAAAAAAATCGTGTACACACACTGGTAAAACAAATGTTTAGTTCTATACATCAATATTGGTGTTTAGTTAGCTGGTGTCTAGTTAAACTTATTAAACGTCAATTGATCACTGGAAATATAAAAGTCACGCAGGGTCTCGCCCGTGATGAGCGAGGCATTTTTTCATCGCTCAGTTACTTAAAAGTGACGTTCGCTAAAACGACTCAAATCAAGTCTTTTCAGGTAATTTAAAATCGCTGCAATAGAGTGACGTTTGGTGACTTGACTAAAAGAGAGTCATCAAAGTGACTCTAATGGAGCGATGTTTATCTGTCTCGCTCTCCCAGGAGCATGAAAATTTGGTACAAAAAAGTGTCGCTTTCCCAAGAGCTACAAAGTCGACTCCTCCATTTTCAGTGATATGTCTAGTTGGTCCAACTATACACCAGCAGCAGGTATAAAGTTTTTACGCGTTTGAAACTAAACACTAATTCATGTGTAGAACTAAACATTTGTTTTACCAGTGCAAAGATACACGCGTATTTTTTAGAAAATACAAGAAATCCATGAAAAATACAGAAAAATACAAGGTTATACATGAGAATACTAGGTAATCCA
This sequence comes from Frankliniella fusca, assembly GCA_029379305.1. NCBI lineage: Eukaryota > Metazoa > Arthropoda > Insecta > Thysanoptera > Thripidae > Frankliniella > Frankliniella fusca. The sequence continues at coordinate 85,356 of JAHWGI010000978.1, forward strand.
TCAAAATACTTATCAAATGTACAAGAAAAGTACAAAAAAAAAAATACATGAGAAGTGCAAGGAATATAGCAAAAGCAATAAATGTATACAGAAATACATGAGTTGGCCGCCCCCCGTCTGCTAACTTTTGCCTACTTTTCTAGTGACACACACACTGTTAAACTAAGTGTGCAGCTGTTGAACAGTTGTAAGGGCACAAGTCCCAACCCAACAGCTTTGCAGTTGCAACTTGAAACTGTTCAAATCAGCGGCTGTGCACTTCTTGTTCAACGCCGAGGGGTCCGCAACTAAGTTTGAGCGCGCGTACCCCGGCGGCCCGGAAAATTGGGAAGACCGGGAGGACCTCCAGGAAGACAAAAGAAAACCGAAGAAGGCCATTAAAATCGTAGGCCACAAATGGTAAGGGAAAACCGAAAAATATTAGGGAAGACCGGGAAACTTCACACTAAACCCTTATGCACTTTTTTGTGCATAAGCCTTGCAGGATTTTACACAACCATAGTTATGCACAATTTTTCCTGCATAACTATGCTTAACTATGTTCCTTATGCACAAATTCGTGCAGAATGATGCACAACGTGCAACATAGTTATGCATAAAATGTTGTGCATAACTATGGTTGTATAAAATTGTGCATAAGGGTTTAGTGTGTTGAGGGAAGACCGAGAAATTTTAAGGAAGCCTGGAAAATGTTAGGGAAGACCAATGAAGATGAGGGAAAACCACAGAAAACGGTAGGAAGCCTTCAGAAGATCCTAGAAAACCAGTTATTGCGGAAAGCAAGAAAAAGTTGGGAAGACCGGGAAAACCTAAAGGAAAACCTAGCCTAGGAACACCAGGAAGCGCACAGCATGTGTGTGTACACCGGCAGACCGTACTTGCGGACCTCTCGTTCAACGCGGTTGTGCGGTCGTGATGCATGCACTTACAAGAGTATTCAACTGCGCCACACAACGCTTACCTTTGTTGAACACTTTGCAAGCGTATAACTGTAGAGTCGAACACTTACAAGGGTAAAACTAGCGAGTTGAACACTTTGCAATTTTTCAACACTGTTTTGCTTGCGTTAAACTCGGAGTTGCACATACCGACAGGTGTTCAGCAGTTGCACATTTGGTTTTACAGTGCATTCGGCGAGGAGTTCCAGCCTGGTCTCACCTGCCGGTCCCTCCCGGCCTCTCGTAACGGGTCAGCCCCGGCCCTGTTCACACCTCGACGAGAGCGTGGACAAAGGCGGACTTGTGTCCCGTCCCGAGCCCGCCATCCGCCGTCCTTGTCGCACTTACGGCGGTGCCCGATGTTGGACATGGCCGGGCTCCCTGAGTGCGACAAGGACGGAGGCCCGAGCGCGATCTTCGGAATGAGAGAGCAGAGCAGGAGCTCTGGCCATGCGTTCTCGCGACGCCTCCGAACGCCCCAGGGAGGGGCGAGGGCGTCCTGGAGAATCCGAAGCGAACTGCACGGCAACAGACCGCGACTGTATACAGCTGTGTAAATTTCCATTAGCATCTTACGCGGCTTTGCCCACCGTCTACAGACGCAGACAGAAGGAGGGTTTTCGTTCATGCAAATAGGAGAGATATCACATAAATTTCAAATTTTCTTTCAATTTTTTCCCCCGGAAACTGTTGGTGATTTCTGGTAAATCAGTAAAAGTGTTTGCGTTCCTGGACCGAGTAATAGACCCCTCGGTGTGTAAACTATGCATACAGTGTGCAAATGCGCGGTGCAGCACAGGTGCGGAGATGAGGTGGCACCCGCGAGGGGTCCCACACTCAAAAGAATAAAGTCAGTGTGTACACCCTCCATAAAAATCAGTAAAAACTCAGAAAAATTCAGAAAAAAATGGGGGAAAATCAGAAATAATCAGAAAAATTCAAGGAAAATTTCAAAACAACAGAAAAATTTGTGCACGCTTGACTTTAAAGTGAAGGGCACCTCGGTGGTACCTCACATCACCTTCTTGAGCCATCCCGCGTCCCGTATCGACATAGGGGTAGGAGGGAAGGCGGTATGGACACAGGGGTAGGGGAGGCAGTTTTCCTCCAGCCTCCTCCAGCAGCGCTGGAGACTGGAGCCGCTGAAGCGCGCGAGCTGTAAGCTGGCGGGGCGGGGCGGGGCGGGGCGGGGCGGGCGGGGCGGGCGGGGCGAGGGGGTGGTCAGGGCGTTCCGTCGCGGCGTGGCGCCAGTCTGCGGCGCTGGTCTGCCCCCGCCCCGCGGGCCCCGCGCGACGCCTAGCGACGCCCTGCCCCGCCTGGCGGACTCCGGGCCGTCGTGGCGCCAGGCGTCGCTCGGTCGGTCGGTGCGCCCTGCGCGGCCTCCGCCCTGCCCTGCGCCTGCTGGCCCCGGAGCGGACGGGGTGGCGCCGCGGTGACGCGCGCCCCCGCCACGCCCCGCCACGCCCCGCCACGCCCCGCCACGCCCCGCCACGCCCCGCCACGCCCCGCCTCGCCCCGCCGGCGTCCCACGGCGCCAAGCTTGTTTACGGGGTTCCGGATACCTAGGCAACAAGCTGCTCTCATCAGGCAATCGATAACTCTGGTCCTCTGTCGGGTCGGGAGCGGAGAGAGAGAGACCCCGAGGCTGGAGTGCAGCTGCAGTAGAGATGAGAGATCAAGACAGTTCAAATTTGAACGAACTCGAACCAGATTGGCCTAAAAATCTTCGAACGAACACGAACAATAATTTTGCTGCAGCAGCGGGCTACGCTTTAACGAGGAGGAAAATCTGAGGCGTGGCACGGTACCACACGGTACGCACGAGGACCGTAAGGTGTCCGACGTTGGGAATTTACAATAAAAGGGACAAGGACATACAGTTCGTTCATGTTTATTTCGATTTCTTTTCGACATGATAATAATCACACCCTCATTGCCAGGGGAACAATGACTTGAAATGACTAGACTTATTTTGTGTCGACATTTGCTGGTAGTACTTTCCCGTCATCATCGGGAAGCGACGTCCGCAAACGCGAAGAAAAAAAATCACAAGATGTACCCTGATTTCCCTGATAAAGAGGGAGATTACAAACAAATTGATGACATTCTTATTTACCACTTCAACATTCCTAACACAACTTTTAAGCTAACTCCATGTATGTTAGCTTTTTAAACATTGGTGTTCAAAGGGTCAACCTTAGATTTCCAGGCACCCCAAAATGTCAGTCAGATAATAAAACTTTATGCGTTTTTCTTCTTAGTAATTTGAAGCAGGTCTACAATCACGGTCACTATAGGAATCCAAAATATCACTGGGACTTCAAAACTTCTATAATTTAAAAATGGAAACATTTTAAAACTAAATTTAAACCATAAGCAACAGTTTAAATGAAATACTAGTTTGATCAAGAACAAGTTGTTAAGAAGTGATAAAGGTACTGTTTAAATGAAACTCAGAATCTTTGTTTGATCTTATGAAACTTAGAGTAAATCAACAACTAGAAGATAAAATTTAGAATATAAAACTTACAATAAAACAATTAAAATCTTGGAATTGAACATACAAAAATAAAGTACACAACACACAGATCACCAATACAACGCACAATGGATGCCCCTTAGATCTAATAAAACCTGAACTACATATTATGAAAACTGATACTTAATTTCTAAATTAAAAATACAAATTTGCACTACCATTTGACTCATCGAGGTAGTCATCAAATACTATAGGACATGCATCATCCTTTTTGGTTGCACGACTACTACACAACCACCTCTTTTATTCAGTCTTATGGACATCATAAACCTGTCCTCAAGGAGAGAGAAAAAAAAATGTTGAAAAAAAGAGGCAAAATTATTTTTAAATCTATAGGCCATTACTATATGTGGGAGGAACAAATTCAAAAAAATGGAGAGGTTGGTTAATGTTGCTAAATGATACTGACTTTCATCTATATCATGGATACTTTTGAAAAATTATCACCTAATATTTGGTTACTCCAGCATTATAATGTATCTATACAATGTACAACAATATCACCGTTCAGTGTAAGCACAGGAACTACCTATTGCAAGAAAAGATCACATTTCACATCTTGCCAAAATGTTTACTGTTATGTCATGAATCTAAAACTTTTTACTCTTAAAAATAAGCACCGAGATTGTTCCTCTACTTCAGAATAGAAATTAGAATGATGGCGATGGCAAATGGTCTAGTAAAGCTAAAATGAGATGAAAAGAATCTAGAGGAGCTTAGTTAACAAACTCTGTACCATGTAAGCATTCTAAGAAAGCTTTTGGGACTTGCTCCCACAACTTATTGTGAGACAAAAATACTGAAAACATCAGGAAAACTGTTCTATGGTCCATTAAGTATCAGTTCTTCAAGAGGTAAAACAGGCAAACTTATGTTTTAATACGGCGTCCCCACTTAACTCCATTCTTCACCTGTTTTTTGTAGGCTCCGTTGATAAGGTCACCATTTAGTTTGCCCCTTTGGTTTTCAAACATTACATCAGAATCGGTGTCGGAATCGGTAAACAGAGGTCCTGTGGAATCTACAAGCAGAGAAGTAATATAAATATTTTGAGCATTTTGAGCAAGTGACAATTTTTGTAAAATATCATACATTTTGGTATCATAAGCGTTGAATCTTCTTCAGCAGAATCAACAGGAGTGTACCGCTTTCGAATTTTAAGTTGTTTGGGGGAGAAGACTTTTTGACACAGACATATAATTCCCCATACTAAGCTTAAGAGAACAAGAACACTGAGAAACAACCCAATTATAACATAAAGTATACTCCAATCTGTAATTAAAACAAATAAATTTAAAATTTTAAAAATTATTTCTTTTTTCATGAATAAAGTTTCTATAATATAATGAAAGACTTACCACAGTTGGACTCCTTATCCCCAAAATACTTCCGAATAAGATTTTGCATCCAGAATGCCTCACATAAACAAAGTCTACTAACTTTGTCACATACTCCATGACCTGCAAATGCATGAAATATATTATTTTTCCTTCTTATTGACTTAAACAAGACTTTTTATATTTATTTTTTTTTGGTTCAAAGTAGACAGATATACCTGAACAATTATTTTGACATATTTCTGTTTGGATGTTAGCTACTGATAGTTCCAATAAGCCAACATCTTGTTCTAGCTTTGTCTTCAAAGTGGACACAACATGAGGACCAGGAATTATCGATTTGTTGGATTTATCTTCTACATAGAACAACATTTGTGCACGGCCAGAATAATGCTCCTAAATCATAGCAAAAATTGTAAGGGCACTTCAAATTACTTGTTTTTGAGGAGATTAATAGATTCACATCAAAACAATCATACCCATACCTCACGAAGTTCTCTAACTTGCACAATAGGATTTCCAGGCAAGAGCAATGAAAGCTTGAGACTCAGAGAATCCTCCTGAGATTTTGTTAATTGCTCACCCACTATATTAAGGGTTAATTCTACCAACTGAAATCGGAGGGGGTCTGAAAAAAAAATTTCAGGAGTGGTTTAATTTTAAACAGATTTTCAGATGTAATTTTTAGTATTAGTATTTTTGGATTCAATAATATTATAGCAAAAAAAATAGCCTTTACCTGGTTTCACAATCACAGACACTGTATCTTCCGAGGATGAACCTTGTTCATCTGTTACCTTTAGTCTAAATACATATCGACCAGGAACAACATCAGTTAGCTGTAAAACCAAAATAAAAGTGCTCATCACTAATTAGGAAGTCATATTACACTTTACATTAATGTCTTATAATTTAGTAAAATCACCATGAGAATGGGTGTACTGTCTGAATTTCCAAGAACTCTGCCTATGGCAAGGCTGTCTGGTTCTCTGGTCCATTTCCAACTAACAATACCCAAATCATCACTGGAGTGTGAGCCATTTAGCGTAACAACACTGATAGGCAAAATTACGGTTTGGTCCCCACCGGCGTTGGCTTTAGGAGGTGCATTTTTGTCTGGAAAATCAATTTCAATCTATTAAAAGCATCTGAGAAGAAATATAGAATGGATAGCAGTTTTCAACATACTTTGTGTGACAGTTACAAAAACAGATCCCGTAGAATTATTATTATTTTCATCAGTGACAGTCACATGAAATTCATACTCTCCTTTAGTGAGATCAGTCACATTTGTCTGAGGTTTGTTGGGTGATGAGAAAGTTACACTGTTAGATCCTGGTGGTCTCCTAAACGAAAGAATTGAATTATCTTTAACAAAGAAAATGTGGTTGGTAGATTTGGAAGTTGCAACATATTCAGAACTATAGCCCTCACCTAATTTCTTCCCATTTCCATCCAACAATCTTGTTATCATCAGTGCTTTTTGAGGCATCCAAAAAAGCCCAGTTTTGTGGCAAAGCAAGAGTTACATTTGGACCAGCATCCACTATACAAACACACACACACAAAAATAAAATAATTAGTTAGCTTGTATTTTTTCTTTTCCTTTTTTTCCTTGAAATAAAAAACAGCCATATCTAAAGACAAAGAGAAAAAAAAGAGAGGAAAAACTGCTCACCGACAGGAGGGTTGCTTGTTGGTGGCTTAACAAATACATGAACTACTGCCTTTGAGGACTGATTAGAAGTATCCATTACTTTAAGTGTGAACGTATACATTCCTAATTCCAAGTTTGAAAGTTGGAGATAAGGAGTCCGAGTGTTCTGAAAGTATTGTACAAGATTTGAACCACTCCCTTGACCGCAAAAGTACAAGTTGTAGTGAGGACCTTTCCTTCACAACACATACCTGCATGTCTACAGCCTTGTTCTGGTCTGAAGCACTTTTGGTCCATTCCCAGCTAGTGATACCATGGTCATCACTACTCAAGCTTCCATTTAATGTGACATTGTTTTGAGGTAAGTGGACAATGATATCAGCTCCTGCATTAGCCTCAGGAGGATAATCCTTGCTTGCAACAACTGTTATGTTAGCTGTTGTAGAGTTTGTCGCACCATCAGAGTCCGTCACAGTGAGCCTGGAATTGATTCAATGCTCTCTAGACTGAAGACAAGCCAAGTGAATTGGAGTGAAAAACCACAGAGCTCTGCTTCCCAAAACATCTTACTTGAAAGTGTAGTTTCCCGGCTGGTATAAGTTATCTAATTGCAGAGTTGGAGTATCTTGCAGCTGAGACTTGTAATCAAGAGGCCCTTGCTGAAGTTCCCAATGCCATTTCACTATTTTTTCATCATCTGTGCTTGAAGAACCATCTAAAACAGCGCCGTGATTAGGACTTTTAACAATTTGTGACACTGGAGTAACAATAACCACGGGAAGCTGGTTGATTCGCTTGGCTGTAAACAAAATTGTTTGGATGATTTTCATTTAATGATAATCACTGTTATTTTAACATAATTGAAAGAACATGGGTGTCTACTGGATTTTAATAATACTTACGAGGAAGGACAGTAACATTCACTAGAGTTGAACCAAAGCCATCCTGAGCTCGAACACTCACATTAAAGGTGTACAATCCTTCACTCAAGTTACTTAGCTCAACCGTAGCACCATTTTTATTGTTCATGGTTCCTGAACTATCTTCTCCTCCAGGTTTGGACAACAATACCCACTCATAAGTAAAATGCTCTCCTAATAAAAAACAAAGACAAAGATAGAAGAAATCCATAGCAAAATTAATGAAAGTGATAGTTCTTTGTTTCTTACCTTCTTTTTCTAAAGGGACTGTGTAAGCAGATAGTTTAACTTTATTTTCAGGTAGCTGAACTGTTTTGTTGCGAGCAGATACTGTTATAGAACGCATTGGTTTCGGAGTTGATGAAGTTAACAAAGAGGTGGAGTCTCTGCCAAGATTGTCTGAGGAAGGGAAGTGAGATGAGCCTCCTTCCAAAAACATCCTCTGCAAAAATTATAATTAATTAATGATAAGAAATTAGAAGATGGTGACAATAAATATATTATTTCTTTAAATGCAGAAGGCTACAAACCTTAAATGAGGAATCATTTGGATCAGAATCATCGAGGAACTGATTATTCAGAGGGGTGATACGAGACAGAATACTACTGGTTGGAGAATCTATGCAATCTCCAGCAGAGTTTCTTATGAAACCTCTGGCACATGTACAAATACCATGTCTGGAGTGTTCAAGTTGTGCTACACATCTCTCATTTCTACCACAAACACTACCAACTCCTACTTCACAGGGAGTGGGCTGATCACTTTCATATTCATCATCATTTAATGGAGCCAACAGAGCATCAACACTGTAAGTTATAAAAAGTCAGTCAGACATGATTTATTTTAGTTCAAAACAATTACAAACAATCTACAGGATTATAAGAGTTATACATGCTAAATAAAAATATTTGCAAGAAAAAAGAAAAGAAATATCTAAGCCCCTTCTCTTGCCACCTTCTTTCTTGGCTTACTATGTACCACTGCCTGCATTAGAGATAAGGCTATCTCCTCCCACACACAAACGACCCAACTCAAGGCTAATGAAAAATTGAAACTAAATTCAACTTACGGATAGGCATCACTGCTAGATTGAAGCCCAGAAAGAAGATGAGGCCATGAAATATCCTCAACAGGTCTGATCAAGGCTACCTGTGTTAGAGTGTCATCACGTTTTCTTGGCACAGGAAGACACTGCGCACTAGAATTGCATGTTACCTGAAATGTATCAAATAATATCAAAATACTGCAGTTTTAAATGTAACACTCAGAAGAATAACAATCATAAAACTAACATGAAAACATTTTGCTTCCTCTGGTTTCACTATGTACACAATGATGTTGCAGTCAGTTTTCTGACAACAGGCATATATACAATCACCAACGGAGATGGAATTGCCTTTGGGATGCTGTTGTTCCGTGTATATTCCAGCTTTTGTGCCATTTCTTGGAATAGCTTCATCAAATATTTCTGGATATGACTTGGGGCATGCTTGGCTGTCAAGTTGTGCGAGAGCAGTTTTCAGTAGTAGTACTGAGACTAGAAACAGTTCAATTTTACCACATCTTCTCAGTCGCTCATTAGCAGCCATGGCTTCGTTTTTCCTTTGAACAAAATTAAAACACATAGAATCAGCAGAAAAGCCACAAGAAAAACTACTTGCATAGACTATAAAAATTAATTTTTAATCATAGGAAGATTTTCAATATTAATTCACAGAAGACAATGGAACCACAAGTCAAAATCAGAGAGGCAGTTTGACAGAGAGAGAGAAAGAAAGGGAGTGGTGGGAAGAGAGGGGAACATTAGGGAGTTAACTTGCAGCAGCTGTGAATGTGATCAAATGTATTTGCACATGTGTGTGGTAGACAATAACGCGTTTTTGAAAGGCAAGCACCAAAAAGTTTGAAATTGTTTATAATTTAGAATTTTTTGAAATTTGTCAAAATACAAACTGATTTGTTCAACTTCTGAAAATATTTTGGTTGGCTACATAAAAAACAAAGTAAACACACTCAGAAACAAATCAGAAACAAAAAGAATTTTGTGGAGCACAAAATCAAAAAATATTAAAAATATTTTCAAAATAAGGAAAAAGGTGATACATGGATGTCTTGGAAGTAATTTAAAATAAGAAAATAAAAAGCTAGAACTCATTCTAACCTTGTAATCTACAGACTACACATTTTTAAAACATAAAATTAGGTCGTTCACATGTTTTCTTTGATTTTAAAAGCTTCAGATGAAGAATAGAGCAATCCCCGTACCTTATCTGTGGCAAAAAAAGAATATTTGATGTCGGAGCACCATAACGAGTGCGGCTGTCAGAAGCAGACACACGGGACCTGGGCTTAGGCAAAACGCAAACACTCGCCCACCTTTTCCCCCTCCTCTTCCCGCCCTGTCATGTGGCGTGTAGAGACTCTATTGTAGGATCCGCAGTGGGGGTTCGTGACGTAGTGCACTAAGCGCCATGAGCGAGGCTATGTATGAGAAACTTAAACTCGATATTGCTCAGAAGCGCGGGAAACCTGATTGATAACTCGTGTCCTACATATTGGAGGGTACAGGCAGATGACCCACACAAACGATAAAGACGCTGTCGATCGATAAAACGCAGATGACGACGGTTGGTAATCCATATAATACGGCCAAATGCGCCCCCACAATGGCCGTTACCGAGGCGGAACGCCTGCGACAAACTGGATAGGCCAACCCGCCAAGCACTCGTGTGAAGTTGGCGGCCTACCCGGAGAGCACAAGCGCAGGGGGAAGCAGGAATTAAATTCCGGGTACCCAAAATTTCGTAACGTCACCTCCCGATGAGTTGAGTGTGGGGGCACCTAAAGGGAGAGGCCGCCGAAAGGGTCTTTATTGAGCTTGGGACTTGGGAGCGATTACTTAGTCCATGGCGATTCGAAGATTGCTTTTTACTTCTTAGGCAAATGAAGAAACAAACACGACTTTAATTAACGAAAACAATTTTATTAAATAAAAAAAAACAACATATAAACTTAACAATACTATCAAACACTATCCGTTCGATTACAGTCTTGTCATCTCCCCTTTTCCGTTGAGTGGCTGCAGCTCGTGGGCGGACCCAGAGATCACGATGGCCGGCAGCGAAGCCCTGGACACGCCGTTCCGGCTCCCGTTCTTGTCGTCCGTCCCGGAGGCGGCGGAGGTTCCGGGTGAGTTCCACGGCTGCAGCTCGGACTGGGCGAACAGGCAGTACAGCACGCCGCACACGATGAGCTGGGCCGCCGTCATGCCGAAGACCTTCTGCCACTGCTCCACCGTTTGCTGCGGTCCGGGAATCGGTTTTCAGTTATGTTTCAATTCTATGGTACGCCAAACAACGAACGATTACCATGTATTATCGAACAGTGAATTACGTTTTGGAAGGTCAGCTGGCTGACGATGATCGGTGAAATAAATCCGGGAAGCACGGAAATCATGCCGCTGATCCCCAGGATGATACCTGAACACGGCCGCAGTTTAGACAGTGTTGCTGGAAAGTAACTTGGGCGAAAGACGACTACGGGCTATCTAATTTAGCGCCGCCGAGGCGACAGCAACGGGAGCGACGAGAGCAACCTACATGGAAGTGAGTATATCGAAATGACACTTTGATGCAAGCTTTGATGTGTGCTTTGTCAAAAAGTGTATCTAGACTACCGCAGATTGGGACTGCTTCACTTTGCAGGCACCCACGCATACTTTTTGTGTACTTTTTCTTTGCTTTTTGAATACTTTTCGGACACTTTGACCATTCTCTTTATCAGATAGTTATTTCCATGCGGGAATAAGTGAGAGCAGAAAGGGGTTCCGACAGCGCTCCCCCACCCCCCCGAACAGAGGCGCCCACATGCACCATATGATACTCTAGGTAGGGCACTTGCCCAGGTACATTGAGCTATACAGGTACATTCCGAGCCTATACAGGTAAAGAAAAGGGTGTAGGAAGAAGAGAAAATAGGAAGTTACAGAGAGAAGAATGGGAAAGGAGAAAGAGGGAGAAAATAAACCTAAAAACGACTGAAAACCCTTATAAAGGTGGGTACATAAAGGGTTTTTGCCCAGGTACATTGGAATACGTGTGGGCGCCTGACCCCGTGGCGTTACGTACTGCAGAAGTTGGGGCTGATGTCGACGATGCTGGCGAGGGGCCCCGTCGACACGGAGCCGTGCGCGGCGGTGGCGGCCGTCAGGAACACGATGGCGGCGATGGCGTTGCACCCGGAGAAAGTGAGGAAGAGGATGAGCAGCCCTTGGACCACGTCACCTGCACGCGCGCGCACCTGGGTGAGTCCGAGCCAGGGGGAGGGGGTGGCCGGGGGCGAGGGGGCTACAACTCTGATTTTTTTGGTGTAAAATTTTGCGACTTTTGTTAATTTATTGTGAATTTTTGGTTGAATTTTCCCGAGAATTCGTTGAATTTTAGTGAATTTTCTGGTTTCTCTGGAAACGCAAGTGTGTACTTGAATGCAGTATTTCCTGCATACCTACATGTATTCAGGAAATAACGTGTACTTAGTCAAGTATGCAGGAAATAAAGTGTACCTGGCCAAGTATGCAGGAAATCCTGTGTACTTGGCCAAGTACACACTATTTCCTGCATACTTGACTAAGTACACATTATCTCCTGAATACATGTAGGTGTGCAGGAAATACTGCATTCAAGTACACACTTGCGTTTCCAGAGTTTGTTATCAGAATTTTTCTGATATTTTTTTTCAGTTTTCTGAAATTTGCTTATTTTTTTCTTATTTCTTTTTAATCTCTGATTTTTTCTGAATTACGAGGTGTGCACAAATTTTAGAGCTGTTTCTCCCTCGGCCGGGGGTGGGTTGTAGCCGGTGTCGGCCGTCCGATTGTACCCCCTGACACCAGAGACCCCGAGGGTAGGGTACACCATCCCGAGATGTACAATGGCACGGTTACTGGTCTCTCTGCTCCGGAATACTCACAGAAGAAAGTGGCCAGCTTGCGCACGTTCGTCCTGGACAAGAGGCCCTTCCTCAGGAGGTAGTCGCCCAGCTCGGAGAAGACCCACGCAAACAGCATCCGCATGAGGTGCGGCAGCCCCGACAGGAGTCCAGTCTGCCGTCACGTCCGTCATGTGGGACATCATCATCATCATCATCCATCATACATCATCATCAATGTCAATGTATCGTCGACACGACGATACATCTGTTCGAGACGAGACGTACCATGCGGATGTTCCAGCCGTGGATGTACCGGAAGTAGGTGGGCGCCTGTGTCATGAGGGTGAAGAGGCCGAACACGCCGCCCCACTGCGCCACGATGTTCATCCACACGGCCCTGGACGTGAGGATCGCCCTCCACGGCGTGGCGATCTGGGAGGGCGAATGACCGTTGAGTTTAGGCATCATGGCTGTGGCCTAGCGCCCGAGCGTGTAGGCATCCCTCGCGCGCCCGCGCCTTGCGGGACAGTGTGTAGTAAGTAGCCGGGCGGACGGGACACTACTTCATACCTTCTTCTGCGAGACGCTCTTCCCCAGCGACTCGGTGATGTAGGTCAGCTCCTCCGGGGAGATGCGCGGATGCTTGGCCGGCGAGTCGAAGACGAGGGCGAGCCAGAGGACGTACCAGGCGACGCCCAGAGCGCCGCAGACGTAGAACACGGACTCCCAGCCCCAGGTGTGGATCAGCTGGCCGCAGAGCGGGAACGTGAGCGCCGCGCCCACCGAGCTCCCTGCAGTGCAGTGCGGTGCTCTGGAGAGAATCGCTGGAGCCCCGAAGCCTAATAGCCCCGCCCCGCCCCGCCCCGGCACACCCCGTAACCCGTCTCAGTCTGCTTTGGGCTCCTCGGCGAGACTTGCTGGGATCCGAAGGTGATTATTCACGGTAATAAAATAGTCAGGGTCGGCATTGCTCCACCTGGGTGCCCTCGTGTGGCTCCTTTATCGCGGAGGGCTTAGCTCCGCTTACGGCGAAGTGATTAGCAAACGCACTGCTAGATGTATAGGCATCATCCTGAGTGACACGTTTACAATTTCCCGCGAGCTTTGCGCCACGAGCGATGTCTGCCCCGGGAGCAGCTGCGTTGCTCGGCTCGCAAGGAATACGACGGGATCGTGACTCCACAAGTTCGGAACCCAAACCCCCTTTCAAGTATGGCGTTTACAACTCCCAGGAAGCAGCAACTGATGAAACTCACCCAGATAGGCGGTGACGAACTTGCTCCGCTCGTTGGGCGGGATCCACTGCGCCGTCATGTAGTGCATGGACGGCCACGCGAAGCCCTGACGTCCGGACATGAGAGAACCATAAGGCACGGCGGGCCGGAGGGTAAACGCCTCAGCCTGGAGCCTACACGAGAAAAAAAGTGACATGGTTGGGATGATCGACTCGGTTCGATTGACAATAAGTCGATAGCTGGTATCGAGAGTACGATACCCCGGTATAGAACGGCAACCAAGAGCGCGAATTTTGCGCCTTTCCCCGATGTTATAAAAAAGCGCCCAAAAAGCGCTTTCGGGCGGACTTGGATCGCTTCAAATAATTACCATCAAAATCGCGCCTTACAGGCATTGCCGTTCTACCGTAGAACCAAAAACCAGAAGAACGACCGAACAGTTGCACGATGAGAACTTCTCTGCGATTTGTTGTCATCATGCACGTGTCCGGTTGTCACCACCAACTCCTGGTTGTGAGTATCGCATTTTCGATATAAATTATCGAACTACGTACACCGAACAGAGTTGATCACCACAACAGTCATCTTTTCCCCGTGTAGTCCAGCCCAATCACTAGACCCACCGCGACCAGGCCCTGCAGGAAGCGGACGGCGAGCAGCGCGCGGTAGTCCCAGTACGCGACCGCGGGCACGGCGAGCGTGAGCAGCACCGGGATCAGGTTGGCCAGGCCGAAGACGAGCTTGGTGCCGTAGCGGCGCGCCAGGATGCCGCCCGGCACCTGCATGACCCAGTGCAGCCAGAAGAAGGCGCCCAGCACCAGCCCCTGCTGCCGCTCGTCCCAGTCGAAGCCCTCGTCCTGCTCGCCCGCCGGGGCGGGGCCCGTGGTCGTCAAGTCCCACAGGGCCGTGGTCGTGGCCGCCAGGGCGTCTGCGGTTCTGAAACAGCCGGGGCGGGCCGGCGGGCCGGCGTGGTGAACTTCGGTTTTGTTTGGGAATGACCTATGTCACATCTCCGGCGGCTGGGCCCGGCCGGGCCGGGAGCTTATCGCCGACTTGACTTGACTTCAAAGAACCGAGTGACATATCCGCTGAGACCTAATCTGAGTCGTGTCCGACCGCTGCTGCTGTTCGCACTTACTTGGCCGCGGAGTTGTTGACGGCAACGGCGGCGTTCTCGGCCCGCTGACACTGCCCGACCAGCGGTGCGGCACCGTCCTTGCCCTTCGGGGCGCGCACCATGGCCACGATGGCGATGTTGATGTTGATGCGGATCATGTAGTTGACGGCGAACCCGAGGAACACGAGCACCCACAGCACCCGGCGGGCGGTCACGCACCCTGCAGTGTTACATTTCAGAAGCAATCGTCATGTCCATCCTCTGTCACCCGGAGAGCTTTATGCGTCGTGATGACGGGTGATGATCGCTTTCTCAACTTGACAGTTTAGTTTTTACTTTATTTTTTTTTTTAAAGAAAAGAAAACATTGGCTCTGGAGCCTTGATTGATTCCCGGTCATGCACCTGACGTACCTGACACCATGCTGACGGCGGCGACTTCGCGCTCTGAATGAAGATGTGCTACCTGAACGGTTGGGCGCAGTCGACGCCTCGACGCGCTCTCCCGTTCTCGGCCCGAGGCGGAGAGGCCCAGCTCCCCCCAGCAGGAGGGCAGGTGTCTTTATCAGTTGTATGATTATAGCTCCGATTTAAAAAAAATAGTTCGGCAGGGCGATTGTACTGACATGTTCTGAGTGGCTCGCCGCCGCCGCGCTGGCCTCAGCAGACCCATTCTGGGCAAAATCGAGTCTATTGCGAGGTCAAGGTGTGGACGTCATGTTACTGGAAATGATCCTTGTAAATAATAACCATTTGCCGCTGGTCGAGGGGTGGCGTACCACTTCGACGTTTGGGTGTACATGGAATATTTAAAATGAAATATCTGATGTGTACATGAGTGTTACTACTTACATGGAATAGTCGCCGTGGTCCACCGCCCATTCACAAACAGTTAGGTAAAATTCAAGCAAAAAATCACAAAAATTCTATAAACATTCACAAAGATTCCCAAAAATTCACGAAAATTTATTCGCACACCAACACTTAGAGTTGTTTCCTCCTCGGAAAGGGCCTCAGCCCCTGGCTACGGATGGGCTGGGGGCGGGTGGCTGGGGGGCGGGCCCTTCGGGGCCGCACGAGGAGGAAGCCGCCGGTCAGCAACAAGCTTCTCTCCTTGCCTTTTCTGAATGCGACTGATATTTTTAGCCCTCGTGCTACCGTGGCCCTCCCCGTCTGTGAAAATGAATTGCAGAAATAAAAATACGCCGCGGCTATCGTCCGTTTCTATTCCTCCTGGTTCCCTCCTGACTCCCTCTCCCTCCTGCTTCCTCTTACGCTTTACAGTGCACTCAATGTCCGCGTTTCACCCAAAGCAACCCCCCCCCCCCCTCTAAAGACAAAAAGAAAGAAAAGAATGATTGCTGAGGAGTTCTGCCGGATCACCCACTTACAGCTCTGTGGATTTCTTTCAGCACGGCCCCCCTTTTGCTCGCGCCGCGACCGGCGCTTTTAGCGCTTCTCTCTCTGTCCCCCCCTCCCCGTCCTTATTCCTCCGCCCCATCGGCCTCTCTCATTTTCTCCCTTTTCTCCCTAGTTCCTGTGCCTCTATATTCCCGTGGCGTGACGTCACTGAGCGCAACCTTTCACGCCCCAACCGGTCCGCTCCGCTCGCACGCTATAGGGACTGGGCCACCTCATTACGTCATGTATAGTTTGCTCCCTCCGCAACCCCTGCCCCGCCCCGCCCCGCCAAGGGAGGTATAGGCAGAACGGCGCCTCTGCTCATCACCTCACCTCACCCCCTCTCCAGGTCTCTCTATTACCCCCCGTGTAGCCTTGGCACACTACCCCCTGCGCCCCCTCACCCCCACCGTACCCCCGAGTCAACGCATGCGCACCGGGGCGCTGCTGAGGCGCGCCGCATGGGACGGGGGTGTATAGTCCGTCCGCCGCCGCCGTCACCACCAGGCCGAGTACTCCCGTCGGGAACGTCGGCCGGGGGTGGCAACTTGGGAGTCAGTGGTGCGGAGACGAACTACCCCGAGGAGGCCGCGCTCCGCCCCTGCTGGCGTCATAGAGCCGCCCCCCCAGCCCCCAGCAGCCCCCCTCCCCTAACAGTAAGCCTGCCAGCAACCCCTTCACCGGGGCGCCGCCGCGCTTCGGCCGCGGGTCCAGGAGGGGGCGCTGCCGTCGGCGATGGTCTGACCCGTTCCCGCCCCTGCTCCTCCCCGGCTCGGCCGCGCCCGGCCGCCAGTCCGCCCAGAGCCCCTGATGCGGCGGCGTCCCTTGCGCCGTTCCGTCGTCGTCGGGCGCGCGCCGTCGTCGGCCATTTGTCCTGCTGGACCGACTCCGCCGTCGGCCCGCCCGTCTGGTCGCCCGTCGGCGCGGACCCCGAGCCCATGCCGCCGTCGCCATGCTGAGCCCCGGCTCCGGGGCCCGCCCCCGCCGCCCCCTGCTCCGCCGGCTCGCCGCCTCCCGCGCGCCGCCATGCCGCGACGCTCAGCCGCCGCCGCCGCCGTCGTCGGGTCGACGTCAGCCTCCGCCACCTGCCGCCGCGGCTGCGGACCTGACCTGACCTGACGCCACCCAGGTGAGCGTCGTGACCACGGTGACCGCCGTGCCGCGGAGCGCGGCGGGGCCGGGCGGGGCGGGCACGCGTCCCAGCCACGTGGTCCCTGCCGTCCTCCAACCTATGCATACCTCACAGCTTGCTGTGCAGTGATGAAGCTAATGTTTCTTTTTTAAAAAATATTTTTATACTGCGCGTTTTTGATCGACATCGCGATGTCATTACCCCCTTTGACACCCTGCTGTGGGCGGGGGTGGGCCGTGGCGCGTGGCGTGGAACTCCGGGTCATCCGCGCGCTGGTCTCTAAGAATAGCCATCTCGCTCCGCAAGTGCAACGTCGCTATGAACTGGCGGGCCGGTTCGGTCGGGCGGGTCACACCTCACGCACACACCTACGACGCCGCAAAGATTTAACTCCTCACAATCGGGGACGGTTCACATAGTATACCAACACCCAAAAAAGATTTATTGTTCTTAGATTTAAAAAAAAATACATACCTCTTGAACGGGCAATAAGTTAGTGTCGCGTTCCTCAATTATCAAGAATATTATAGTCTTGACTCAAGAGAAGATTCATTCCACCGGGCGTATCTCGACAGCAGCAACAAAATAAACCTTGACGATTTCGATTGAACGCATGTGCATCTCCTATCACTCGTGCGGGTTGCCTGGCGCGTGTGCCTTGGCTGCTGGTTGACTGACGGTGGGCCTCGCCCAGCCTCGCCTCGGCCCCATGCGTGCCTCTGCCCCTGACTGGCCGTCCTACTCGCTCACACATTTCGCACGCACGCCGCACGCCGCGTCACCGGGACGGCAGGGTAGCAGGTGAAATAGAGCAGGCGATCGATTCTTGTATCTGCTGTGCTGTACGGCCGGCCCGGCTCGGGCGCGGGCCAATTCACCTGCCGGCAGCCGGCGGGGTCGCGCCACATTCCCCGCGTGTCCCGCGCCTGTGGTGACGCGGCCGAAGCGAGCGTGAGCAGTGAGCATGAGCATGAGTACAGAGTGAGTGTGGCCAGAAAAGGGAGGTACATTTATCGAGGGGGAACCTACTGGTGTGCACATTTTGTGAATTTTTGTGAACTTTCACTTGAATTTTACCTGAATATTTGTGAATTTTCCCTTCTTTTCCTAAATTTTCCTGATTTTTTTTTTAGAATTTTTTTAAACTTTTATGAAGTTTTCTGAATTACGAGCTGTACAAAAATTTCAGAGCTGTTTCTCCCTCGGGTAAATTAGCCCAAATATTGTGAGTGTCCTACACGAAACATTGCTAATGTTGACTCTAAAAAATTTGCATGCAAGATGTGGTTTTTGGGGGGCGCTTTGAAGCCTCGCGAACTCGCGAAACAAACTTATCGAAAGCTATGTCGAAAAGTTTTCTGAGAACCAATCTACGTGCAATTCATAGCGGTTGGGACTTGGACGAATAAGACCGATAAGACCGCTCCACGGGCGAAATCTTTTTAAGTGTCGGTTCGAATATTTTTGGTATACTAAATATGCGCTTCTTGTCGTTTTGAAGCCTCGAGAATAACATGTCGAAATCCAGCTCCGCTGCCATCCTCGAGCCCCTATTCTCCGCACCCTCTCCCTCTGCCCTGCACTTTTGCAGCGCTGCACTGGCAGCCTCGGGGGCCGGGCTGAGACACGCGCCGGCGCGGCGCCTGGCGCGCGGCCATGCTCCCCGTCACCAACAAGAAAGGGCAGTACGTTCACCAGGTCCTGCCTCACCTCACCCCGCCCCGGCTCGCGCGCCCCACCCCGCCCTGCCCCGCCCTGCCCCGCCCCGCCCCGCCCCGCCCCGCGCATTCTTGCGCAAAGTGCACTGGCAGCGAGGGGGTCGATGGCGATGATGATGTCCTGGCCGCTCTGCCCGCCCCTGGCCCAACATACTTGAGGGGTCCCTCGTCGAGGGCTGCAGGGCTCGGCTCCACAGCGGAGCCCCGAGACTCTTATTCCTGGCTCGGGCAGAAGCTTTCCTCTTTGTCATTCGCTGCAGCGAGTTCCATTTTTATCATGTTCGATCCCAACAGGGGGACTCTCTACCGCCGCTCCTCGCGCCTCACCCCACGCCAACGGCCCGCGGGCAAGATGTTTCCGTTCGCGCGAGTGACATGCAGGTGGCGCCCACCCACACCTACACCTGTCGGCCTGTCTGCATCTGATCTCCGCCCCCCCTCCTTTTCCTTTCTGAATGTGGGCGGGCAGGGCTGGGCTGTTCTCGGCCGCGGCGGGCGGCTGCTCCATTCCATTCTCTTCTACCGACCTAACCACCAGCTCCCCGATCCTAGGGGGGAATCACTGATACAAAATGTGTGCAATGACTTTCTTTGACTTTTTTTCAGATTGTTTTGATTATTTCTTTTTCTTTTTCTTTCGATTTTTTAAAAAAAAAAATGAAAATTACTGTCACTTTTTGATACGTTTTGATGTCTTTGCCATTTTTTTTCTGACTTCCTTCATTATTTTTTTTTTAATTTGGGCTCGATCTGTCGGATTTTTCTGTAAATTTCTTCTTGACTATGTTGGTTTTTATTTTATTTTTTATGTATTTTTAAAGTGATTTTTTGGAGGCCGTACAATGATTTTTCGCCCCACCACTCCCCTTCCCCGGAGAAGCTCCCACTCAACCTCCTGTGCGCCGCGGGGACGCTCCCATACCGTGAGGTTCCCACGCACTCTGATAAGATACCAACATTGTTCGTCAGCGAAAAGGATGGTGGGGGTCATAAAAATCATAATATCGATTTCAGGAGCAATTTTTCTTAGTTTCCCCTAGGGCGTTCGGTTGAAAAAAAGTTCGTCCCTACAGTTCAATACAGCACCACTCCGAGATGCTGTACATTATTGCTAGATAACGGTCGAGCAAACGGAGAATTTCGGTGTAATTTGTGCGTCGCGAATGCGCAGGCAGGGGGGGGGGGGTGAAGAAAAGCACGCACGGGTAACGCGAGAGGTGCTTGTGCAGTCCTTCAACGGGCAATTCCAGTGAGCCCCTTCTATTCCTATTGTGCCCACTCCCACGCCAACGCTCTCCCTTCACGCAGCCTCTCTCACTCCTGACCTTGAAGCAGACGCCACCCCTGGCGAGCCGGCCGGGGGAGCAGGCCGAGGCCGGGGGCGGCAATGTGTGGAATGGGAGCGGCGGCGTAGGAAATTGCTGCTGGCGACTTATATATGGGAGAACTTGAGAGCTGTGGGCGGGGGTAGAAGGGAGGGGAGGTATGTGTTAAAGGGGGTAAAGGGCGAGAGACTGGCCAGTGCGGAGCAGGGCTAGTCGGGGTGGGCGGGCGGAGAGTTTGCGTTAGAACTGACCCCCAAACTGAGTGACGGAGGTTGGGGCGGGGCGGGGCGGGGTGGCGTGGAGGAGGCGAGGGGAAAGTGTATGGTGTCGGTGGTTAGCGCGGCAATTACTTCACATTACGGAAAGTGCGCACGCAACGGGGTTTTCTAAAGCTTTACACCCTGTCGGCGCTGCGGGTCGAGCCGGGGATGAGTGCTGGGGAGGCACAGGGCACAGGGGTGGGGGACAGGGGGAGCCGTTTTATCTACAGCCCACGCCATCCCTCCTCCCCCCACCCCCACCCCCACCCCCGCTCACCCACTCCTTTTTCCCCTGCCAGAACGCTATTCCCCTCTCGTCCTTTCTCTTCTCGGCCTTTTCCTTTAATCAATACTGGAACATGCTTAGCATTGACCGCTGCTGCGACGCGCAGCAGTCGTTTTCAGTCCGCCGTCACCATTATCGATTCCCCATCGGCCCGGCTCGCGGCTCGCGGCGTGCCGCGGCGCGGCGCTGACCGCTGGACGGGACGGGCGGCGGCGAGCCGGCCTGCACCCTGCGCCGGATGCACTTTGCTGCACGAATGCGACCTGCGCCGACGACTTTTTCGCGTTCGAGTCGCCATCCTATATATGGCTTGCAAGGCCTTTGGTTTTTTACTCCCCGCACCCTCCCCCTCCCCCGCCGCTCCCCCGCTCCCCTCGTCTCAAAACACTGCTGTTGCGATAGCAATACAAGATGAGGAGGGTGCGGGGCGAGGTGCTGTGATGGAACGGAGGAGCGCGTGCTCACTGCCATCATGAGGTGGTGCGAAATGACGGACATTACTTCAGGTCGATTCCAGCGACAATTTCGACACCGCGTCCGCGCCCCTCTGCGCCTCCTTCCCCTCCCCCTCCCCAGCAGCCACTTGTGGTTTGCCGCCCTGTGTCCTTGCCAGGGCGCCTCGCGTCTCGTCTCGTCAGGGCGCGCCCCGCCCCGCCCCGCCCCGCCCCGCCCCGCCCCGCCCCGCCCCGCCCCGCCCCGCCCCGCCCCGCCCCGCCCCGCCCCGCCCCGCCCCGCCTTGCCACACCCTTCGCTTGCCCTCTCTATCTGTGGTCTCGGCCTCGGCTCGGCGACATCTAACCCCCAGCACATCCGCGCGGTATGTTCCTCCAGCTCCCTTCAGCCCCTTCCTCAGCATGCCTTCTGTTCGCCCCCTCCATCGCCTGCCCCGCATTATCAGAGGTGGAATCGCGCGCCCCACACACCGCCCCGCACCCCGCACCCCGTGACGCTGCTG
This sequence comes from Frankliniella fusca, assembly GCA_029379305.1. Lineage (NCBI taxonomy): Eukaryota > Metazoa > Arthropoda > Insecta > Thysanoptera > Thripidae > Frankliniella > Frankliniella fusca. The sequence goes on from JAHWGI010000978.1 coordinate 107,104, forward strand.
TGCCCCGCGGGCCGCGCGGGCCGCGCACACGTGTCATTCCATCGTCGGCATCCTCGCGGTCGGCGCGCCGTCCGTCCGGCCGCGTCCGGCGCTGTTGGTGACCGTCACAGTGGAGTGCGGGGCCGCGCCGCAGCCGCCCTTCCCTCCGCGTCAGCTCCATCGAGTACCAGCGTGAGTCTGATTTAGGAGATTTCTCGCTCCGACAGTATCTTGCACTCGTATAGGGGTGCGCGCCTGATAGGTGCGAGAGAGATGGAGCGAGGTGAGCGCTCTTCTGAATTAGTCCGCGCTGTCTGTGAGTGCACGGGGCGGGGGCAGAGCTGAAAGCTGTTGACTCCTGCGTGTCATGCTGCGAGCCGCACCAGCAGCAGCAGGGCGATTCCGCACGCCGACTTCATCTCTCTGTCCTTGTCGCGCTCACGGGGCAGGCCCATGAGGAGCGAGAGAGAAAACACCACTGAACGATACCCTGAATCCGCCTGCAGGGCACGTGTGCGTGTGCAGAGGCGATCGCCCTCGTGGCGCTCCTGTCCTCGTCGCACCCACGGCGGAGCCCCGTCAGGTGTAGGGCAGCAGGTCTATTGCGCCCCATGAGTGCGACAAGGACGGTGGTATGATGACGGCGCGCGCGCAGGTGGTGCGGGTCGCTCACTCGGGTGCGCGTGCGGGTGCGGGCGTGCGGGACGTGTGCCAAACCGGACTGGGCCGGGGCCGGGGCCGGACAAGGGCGAGGACCCCGCCGCACAGCCATATCGGCCCCCCGCCGCCGTCACATGGCACGGTCACCCTGAGCTTCACGGGATAAAAAAAAAAAAATAATAAATTCGCTCAGCTCAAATCAGATGTGAAAAATTAACAATACGGCTAAAAACTTAATACAGCGCAAAAATAAATAGCAGGGTAACTAGAAAATAAGCAACGGTAGCGTTAAAAATCAGCTGCTCGCTTTACAGCTAAAAAAATTAGTTCACCTAGTAATTTTTTTTTTGCTCAGACGCGAATTATTTTTTGGCGTGTTGCTCGCTCCCTCCGCTCCACACAGCGAGCGCTTTGGAATTATCATGAACCAGCCGAAGGCGTCCGAATTCTCCTTCGGATCGGTCGGAGTCAGTCCATAGCAGCAGTCCCTCCTCCCTAAGCTTGCCCTCGGTAGGCCCGCGTGTGCCGAGGGAAAGGATAAAGAAGAACGGACCGCTTTGGACCGACCGAGCAGGGAATCACTCATACAAAATCTGTACAATGATTTTTTTTTTTCCTTTTGATTTTGTTGATTTTTTGTTTTGATTTTTCTCTTGCTTTTCCAGGAAAAATTTCTGTCACTTTATGATAAATTTTGATCTTCTCGCCCTATTTCTGACTTTTGAAATTTTTTTTGTTCATATGTTATGAATGTTATCGATTTTTTCGGAATTTTCTGTATCTTTCTTGATTTCATTTAGTCATTTTATTTTGGATTTTTAAAATGATTTTTTTGGGGGCCGTACTCCGACCGATCCTATGGAGAATTCGAACGCCTTCGGCTGGTTCATGATAATGTGTGGAGTGGAGAGAGCGAGCAACACGCAAAAAAATAATTCGCGTCTGAGCAAACAAAAATTACTAGGTGTACTATTTTGCTGTAAAGGAGCAGCTGATTTTTAACGCTACCAAGAATTCGGACTCCCTCCCAGATGCCACGTGAACATACTCCGTCGTCCGTCCCTCCTCCTCCTCCTCCTCCTCCTCCTCCTCCTCCTCCTCCTCCTCCTCATGCTCTCTCTCTCTCTCTCTCTCTCTCTCTCTCTCTCTCTCTCTCTCTCTCTCTCTCTCTCTCTCTCTTACACACACACACACCCACAAACACACACACACGCACGCGATATACAAGATGAGTCGCGGCCACTTGCGGGCGGATCCCCTCGGCTCGGCACATGAGGGCGAGTGCGTGGCGTACGCACACCGCGACCCCTCCTCCGGCCCACCTGCTCGCCGCACCGTCAATATTACCCATCGATTGGGTTTGTCGCCGCTGACCGGCCCGGACCCGGCCCGGACCCGGACCACCTGACTGACTCACGACGCCACCCTTGTTCAATTATCCAGATGGTCCCGTCGGCGTCACGTCAGCGCCACGCCGCCGCAGCGCCTGAGCTGCTAGGACCCTGAGTGCGAGCGTCGCCGCCTCCTCCATCACCACCACCACCATGGCGAGGGCGTCCATATCAGGAGACAGGCAGAGGTGAGTTCTGCACTGCACTGCGATTGTGATCATGACGCATGTGATTGTGATAAGTCACCTACCTCTTTCCGGGAAAATTTCTCTCGATTTTGTTCGTTTAGGTTGCCGGATGAGGCCAACCCGCCAAAGAAGACGCCGATGGTCTGCTTTAGGAGATTACAAGGTACGTTCACTTTTCATGGTGAAACTGTGCCTATGCCTCATGCCCTCCGCGCAATAATCTCGTGTACCTGACACAATGTCCCGCACGACGTCCTCTGCCGCACACAGACGGGGTGCCCGCGCGCGTGGTGCTCTACATGCTCTCCTTCACGGGCTTCCTCGTGTCCTTCATGATGCGCACCGACATCAACATCGCCATGGTGGCCATGGTGCGGATGCCGCCGGTGCTGGACCTGAATAACGACACGGTGGGCGGCAGCAGCAGCACCAGCTCGCCGTCCGAACCGCTCTACTGCTACGCGCCGGCGGCGGCCGCGGCCGCGGGGGCCAACGCCACCGGCAGCGCCGCGCCCGCGCCGCCCGAGGCCGACGAGGAGGGCGAGTTCGAGTGGGACGCGCGCACCCAGTCCGCCATCCTGGGCTCGTTCTACTGGTGCTACGTGCTGTCCCAGGTGATGGGCGGTCTGCTCACGCAGCGCTTCGGCACCAAGGTGGTGTTCGGCCTGTCGCAGCTCGTCACGGCCGCCTGCTCGCTCCTCATCCCCGTCGCCGCCGAGGTGCACTATGCCGTGCTCATCGTGCTCCGGTCCGTGCAGGGCATCGCCTCGGTGAGTGAGACCGATCCCGAGGGGCGATCACTCATCCAAAATGTGTTTTTTTTTTCGTTTTTTTTTTCATTTGTTGTTTTGTTAAATTTTTTTCAGTTTTCTAGAGAATAATACAAATTTCTGTCACTTTTTAATAGATTTTAAAAATTTTCTCAATCTGCCTGATTAAAAAAAAAAATAGTCTGCAGTTTTAAGTTATGTTCTCGATTTGTTGGGGTTTTTCTCTGTAATAACTGTCTTCATGATTTTATTTGGATTTTTTTTTTTTAAATTCGGGATTATTATATGTTGGGTCGTACAATGAGTTTTCGAAGTGACACCCCCCCCCCCCTCTTTTCGACTGATTCCTTTCCTACTCCCAGCGCCCAGCGCGTCAGAGCGGCTCAGGAAGGCGTGATACTGTACATGGACGCATGCGTGTGCACGGATTGCCTACCCGTTAGGCGCCATAGGCTTATCTGGACGCCCGACGCCCGCGGTTCAGTGCTGTCAGATTGGTAGGCAAATTTCCATCGAATTTCCCTCGATTACATTTGTGGAACACATACGTTATCTCCGCCTGCCTACCTACCAGGCAGGCTCTTTACCCGTGAGTCTACCCTTTGCCGAGCAGGCAGGTGGAAATACCCGACTGCTTTACACACACAGGGTGTGTTCGCGGAAAATTTGACCACTTTTCTGGCAACTCTACCGTGGCGTTTGCTCGTCGGTTGTTGCAAACCGCAAATCGATGACGGACTCTTTTCAGTGCTTTCCTCGTTTTGGTTGCTGGTTACTTTACAAGAGCCCTGTGTCCGCAGGGTTTGACGTGGCCGGCGATGTATGCGGCGGTGGGGCCCTGGATACCGGCCTCGGAAAGGAGTCGTTTCATGTCTTCGTTCCAAGGTTGGTTGGTGTGGTTGCTTGTGGGCGGACTGAGCCGCGGCGGTACTCCGCGCGCTTGGGACTTGGAGTATTCCTACGAGTGCTGTGACGCCCTGGGCTCCTGGGCTCCTAAACTACTGTCTGGATCTCTACCCCGCAGGCTTCAGCTTTGGAATCGGCCTGACGTACCCCCTGTGCGGCTTCATCATCGCCCACTTCGGCTGGCGGGTGGTTTTCTACGTGACAGGCAGCCTGGGCATGCTGTGGTGTGTCTTCTGGTGGCTGCTGGCCTTCGACTCGCCCGGCCAGCACCCCAGGATCACGCCCAAGGAGTTGCGCTACATCCAGAGTAACGTGTCCAACGGCATCGTGGATGGCAAGGTACTTGGAGGGTTAGAGATTCGCTTAAATTGTCTTTCGATGGACTTTCCTCTTGCTCCAAACGCACCCTGCTGAACGCATGACTTAATTTCATTGCAGGGTGTGCGCGTGCCGTGGAAGAAGATCTTCACGTCCATGCCGGCTTGGTCCATTGGCATTACCACATTCGGAAGGATATGGATTCATTATGTATTCATCATACCCGGTCCCATGTATATGAAGACTGTTTTAGGATTTAGTATTCAGGCAGTAAGTCAGGATATGATGGTGTCCTTTCCAACGCATGACGGAAAGAAGACTGCCTCAAATCGTCATTTCCAGTGATTATATGATTTTAAAAAAGTACTGATGCTGATGCCTTCTTGCAGAACGGCGTCCTCAGTGGTGTGCCATTTCTGCTGAGCTACCTTTCCTCGGTGGTGTTTTGCTCCGTCGCTGACCGGCTTGTGACAAAGAATGTCCTCAGCCTGACCAACACACGTAAACTGATGACCGCCATATGTGAGTTGTCGCTCAGACGTCTTGCCTAGAAATATAAGTGAAATGAACTTGAAGGGGATTGTTCGAATGTGAATCGTATTCCTTAATTGTGGTTATGCAGCACAAGTCCTTCCCGGTCTCCTCGTCCTTGCTATCGGCTACCTTGGTTGCCACATCGAGTTGGTGCTCATCACCTGGTTCCTGGCGGTCACCCTCATCACTGCAGCCTACGCCGGGGCCATGGCCAGCGTCGTGGACATCGCGCCAAATTTTGCAGGTGAGAATAAAATCAAGCTGTAAAATGGGAATGATCAGAAATTCAGAGTGAAGGGGGACCAAATTCGAACAGAATTAATAATAACATTTTAATTTCCAGGACCCATTTTGGCATTTGCTCAGACAATACATATGACTGCGAGCTTTATATCTCCTTTGGTTGCTGGCTTTATCACGCAAGAAAGTGTAGGTAGCATTTCTGGTAACTTGATGAAAAATGGACTTAGATTTTGTTAAATTTTATGTTATGTTTTTATTTGCAGCAAAGCTTAGAGCAGTGGAGGAAAGTTTTTGGTGTGTCAGCAATTGTAGCTATGGTAACGTACATAGTATTTCAAATCTTCGGCACTGCAGACATTCAGGACTGGAACTATCCTGAAAGTAATTTGCCTAGTGAAACGGAATCTCCCAGCGAGCCACTAAAGAGAAGGCCATCTAAGATGAATCGTGATGAAAGTGATACTTTTACTGAAGCGTGATAGCTTGATTTATCACTTGTCTCAACAATGTTCTCTTTTTTAATTTGGTAGAGTGCTAGTCATGTTACAGTTGGGTATAAAAGTATTCCTCATACATAGATAAGTATTTTGCATTTATTTTTGTTACTAATATATACCAATGTAGATTTCAATACTGTTTGCAAATCTATAGACATTAGTTCTCTAAAAATTTATAAAACCGGGTACAGTTTACCTTAAACAAATGAAATTTTGAAGATGGTTTCAACATTGTGCAATGTGTATGAAGAATAAGAAGCGAGGACAGGGTCATGCCTTTAATTTTGAATTGTAAATAAATAAACTATTTACGTCTTACTTTACGCCCAGAGAGCTACGCAACAAAAGGGGCTTTCTGTGCCAAAATATATCCTCATATATTTATTTAACAGATACTAATTTTTCTGATAGGATTACAACTATGCATTTCTTTATTATTCTTATTATCAGTAAAAAAGATTTATCAACAAATCTTTATCTCCTATATAAATACTTCTCAAAGAAATAAGAATTGCGGAGTAGGGGCAAAAAATGCAGATGAACTGTGAAAAAATATGGCTCAGTTAATGTTTTTTTCCCAGACTGAGGTGAACTGGAAAGTAAGTTTGAGTGCATGAACGAACAGATTGCAGGATCTATGAATACCTATGAAATGTGATAGTGAGTTTACCTTCTGTAGAAGAATATCCTTCAAGGCAAAAATGAACTTGTGTAACTCAATAGTACGTATATAATGGCAAGAAAAGAAATATACTTCAAATAAACAGGTGGCTGTAATAGAGTTCTCTGTCTTTCGTCCATACCCTGCGAAGCTTAGCGTGGAGTAACTCCTCGACCCGACAACGACGCGCGTCCACATGGGGTATAGCCGCCGAATTACCTCTCAAATCGCATTGCCTTCAAGGAACCATGGTTACAGGTCACATCTAATGGTTAGTTTGGTGCCGCTCTTTCAATCACGAATGAGAGAAATACTATCCTCTCTCCTACTTTTTCGGAATGGATGAGGGAACTGCCACTGGGGAAGTCCGCACAGCCCGGTGGTGAGGCACGAACGGAACCAAAAAATCTTGTTTGCGATTTAGCTTTAGACTCTCTGTTGGTGACTGTTTTGTTTTTAATTCTTTGTAATTTTGTTCCTTTTTTTATTGTTTTGTTTTTTGAGGATGAGAGTTAGTTGATTGTAAGTGCTCCGCTGCTCCCCGCGCTCCTCTGAGGTAGGTGCTTCGCGGGCCAGCGGGCACAGTCGCCGCGCCCGCGCTGCTGTGCCACCGCCCCTCCCCTCCACTCTTCTCCTCTCTCCACCCTTTTCCTCCCCTCCCCGCCCCTTCCCCAAACCTTTGCCTTGCCTTCCCGCCATGCTTCGCCACCACCACCCCTGCCTCCTCCCGGGGCCCGGGCTGCTGCTGCTGCTGCTGCAGTTGCTGCTGCCAGCACGAAAGTTCGACCCGCAAACAAGTCCCCCTCCCCCTCTTGTCCCTCCCCCCCCTCTGCCTTCCCCTCCTCACCCCGCCCGCTACGCTCCGCCACTCCCAGCGCTGCTGCCGCTGCCCCGCCCGCTCCCCTCCCTCCCCCTCCCCTCCCCGCGCCGTACTCGCCCGGGCCGGCCGCGTCAACAGCGCCGCGCTGCGGAGCGAGCGCCAGTCGAGTGTGGCCCACCACCGCGCGTGCTTCGTGTTCCGCCGTCGTGTCGCTCCGTGAAGTGTGTGACGTCACTCAGTACTGAGTGAAGTGTGAAGTGTGATTGTTGTAATGTGCAGTGCGGATACACAGGGATTGTCGCGGCCCTTCGTCGATGGATGCCACGTAAGGGAACAGGCCGAGTCCTCATGAAGAGCACGGTGCAAGATGGTTAGAGAGACTCGACACCTTTGGGTCGGAAATTTGCCGGAGAATATACGAGAAGACAGGATTCGGGAGCATTTCAAACGGTAGGCAATTTTTTTCTGGGCTGCTCTCCTTCGACCAGGATGAGAAGGGGGAGTGGCCCACCAGGGTCCTAACCTCACCATAAAATATTTTTTCGCCTTCATTTTTTTTTATTTTTTGGAAGTAGTACTCGGCGCCTAGGGCTGGAGGATGTCTTGTGTGTGTGGTGTTTTGGTTCAAGTGCTGGTGTCAGTGATCTCAAGAGTTCATTACGTAATTGTCGTGTGTGGTGCTTCATCAATATGTCACTGGATAACTCTCCCAGGAGCCTTCAGGAGCTACGGTGCCCCAAACGGATTTACCTCCAGCCTACCTACCTGGATACCCATCCTTATTGGAATATTTGGAATATTCAAGTGCAAACCTCAAGACAGCAGTGTGTGAAGTGTGAACAGCAAGCAGACCAAGTGATTTTTTTTTCTAATTAAAAAAATATTCTCCACGGTCTGGGCGTCAGTACACTTCTGAAAATTTGAGAGTTCCAATGAAGGCGTTTTTTAACAAAGATTTTTTCGTAGACTAACCCTTTAGTTCAAAAGCGACAGCTTTTTCTAACAGTTGTTTCGTATTCGTATCTTCTTTCGTGTTGCATGTGAGGTGTTGGCCATTCCTTTTCAGCTCGACTCCTGCCGTATTCGTCTCCACACCTCTCCAATTGTGACCCCCACCCAATCGGGGTGGATACGCCCCTTCCCCCTCCCCCCGCCTCGCCCTTTTCTTCTCGTACTGCTCGCTTATGTACGCCCCCTGGCGACGCCGTGAGCTTCGGGGACTGTCGCGCAACCCCCTGGGGCTGCGTTGCCAAATCGTCGGGTTTGAATGGAGTGGAGTGGGGTAGCAGCAGCGGGAATTGCACCCCGACTCAAATCACAGAGGGGCATTGGCATCAGGTTCAGAACGCATCCTGGTTTAAATTTACCCTTCTCTATTCGCACTGAGGGGCCCGCATGACAAACGCTTCTCTATTCACTCATCCTACTTTCTATTTTCTACAACTTTCGCTCGTTGTAGAATTTGTGTACCCTCCTACAGAGGGACGAATTTTTATTTTCCACCATTCGATTCTTTTTAACGGAGGTGTGAATAAATTCTTTGACGGGAGTCGCGTCGCGCCCTACGCGTCACGGGGAAGACGACGCAGGTCTCATTGCGAGACTGTTTGCTGGCGGGCCTCGCACGGCCACATATCCAGACCAGACAACGACAACGCTGCTGGTCACGTCCCGGGGAGAACGACATGGTCCCATCATTTTGAACGGTCTCGCTCAGACGCGCTCTCTCAGGGAGGCGCGGCGGTGCGGCCGCGGCCGCGGAGCAGCGTCGCGGTCCTAGCTTACTCCCGTCGTGCTATAGCGCGCTTACTCCGACTCGGCTGTGGATAGAAAGTTGGCCCGTTCTCTGCGCAGGCAGGCAGGGAAGGAGGCGGCCGCCGTGTGGAGGGGGCGGGGGGCGGGGCGGAACCGTGGCAACCACGCATCGTGGTGGCTGCAGGCTGCCTGCCTGGCTGTCCGCTCGCCCGGCCCGGCCCGGCCCCGGTCCGGTCCGCCAGGCCGCGGCGCGGCGGTGCCGTCAGGCTGCTTGTTCTGTTCGCTCCTCTGTCTGGCCGTGCTGGCCGTCTATCTGGCTGCTCGTCCCGGCCAGGCCCGGCTGTCTGCCCTCCTCGCGGCTTGATGTTTTCCCTTGGACGGACGGGCGGACGGCCTGGCAGGGCTGGCAGGCAGGCAGGCGGGCGGGCGTGCGGCGTGACTCCTCACCTCACTGAGCCCCTCCCTCGCCGTACCCAGGGCCCGGGCCGGGCCGGGCCGGGCACCCACGGGAAACACACATGTACTCTGCGTTGCCAAACGTTGCCCCGTCCCGCCCGTCCCTCCTGGGCGCCCCTGCTCAGCCGGCCAGAGAGTTCTCCTCCTCGGCTCAGCGGACTGATTCAGAAAAGTGCTCTCCTCGACCTGTCTCTCCCGCACTCATTGGGTGCGCCGTATAGGTGCGAGAGCGACAGAGCGAGGAGAGCGCTCTTCTGAATCTACGTCGTGTAAGGCTACGCTGCGCGGGCCGGTCCGTCAGGGGCCTATGGCTGCGTAGGAACTGGGCGGGGCTCATGGCTGGAGGCTGCTGGAGGGCACCGCCCTGCGCGCAGCTCGCGGTTCGTGCACTTGGTGGTCAATTGTACTCGGTAGAATCCGGAGCCGGAGGTCGCTCTCTTATCTCCTATCGCACTCATGGGGCACCTGCCCTTGCCCAGCACAGAGCACCGCCATACGTGCGACAAGAGGGGAGGATTATGAGCCATCCTCGGAATCGGCGCTGTTTTCTCTGAGACGCCTCTTCCGAAAAACTCGTGTACTTGCAATGTTGTGTTTTGCTCGCACAGAGCTCTACAGAACTCGTCTACCCTCGCCAGTCCAACAATTCTTCCCTAGATTTTTTTTTTGTTCGTATATTCTCTGTACCAACTTTACATTACGGGGAAGATGGCAATGCAGAACCCCAACCGCTCCTCGCTCCGCGGAGAATGGGAGGAAGAGAGAGGGAGACAGAGGGTGGACGACGCTGCGGGACAGAGGCAGGGGCCTAACGACCAGTCTGCACCCCCAGTAGGGCGGGGCGGGGCGGGGCCGGGCCGGACCCCGGGCTGGGGCCTGCGCGGCGCGGTGCGGCGCGGGGGTGGTGCTCTCCTGCACGCGTGACACTCCCTGCTGCAATATTCATGGGCCCCGTCGTGGCGGTGCCCGGCCCTGGCCCCGCCCCGCCCCGCCCTCCCTGCCACGCCCCACCCCGCCCCGTACGCGGGCGGGCGACGGCATCCTTATGGCAAGGTCGGACCAGAGTCCAGCGACCGCGTCGTGGCTGGGCGGGGCGGGGCGGGGCCGATCTGCGGGGTAGCAACGTGCATGTCGTCCGCTTGGACTCTCGGCGACGACGAGAGGGCCAGTGTGGCCAGTGACGGTTCTCCGAGGGGTGGGGCTGGGGGTTAGTTCTTCGCGAGTTGTGCGTTTCCGTCTTTGCTCTAATTCTGCTCCTTTCGCCCTCGCCTCGCCCGCCGCACCCCCGCAGCGGGCCGGGCCGGGCACTGCTCGTGCGGGTCGATACCTCGAGGGGATAGCAGCGAGGGAGGGCGGCAGTCGCGGGGCCGGGCCGGGCCGGGCCGGTTCCGGGTGTGGCAGTGGTGGTGGCAGGAGGGGGGGCCGGGGTCTTCCGCCCCCCGCCCCCGCCCGTGCGGTGGTCGGCCAGTGGGTGGGGGCCGCTGAAGGCAAGGGGTGCAATTTTGGGGGACGGGTTTCGCTCCGCTGGGCTGGGCTGGTCGGGTGCGCTGTGGGCGCCTCGCTCGCTTGGCTCCCCCTCGAAGCCTCCCAGCCTGCCTGGCCTGGCCACTCGGGCTCTCGCCGCTGTTCTCTCCTCCGTACACTCCGAGGAGGAAGACGAGGCGCTGGGCCGCGTATGGAGCACTGTCATGAGTGCGGCATTAGTTTTGGACTTTTGAGCGCTAGTTGATCAATTGCTCAATTAAAAAAAAAAAATCGGACATGAAATTTTTTTCCTACATCGAACCTCCTGCGAGACACGTCGATCCCGCTCGGCTGGGCTCCGTCAAGGAGACCGGAGCCGGCCTGCCGGCCATGGATGGGATCCGTGTGGAACCCTAGCCGGTCCTGTCATTAGGACTTGGAGGGGGGGGGGGGGATCAGATCGGTGGTGCTGCCGCAGGTTTGCCGGCTCGCTGCGTCGGCTGCTTGCCTTTCCTCATTCGAGTCCACGTCATCGGTAGGGCCGACTGGCTGGTTGGAGGAGGCTGGACTGCAGTGTTGCCAGATAAGTAGGCAAATCGCACCTCGAATGCACCTGTGTGATGCAGACTGGTATCTGCGCCTGGTTACTGGGCCAAAAAGCATTATCCTGTCTGGAGAGTTTGCCCAGTTAGCAGGACAGGATACCCGTCCACCATACACAGCTCGTGTATTCTTGAGAATCTTCGCCTACTTACCAGGCAACGCTGCTGTACACTGATTAGGAAGAGTGCTCTCCTTGCTCTGTCTCTCTCGCACTCATGTGGCTCACCCAATGAGTACGATAGAGACAGGGCCGCCGTGAAAAATAGTTGTAGGTTTTCGGAAAATTTTCACACGAAGTGGAGTTGTAAAATAACAATTACAAATCGTAAAATTACAAGCAATACGTTTTGACTGAAAAGTCAATAACGAGCAAGAAAGGGTTGTATATTTACAAAATATTTCGTAAATCATAATTTACAAAATAAATCGTAAAACTACATAGCTATTTTTCACATTGGCGAGTAAGAGCGCTCTTCTGAATCAGTCTGCTGGACTGGACTGGGTGGCGAAGGCGAAGCCCTGCGCGCGCCCAAGGCCCCCGTCTGCAGCTCCAGGACGCCCCCACCGGCTTGACGTCCACGCCCGCCGTCCTCGTCCTCGCCTCGAGGCAGGATGGGACGGGGACGGGACAACGCCCTTGTTGTGCCGGAGCAAACCTCGCGGACAATCGATCATTTCCGCGCGCGGAGGGCCGACAGGTGCGGCGCGTATCGCATAAGCCGGCCAAAGCCCTCTCGTTTTATTAGCCGTATTATTTTTTTTTTCGCGCGCGCGTGAACCACGAGAGGGTGCGGGCTCTCAGTGAAGCGCCGCGCCGTCGGGTTACGCCATGCTCTCGCGGGGACTTCGCCGCCGCGGCGAGGCGGTTTGGTCCGGTCCGACAGAGCTGTATGAATTAGCATGATATTGTCGCGGCGGGCCGGGGCGGGGCGGGGCGGAGCTCGGTGCCTCCATTGGACGCCGTTGGCGCAGGACCCGGACCCGCCCGGCCCGGCGTATGTGACACGCAGCTGACGTAAGCGCGGGTACTATGGGGAGGCCATTACGGGAGGGTTGTGTAGGTAGGTAGGTACGTAGGTGGAAGACAAGGAAGACATTTCGACCGTCGCACGACCGGCCTGGCCCAGCCCAGCCCAGCTCGTCGGGGTGATGCCAGGTGGGGAAAACACTTCAAAATTTTGATGTGCAAATTTTTGTGAATTTTCCATAGTTTTTCTGAAAATTGTTGTTGATTTTTTTTTTTTGCAATTGTCGCTTGAATTTTTCTTATTTTTAAAATAATTTTCCTGAATTCTCGACCTTTTTACTGGTCTGAATATTTCGGAATTCCTTGGAATTTATCCGAAATTTCTGACTTTTTGATGAATTACGTTTTGTACAAAAATTTCAGAGTTGAGTTGTTCCCCTCTTTCGGTGTGATGCCGCGGGCGGGGCGGGGCGGGGCGGGGCGGAACACGACGGGAAGGGCGGCGGCGGCGTGGCGGCAGCGCTGCCGGTGCGTTGTTGCGTACGCGTCGCTGGCGTCGCTCTGGGCAGGAAGAGGCGGGGCGTGGCGCCGCCGACTGATTCCGAAGATCGCTCCCATGCCTCCGTCCTTGTCGCACTCATGGGTTGTGCCATCTCCCCCAACATAAGGGCACCGCCATAGGTGCGACAAGAAAGGGGGCACGACTGCGGTCTTCGGCTGTCTCGGTCGCTGCCCGAGCCGCGCCCGCGCACTCCGTCCGTCCGTCCGCCCGCCCCTCCCTTCCTCCCTCCAGAAGGGCGTTGTCGTCGTCGTCGCGGTGGTGGGTACTTGCTCACCGTCCCGCGGTCCCGGCGTGGGAGGCGGACAGCAGCAGGCTGATTCAGAAGAGCGCTCTTCTCGCTCTGTCTCTCTCGCACCTGAGCGAGCGAGAGAGACGGGGCGGGGACAGCGCTCTCCCGAATCAGCCCGCAGGAGCGAGGCGCGGAGGTAGCTGCGCGTGGTCCATAATTTCTCACGCCGTAAGTGGGCGTTTGGGTGTTGCTGTCCTTTCGCTGCGGAACGCCGCCTTAGGGAGAGAGAATAACCTCCTCCCCCCCCCCTCTCTCCTATCCTCCTCTTCCTCCTCACTCCACCCCGTCAACAGTGCGTTGTCTCGTCCCGCTGCACGCAGTACTGCGCAGTTAGGCGTTAGGCCGCGGCTGCTGCACCTGACGCTCGGCCCGCGGCCCTGCTCTCCCTCAACGCCGCGCCCCGCCCCACCCCACCCCGCCCCGCCCCGTTCTGCGCCCCGCCCCGGTGATGTGCAGACCGCGCGGACGTGCACGGTTGTCGTGTCGTCGTGCCGCTCCAACATCCGCCGTGTCCGACCGGAACTATCGCCGTGCTTCTCGCCTGCCTGTGCCTGTGGTTGGGCCCGGACCGGGCACGGCATGCGGTACACGGTACATGGGGACGCCCCACCCGCCTCTGATCGCCATCAGGAGGAGCGCGCACGGAGACTGCTCTCGCGTTACCACCGTCCTTGTCGCACCTACGACGATGCACTGTGCACTCAATGGCATGGCCCTATGCGTGGGACAAGGACGGAGGCGCTTCGGAGTCAGACCGGACTGGTCCCATGTCAGCAGCACCAGCCCGGCCCGGGCTTGTCCGCGGCGCCGCGGCCCGCCCTCGCCCCGCCCCGGCCGGATGGATGGATGGGTTTCTCCACCACCTCGGTTTGCCCGGTTTTCCGTTCCGATCGTGGCGTTGCTGGTGTGCCCTCTCCCGCCTGCCCTGGCCTGCCTCGCTCCTCCTCCTCCTCTGCGGTGAAAGTTTCTCTCATGGACGCGCGCGCACTCTCGGCACCGGGGGGGAGCGGGGTACGCGTGTGTGCCCCGCCCCACCCCGCCACGCCCATCCCCGCCACGCCACGCCACGCCGTCATAGGTGGACGTGGACGATGCACTTCGGACTGACGTGGGCTGCTGGGCCCTGGGCCGCCACTCCTATACTCTACCGCCCGCCCTGCCCTGTAGCCGCAGACGACACGCCCTCCTCGCGACCGAGGGGGTCAGGGGGAGGGGGGGGGTGGTTCACTTCAAAAAAATCATTGTACGGCTCCCCAAAAAAACATTTAACAAATTGAAAATAAAATTAAAATCAAAATAAAAAAAATACTGACAGATACGAAAAAAAATGAGAAAAATTAAACAAAAAGCCGAATATTTTTTTTAAAAAATACAGAAATGGGGGTGAAAGATCAAAATTTCCCTAATAGTGACAGGAAATTTCCTTGAAAAATCCAAAGAAACACGAAAAATTAAAAAAAGGTAAAAAGAAAATAATTTTACACATTTTGTAGGAGTGCTCGCCCTCGAGCACGCGGGACGGACTTCGTGGCGCACGCTGCGCCACGCTGCTGCACCCGCCGGTAGTTTCGCATCTGATTTTCTCCCCCATTTTCCCGCGCGACTAGCACCGCTCTTGGTGGAGTGCGCCTCCCCGCTCTCCTCGCCCGCTCTAATGAGGCTGTGTCGCTGCCTCCGTCGTCGCAGTCTGTGTCCGCGGGCGGGGCGGGGTGGGTGGGGCGGGCGGGGCGGGCGGGGCGGGGAAAAGAAGAGAAAGGGAGGGAAAGGAGAGGGACGCTGTCGCGTCGGCCGTTGTCGCCGCCGCGCCGCGTTGCGATAGCTCGAGGGCGTCTCGTCGGGTCGGTTCGGGGAATCGGGACTAATCCACCACAATGTGCCGTGCGTAGCGACTGCTCTGATACATATTTATATTTTGAATTTTTCGTTTTATGTCAACGCGAAGAAATTGCTCTCGATTGATCGGGTTGTGTGGAAAACTCTGGGGTGAGTGAGTGTTTGGTCGTGTAACTCTTGGAAAAGTTTTCCCCCCGCGTTTCAAGCCGTGTGTCGTAAAGTTGATATTGCCGTCCTTGCCGCCGCCGCGGGCTCGTTTGCTGCGCCCTCCAGGTGCGGCTCCAGCCCCAGCGCTGTCGCCTGGTCGGTCTGACGGCGTCGTTGGCCTTATTTGGACTCCTGGAGGACGGGGCGGCCGGCTATGGGGCCGCTCACCGCGGCGACGCCACGCCGGTTTTGGGGGCGTCGCGCGATTGGAAACGTCGTAGATGAAGAAAGGTTAGGAGATGGGGAGGGGGAGGAGATGAAAGAGATAGCGGGAGGGGGGGGGGGGAATTATTGTGATGACCAGTGCTGCCAGATAAGTAGGCAAAATATCCCTCGAATACACCTGTGTGTGGCAGACGGGTATCTCCGCCTGCCTACTAGGCATGAGACATGTTGCCACATACGCAAGTGTATTCGAGATATATTTTGCCTACTTATCTGGCAGCACTGGTGATGAACAGCCGGTGTACGTACGGTTGTGAGGCAGTGGCTCGCAGCCTGCGGATGGGGTAGGCGATGTGTCTTGTGGTGGCTCTCGACGTCCTCCCGGCCCGCCCCGAGGGCCGAAGTCCACAGCGAGAGACACGTGTGGCCTTCCAGCAGCGCCTCGCCGGCTGCGCCTATCTCGCCTGCTGCTTGACACACGCTGTCAATGTTTGGAGAGCGATATACGACGTGGAGCGCTGCGTGGCGTTCTGCGTTGAGGGCGGGGCGGGGCGGGGTGGGTCGCGGTGGGGCGGGAATGGCGGTCGTAGCAGGTGCGGGCCGGACCGGGCTCGGGTTGGGTGGGGTGGGGTGAGATCGCGAGGGCTTTACGTCACCTCCTGTGCAGAGTCCGTTGACTGCGCGCCGCCCTGCACCTCCCCTCCTCCGCCCCGCGCCTGCTCGCTGTGCTGTGGGGACGTGGCGGGCCCTACAGCGCTGGACTGTAGTGTAGCCCGGCCTCAGGGCGTGGCGTGCTGCGCTGTGTGCTGCGCTGTGTGCTGTGTGCTTTGCTCTGCCGTCTTGCGACATGCGGCTATTTTGTCAGGAGAGTTAAACCCGTCCCTCCCGCCCGCCCGCCTGGGAAAAAGAAGCCGATTCTGTCTGCGTCAAGGACGTCGCCGCGAGGACACCTCTACATGGGCGTATAGCTCACCGCAGCGCTGCTGCAGCGCGCCGCACGCACACGCACCCGCCCGAGCCACGTAGTTTAGCCTGTCACACTTCTATATCGACGGAAATCAAAGCCGTCCACTCTTTTTGTCGAGGTGTCCCCCACGCACAAAAAATCGGTGTACACCCTAAAACAAAATCAAAAATCAGCAAAAAAAAAGTACGCGAAAAAGTAAGAAAAAATTCAGTAAAAACGGCAGTTAATTTCAAGGAAAATCAAGCAAAACCAGATAAATCAGAAAGAACGGTGTACGCTTGAATTTCTAGTGGAGGACCCCTCGGCTCGGCCTCAGCCCCCTTTGGCCGCAGCCCGGCCCGGCCCGGTCTGGCAAACACTCCGCCCGATTGATTGGGAACGGCGAGCCCATTGGGCACTAAGGGTATGGGGTTGGGGTGGGGGGCATGTCGGTCACCAAACAGCGAATAACGCCCGTTGGATCGATTCGGATCGTCTGGCGCTGGCGGCGCGGCCGGTATGCCCTCACCACTGTGCTGGCCGGGCCCATAAGCCTTTCAACTCCTCCTAGGCCAGCCTAGCCCAGCCTAGCCTATCCTATCCGATTCGCTCCGTTTCGTTCCATTTCCCTTCGCCTCTTCTCTCTTCCCTCCATCTTCGTCGCTTTGTGTACTGTACTCCCCTCTATTTCTCTCTCTCTCTCTCTCTCTCTTTCCCCTTCACGAGTGAGTGTATGGGTCTGTGTGCGAGAGAGTGTGTTAGGTTGGGGGGGGGGGGGGGCTGTCCGTGTCCCTCACGAAAGCTAACAGTTCGTCTCTTTGTGTCCCTCTCGGTGTGCTTACTCCCCGCTCTTCTCTGACCTATGTTTTGTGTTCTTTCGTCTCTCCCCCTTCCCTTCTTCACTATCCCCCCCCCCTTTTGCCCTTCTCTCTTGCGCCCTGTTGTATTCTGCTCGGCCCAGCCCAGCCTGGCGCGGCGATTGGATTGGAAGCCTTTGGCGCGCCCAATCCTCCCCCCCCCCCCTCCCCCTCCCCCCAAGCTCCAGCGCGCCCCTATCCCCAATCATATAACCCGCTCGTCCCTCCCTCCCTCCCTCTCTCTCTCTCTCTCTCTCTCTCTCTCTCTCTCTCTCTCTCTCTCTCTCTCTCTCTCTCTCCTCCCACTTCCGTTGCATACCCCTTTCCCTCACCTTCCCCCTTGCGGAATCCCTTTGTGCCGGAACCGATTGAGTTGTTCCCAATTAAGTGATGATTGCGTTCCGCTCGCCCCCCCCCCCCTCCAGAATGGTGTAGTGTGCTCGTTGTACACGACCGCTAACTCATATAATATGTGTGCAATGATTTGTTTTTTTCTTTAAGTTTTGTTTTGATTTTTCTTTCGATTTTTCGAGGAATATTTCTGTCACTTTTTGATAAATTTTGATCTTTTTCTCCCATTTCTGCATTTTAAAAATGTTATATCGTTTTTTTGTTTATTTTTCCTTAATATTTTTGTGTCTTCTTGATATTAATTTAATTCTTTTTTTTATATTTTAGATTTTTAATTTTTTTGTGCGTGGGCGGGCGGGTGTGTGTGGCGTTCAATGAATTTTTGAAGTGACTCTTCTCTCCCCCCCCCCCGCTCCTCCCGTCGTTGCACACTACGCGGTCGACAGTTATCAGTTATCGTGCGGAGGTGACGCGACGCGTCCGCGGCTGATATCACACGATTGCCACACACTCGCACACACACACACACACACCTCAAATCTCGTACACTTTTATTCACTCTCAGCTGAGGCGGGTTTCTAAAAGGGAGGGGGAGAGGACTCCGCGCTTTGGGTTTTAGACCTGCGACCGCCGCGTCGCGCTTCGCTACACGACGATCCGTACCGGCTGTGACCTCGCACTGGGATTGGAACACCATGACTGCGTGAGTCTCTCCCCGGTCCGGCTTCATTCCGCCCTCTGCGTCGTAGTAGTATGTGTGCAAGGGAGAGGGCAAGAGTGCTGACTGGGCGGGTCTGGTCCGCGCAACTCAAGGTCCGTGTGTGCTGGTGCTGCCGTGGCTGTACAAACCACCACCCCCACCCTCGCCACCACCTCACTCTGCCCCGCCCGGCCCAGCCCCTGTGACGCATACGCTGTGCATGGGTCTGTCTGGCTCGGCAGATTTGACATGCCTGCCAACTGTCACCGTGCTGTGCTCCTCGCTCTGGTCTCTGGCGTCGAGGTGCTTGGACGGGGTGGGGTGCAGCGCCTGCCGCGAGGGGTCCTTTACCACAAATTCAAGCGCACACCGATTTTTCTGATTTTTGTGTAGTTTTTCGTGATTTTCCTTGATTTTTACTGTTTTTCTCATTTGTTTTCTTGATTTTTTTCTGTTTTTCCCCCTCAGTTTTTCAGATTCTTTTTTTCTTCTTTTTTACTTATTTTTGTTTAAGGGTGTTCACTGTTTTTTATTTTGTTTTTTATTTTTTTTAACAAAAAATTTGATGGCGCAAGCCTTCCCCCGCGAGCTAGCTATGTATCTAGCTCGCTTAGGGCTCCTTCTCGTCGCGTTTTCTTGAGCAGTGCGAGCTGGCGGACTTTACTAGCTAACGAAGTCACGAGCTGGCGCCCCCCCCCCCCTCCCCTCTCCTACCCATTCGCAGCACCTACTACGGCTCCGGTTCCAGCAAGAGCTATTTGGCTCGTGAATTCGTCAGTACGTTGTCGGGGACGGTCGAGGGGCTGTTAGCTCCGCGGCCCAATAAGCCTGCTCTGGGCACGGCTGCTGGCTGGCCGGCCGGCCGCAGGTCTCATGCCCGGCGGCGCTGGCGTTGATTTCCTACTTGGCCAACTCCGTTATAGTTGTGCTGCTCGCCGTGGAGTACAGTATGAAGGAGCGGAGAGCGGGGCCGAGAGGCTGGAACCGTTAGAGCAGCGCTGCGGCGCGCAGGAGAACGAACCTGCTGTGTGTCGCTGTGCCCAGCCCGCGGGGCTCTGCTGGCTGAGGCCGTAGAGTGATTCCTCTCAGTGGTTTCGTCTCTCTGTCCTTGTCGCGCTCATGGAGCACGGCGAACAGGAGCAATAAGAGAGAGGACTCAAATGAACGCCGGGCTGCGGGCCCTATCGCTATTCTCTTTAGGTGTTCGGTTCGAAGGGTATCGTTTGGTGTTTGGTTTGAAGGACGCTGCCGCCGCCATCATCACACGCATCTCTCTTGCACGCTGTGCGGTGCGGTGTGTGTGGCCGTCACCGGCCGCCTCAGGGCCGGGGCCGCCCCCCGTAAGGAGATATATGCCGGCGTCTAGGGTGTCTCTCGTGCCTGGACGCTGGACGCAATCCGAGTGGCGTGTGGGGGGGTATCAAGGGCGTGCCGTACCCTGCTGCCAAGCTCACCGCCGAAGATCGCTGTCGTACCTCCGTCCTTATCGCACTTAGGGTGGGTACCCTACGTTGAGGGTGGCAGGGCCCCACGAGCGCGACAAGGACGGAGGCGCCGCGAGAGCGATCCTCACGGAGCCAGGCGGCTGTATGGGCTTCGGAGCGCAGCGAGCAGCAGCCGAGCGATTCCGAAGATCGCTTTCATACCTCTGTCCTCGTCGCACTCATGGAGCACACTACCATGTCATGCATAGGGCACCGCTGTGTGTGCAACAAGGATGGAGGGACGAAAGCGATCTTCTGAATCAGCAGGGTGCCTGCAGCAGGCCGCCATAGCAGGTGGACCTGCAGGGAGAGGGCCGCCGGAGCGCGTTTGTCTCAGGCAGACCGATCTGGGTCGAGCGCGCCCGGCCTCGGCCCGGCCCTGCCTGCTGCTCCGCCACGGTCCCGGTCGTCGAACCCTGCCCGGCCCGGTCCGCCTGGAGAGGGCGAGCGGGCGGGCGGCCTCGTTCGAGGCGAGCAGGGCCCTCAAGTGCCGCGCGGCGCGGCCCGGCCCGGCCCGGCGCGCTGTCGTGGCCGCGGTTACGTGGCTTGGGCCGGGCGGGGCCGGGCAGAGCCGGGGCTGTTGGCGCTCGCGCTGCGGTGTGCTGCGCTGCGGCGGGAAATGCCAGCCGCCGTGCCGTGAGGCTATGGCTGGCTGTCCCGACCCGGTCGCGTCGCGGCCCGGGCTGGCCTGGCCTGGCCTGACCTGGCTGTGAGGTGATTCCGCACAGCCGAACGGTTCCGAAGATCGCGCTTTCATACCTCTGTCCTCGTCGCACCACCATTGCCGGCATAGGGCACCGCTCTACGTGCAACAAGGACGTCGAGAGATGGGAGCGATCTTCTGAGTCAGTCGGCAGCGTTTTCGTCTCTCTGTCCTTGTCGCACTCGTGGGGCGACGGCCATAAGGTGCGAGCGAGAGGACACCACGACCACGACACGCCGCTCGGAATCACCCCGCTGGCAGGCTTCGCTTAGCTGGCTGTGCGGCTTATCCGGGACGCCTCTATCGAGGGAAAGGCCGCGCCGGGGGCGGGGGCAGAAGGTTCGGGGGGCGGTGACGTTTTCCTCGTTTCATCGGTAGGCTGGGGTGCGAGCGGCTAGCGCGGGGAGGGTGCGGCTGCGCTGCACTTGACGTGCTGCCCTGCCCTGTGCCCGTTAGCGGGGCCCTCCCGCTGTCTCCGCCCTTCCGCCTGCTCCCTGGTCCGGCCCGGGGGCGCCCGGGGGGGTATCGATTGCTATGGTTGTTGCATGCCTGCTTGAGGGAGGAGAGGAGGGGGTCAGAGCAGAGAGCAGCGCGCAGCACCAGACCACCGCCGCCCCCCAAAGGGTGATGAAACCCACCCGGCTTCTCGCTCGCTGCGACTTAGCCGCTCGGAACGCCCTGGTTAGGAGGGGGAGGGGGGAGGGGGGTAACACACCAGCCACGGTATAGAGCAAGAACGATGCGGCCATGTAAGCATCCTGGACGAGGTGGTTCGGATCATCCTAGCATCGGAGGAGGCTCGGCTGGTCTGAGAGGGGAAGGGGGGTGTCACCTCGAAAAATCGTTGTTTATGTAAGTTCCTCAATCATTTTAAAAATAAAAAAAAAGAAAATCAAGAAGAAAGATGCAGAAATATCCGAAAAATCTAGACGAATAGAACTAAAATCTGAAAAAAGCCAGAAATAGGGAAAACACATCAAAATTTATCAATAAAGTGACGGAAATTCTCCTTGAAAACTGTTAATGAAAATTTCGGGCCAGGTCCGGGCGGAGCGGAGCGGAGCGGAGGCGTTGGGTCTCGCCGCGCCCTCCACTCGCCGCGGCCGCGGGGCGCAGATGGGCATCTCCTCTGTGGCCTGTGGCGGTGACTTCCAAGTTGCTGCTGCGGTGACTCAATCTGTCGATCTGTGGGTGCCTGCCCGCCCATGAGTGCGACAAGGAAGGACGGAGGCGCGAGAGCGATCTTCGGATTCAGACGGCTGGCCTGGCGCGGGGCGCGGGCTGGCAGCGAAGGGCAGCGGCCGGCCTAGGCTGCGGGGCAGCCCTGGCGTGCTCTGCCCACCCGGCCCGGTCGGGCCGTTCGTTGCATAAGAGCCAAAGGGCGTTGCGCAGAGGGGGGGGGGGGCACCTCCGAGAGCAGCGGATGTTCGAGCCAAGCACGTTGGCACGTGATTTCGGAACCATACCTGACTGACCCTGAGGGTTTGGTTTGGACGACGCGAACGGGACGGAGCAAGCCAATCTCGCCGTCGTGGGCACCAGGGAGGCAGGGAGATGTAAGAGGGAGGTTGGCGGGGCAGGGCGGGCGGGGTGGGGCGGGCGTTCTCTCATGCACCGGCGCGCATCTGGAACATGAGCTGAACGTCGTCGCGCCACACCGGCTGCAGCAGCGGCACCCTTATCGCGGCAGGGAGGAGAGAGAGAGAGAGGGGGGGGGAGGTGAAGGGGCGGCTGACGTAACTGGGCTGGTGTAAGCACGAAGGGCTGGCAGCAGGGCTGCGGCGTGGCCGGCCCAACCTTCCACCCTTTGCCCTGCCGCTACGCTACGCTACGCCACGCCACGCCACGCCACCCTGCAGCTGGGTGCAATGGCAGCGTGACGTAACGCTGGTGTCGCGAGGTCGTATCAGTGCAACGGGGGGGTCCCCCACCCTGCCCTTGCCCTGTGGGAGGGACAAGCGGTTCGTCTTTAGTCGCAGTGTGCACGTACTTATCGCTACTTGATACTCGCACACAGTTCGCACAGCGCGGTGCGGGACGGACCGGACTGGGGTGCTTGCCTACTAGCGGTGCCCGTGAACTAACTCTGTGTGGGGTTCGCGGACGTTCCGTCTGGTGTGCCCTGGTCAGCCTCGCGATGCGATAGCGCCGTCGCGCGGAGCGGAGAGTGTGATAAGTCGCGGGCGGGGCCCCGGGCCCCGGGCCCCGGGCCCGGGCACTGAGGCAGGCAGCGAGCCTCCTGTAGCACAGCACCGCCCGGCGCGGTGCGGCTCAGGCGGCGTTGTCGACGGTCTGTGGGACTGCGCTCGAGTGGGAAACAACTCTAAATTTTAGAGTACAAATGTCGCGGTTTCTGTTTGAATTTTTCTTTCTTCCTTCAAATGAATTTTTATAGAAACTTTTTTTCGTAATATTTCCTTTAATTTCCCCTTCCTCCTAAAATTTTGCGAATTTTGATATTTTTTCTAAATTACGAGGCGGACAAAAATTTCCGAGTTTGTTCTTGGCTCCCCCTCGGATGCGCTGCGGCACCATGTCTCTGCCATCCTGCGGGGCGTCCTGCTGGTGGGCGGGCTCACGGCGCCAGTCCTGCCGCCCTGTCCTGCTGAGTGTCCTGCGGGGCGTCCTGCTGGGGGGCGGGCGCACGGCGCCAGTCCTGCCGCCCTGTCCTGCTGAGTGTCCTGCGGGGCGTCCTGCAGGGGGGCGGCCTCGCGGCGCCAGTCCTGCCGCCCTGTCCTGCTGAGTGTCCTGCGGGGCGTCCTGCAGGGGAGCGGCCTCGCGGCGCCAGTCCTGCCGCCCTGTCCTGCTGAGTGTCCTGCGGGGCGTCCTGCAGGGGGGCGGCCTCGCGGCGCCAGTCCTGCCGCCCTGTCCTGCTGCCAGGACCCGCGGCGCAATGTGTTTGGCCGGTGAGGCCAGCCGGCGCCGTCGTGGTCCGCATGGCAACACGGCGCCGTGTGTGCCGTGCTACTGCTGTGCTGTTGTATGCCTATTTTGACACAAACTCGCTCCTGTATGTGTGTGGGGGGTTTTACGTGTGCCTCTGTATGGCTCTTTCACCGGCTGTTTTGCCGACGTCCAAGGTGGGCACACACACACACACACACACACACACGCACGTGCGCACACGCAGGAGGGAGGGCATGGCGGTCCTTTTGAATGTCGCAAGGTAGCGTGACCCGGACTCACTTGCAAGTGTAACCCGGGCTCCATACACCGAGGGGAGAGTTGGTCGACGAAGTTGTATGGGATCCCCCTTCCCCCGGCCACTATCTTCCCCTCTCTCCCGACAGGAACCCAACACAACCCGGCTCTCACACGTACACATACAGGCTCACACACACACACACACACACACACACACACACACAGGCGCACATTCGCGGGCGGGCGCGCGCGCGGGTCCTGCACGGCACGGAGCTGCGGAGAGAAGTAGAGTGGGAGGCTCAGGCACCTCGGCTGGCTATGGTAGCGAGCAGCTACCCCCTCCCCTCCCCCACCCCCTCCATCTCCTCTCTGCAGAGCCAGCCCGGGCGGGGCGCGGCGGGGAGGGGCGGGGCGGGGCGGGGCCGCCAGCCATTGAAGCAGCCCGGGCCCGCGGCGTTGCCGGATCGCCGCAGATCCGTGCCAAGTTGTGCCTCGGACTATACCACAGTCCGCCTCGAGTAGCCTGGCCTGGCCTGGCCACTACAGTCGCGGCCGCGTATCGTATCTCTCGGCCGCGTTGCTCGCTCCTGGCGCGGCGGGGCGGGGCGGGGCGGGGCGGGGCGGGGTGGCTGACTTGAACTGCTGCTGCTGCTGCTGCCGTCCGGGCTGGCTGACTTGCTCTGCTTTGCCGTGCGCCTTTCTTCTTTTCTTTCTTTTTATTTATTTTTTGTCATGTCAGCCATTATTGTTTGTTTTGCGGTCCGCCCCTCTCCTGCCGCTCCCCCCTCCCCCTTTGCCTCCCAGTGCGGCTGGCGCGCGCGCCCCGCGCCTCGTCCTCGAGGGCCTATCCTTGGACGCACCACTTTTTATTATTCTCTTTGCCGTTGGCTACCGCATTAATACGGAGTACAGTGTAATCTCCTTGGAGAGCTCGCGCGCTTACGGACGCGCCCTCCTAAGTGGTGTCTGTGGCCCCCCCCCCCCTCTCCCCTTCCTTGGTCCCTTACAGACGGACCCCCCCCCCTCTCTCTCTCTCTCTCTCTCTCTCTCTCTCTCTCTCTCTCTCTCTCTCTCTCTCTCTCTCTCTCTCTCTCTCTCTCTCTCTCTCTCTCTCTCTCTCTCTCTCTCCCCCTCTCGGGTCGCGCGCTGAGCGAATGCAAAATGCCCTCTCTTGTTGTCTGGATGCAGAGGTGCTGCTGCGGCTACGGGGCGGGGCGGCGCTGTGCCGCGTTCTGGTCACGTAGGGCTGGGGCTTGTGCGCAATTAGGTCGCCCCGCCCCGCCCCGACTGTGAATGGAGTGGACAAGATGGGGTGGGGTGCGTTCCACCTGATCCCGTCCCAACCTTGCGACCTGTTCGTTTGACGCGGCAAGCTTCTCCTATTCGATTGTATAAAGAAAGGGAAAAAAGTAATTTCAAGATACAGTCAAATGCCCTAATTTCGGACTTGTGTCCTAATTTCGGACAATTTGGAGAGAAGTGCTTATTTCAACCTATCTCGGTCACCTTTTGAGTTATTCAAAATCCGGAAACGGCATCGTAGAGTTTGCAGAATAGAGTACCATATTTCGTAAAGTCGGTTGAAGTACCTTTAAAGTTTTACAGCACACAGGAATTTAAAGTTAAAAAAAGCATATAGAGCAAAATTGCTGTTGTGAAATAAGCTCCCCCAAAAACCGGGGCTCATGTAGGTGTGTGCTGCCCCATGGGTGGTCCTTTAACGAATGAATGTATGGTATTTTGGCTACAGAACTACGTAAAAATGTATTTTGTAAGTCAAACCGTTTTTTGGTACGGGACGATTTTTGAAAGTGCTACAATTTCGGACACTTTTTCTTATGGGCTAAATACATGGAGATTTTTAGAGTGTGTCCTACAGAAATTTTATGAAAATGTTTTTTGTTGCAAATTTAATTTTAAACAAGATTTGTTTTATAGTTTCCAACGATATCTCTGCTAGTTTAGGAGAAATAGTGTGCTGAAGTTGTTTTCTTTGTAGGGCTATAGACGGCTATAGAGCCTAAACTAGTACAGATATCGTTGCAGACCATAAAAACAAAATTTTTTAAAATTAAATTTGCAACTAAAAACGTTTCCATAAAATTTCATTCTACAGCGAAACTAGCCATTTAGAGCACGTGTCCGAAGTTAGGGCACTTTCGTCCCTAATTTCGGACACTCTCTCGAAGGCTGCTGTAGCTACACACATTTAGATAGAAATTCGGCATGGGTGTCATCCGACGTGTCCGGAGCCATAGTATTTCCAATCGCAACAGATTTTTGATATGTTATCATGCCTACACGTAAGAAAGGAAAAACCGCTAAATTCGTCCGAAATTAGGGCATTTGACTGTATCTTGTTATTTATTCATTTATTTATTTATTTACATTTCATATTTTTGCTTTAAAGTCGTGGCGAGGGCCTAGCCCCTCCTTAGTTGTCAATGTTCTGCGCGCGCTCTCACGCACTCACGAGAATTTGGGGACTGCGTACTGCCCGGCCATCCTGGGAAATTTGAACATGTAGCGGGCATACTCTTACAAGTGTGTAACCACCGTGTGGAACACGTTTACGTGCTGTGAATGGAAAAAAGTCAGAAATGAGGGAAAAAGATCGACAGAAATTTTCTTTGACGAATCAAAAGAGAAATCCAAACATAAAATTTAAAAATAAAATAATAAAAAATAAAATTGTACACATTTTGTAAGAGTGATCCCTCCCTCAGCCTTAGCCTCCTCCTCTGCGGGAGGACCTCGCCTCGCGGCCGAGGCTGCGCTCTTTTCCGCCTTTTGCTGGAGTCGTTTCGGTGACGTGGATATTGCGGAAGCGCCCGAACAGACCCTGGCTGCTGATGAGACTCTAACGACTCCTCTATCGGGGCATGGGCCCGGGCCAGGCTGTTGTATTTATTATTTGTTCTTTTACTCTTCTTGACGGACTCGCCTTCGGAGAATTTTTCGTACGGATGATAAATGATCCGAACACACTTAATTCTTATGAACATTTTTTTTTATTTGTCCCTATGAAATTTTTTGGCACATGCTTTACTTTTTAATGCACAATTATGAACAAATTTCATATTTTGTGCGCAATCGTTAAACAAAAACTGTTCATAATTGCGCATTTAAAAAAAGGCATAAGCTGAGCCTGTGTAAAATATTCATTGTGAATGAAAAATGTTCATAAGAATTTAGTGTGTAATACAAATACAGAAGCAATCGTTGGCATTACGGACAAGAAGATCCATATCGTAGACCTGCCTTTAGTTGCATACTACCATAATGAATTACCTCACCTCACCATAATACGGATAGTTTAAGATCCACACCACGCCTATAGAAAAATCCTTTGTAACTATGTGGCCGCAAATCAGTAAGGCAATGGGGGTTTTCTTTTCTCTTTTGTCTCTTTTGAAATTCTTGTCTCGCCTTCGTCGCCGCCGGGCACGCCACGCCATGCCGCGTCACGCCCGCAGCCTGACCAATATATTTGTGCGTGCGCGTGCATGCGTGTGTGTGCGTGTGTGTGCGTGCGTGCGACCGACCGACCGGCAGTTTGGCGGAGACTCGTTTCTTTGTTGTTTTGCTTCTTGTTCTCGTGCCCTTGACTGCTGAGCCCGTTCGGGGAAGTGTCGTTGTGGCTTTGGTGCGTATACATGTACGTAGGCGCATGTCTGTGTGTGTGTGTAGGTGTGGCTTCGTCTCTTTCAGTCGCACTTTTGTAGAATGAGTGAGAGGTATCGCAAGATACATACATACACTCACTCCCACAGAGACAGGCCGACAAACTGCCACGCACTCATACTCATGGTGGGGCCGGGGGCGGGGCGGGGCGGGGCGGGGCGGGGCGGGGCGGGGCGGGGCGGGGCGGGGTGGGGCGGGGCAGGTATTTGTCTCGGCAGCCGCACGCTAAGAATATGATGCCTCTGGCCGGGCCGCGGTCGGTTTCCTAGAAGCGCCTCGGCAGCAACGCTCTGCTGCTCTGTGCCGGGTACTGTATTAATTTTCTATCTTTTTTATTATTTTTCGGCGCTGCTGTCGTCGTGTACGAGTGTTTGTACACGTATGGGGTCGCCTTCTAGGCGATATGTGAGTGTGTGTGTGTATGGATTTGTATGGTTGAGGGGGAAAAGGGGGGGGGGGGGCGCTTCGATTTTTTTTTTGTAAAACCCTAAACAAATTCACCCCCCAAAAATAAATTCAAAATCAAAGGAAGGAGACAGTTACAGAAAAATCCGAAAAATCCAGAAAAAATCACTGAATACCGAAATATTTTTTTTAATATGACAAAGTGACAAATTTTCCTAGCAAAATTTAAAGAGAAAAATCAACAATAAATCGAGAGTAAACAGAACTATTGTATGCCTTTCATACGAGTGATTTCTCCCTCTTTTCCCGCGGTGTGGGTGTGCACGGGTGTGCAGGGTCACAGGTGCGTCCGGAAGATGGCCGTCGGCACGTCGCCTGTCCTCTCCCCTCCCTGCTGCTGACCCGACGACAGCCACCGCGTCACAACAGTGAGCGCGCGCAACATAGGCAGGCGGCCACCCGAAGGGAAGCATTCCCTCTCTCTCTCTCTCACACACACACACACACACGGAGGGGGAAAGAACTATGAATTTTAGTGTACAATTTAATTAATTTGAATTTTCGGGGATTTTTGTATTTTTTTTAAAAAAATTATTTTGAATTTTTGTTTGAATTTCCCCAATTTTTTTTTCTTAAATTTCCGGAATCTACTTTTAATTTTCACGAGTTTTTTTTCTAAATGACGAGGTGTACAAAACTTTCAGACTTGTTATCCGCTGGCACACACGACATCGCGCGGGGTGTACGGTGTGCGCACATGACCTGGATCGCGTTGCTCCCGTCCCGCCCGCCCGCGGCTCCTGCTGCGGACCCCGGCGGCGGCGCGCGTCTTTGTTTCAGCCGTCGGCGCAAAGAAACGGCGCGTATTTTTACGTATAAGGGCGGGGTGGTGCGGGGCGGGGAGGGACGAGTCTCTCTCTCTCTCTCTCCCCGCTCGACACGACCCCAACCGAGTCGCGCCCCGCCCTGCCCCGCCCCGCCCCGCCCCGCCCCGCCAGGCGCGTGCCCGCTGCGTGCGCGCTGCGCGGCGCTGCCACGTCGGCGCGGCGGCAGCAGTACAGGGGGTTGTGCCTGCCGCGCGCCAAACCGGACCGGCACTGCGGAAACCCAAAGTGTGTGGATGTATACACGCGGACGAGGCGGCCACCTTTTCGAATTATTAGGATGTCAAGATTACGTGATTATAGGGATCGCACATGAGTTTTCTGGGATTTCACATGAATTTCTGGGGCTTAAACCATGAAGTAAGAATAATTAAGTGGACTTTAGTGATAATTCTTCAAAATTTGGTTAAGGATTACACTGATTACACAGGGATTACACTTACATCTGCACACAGGATTACGGGTGGGTGGCGGACGTGTGGAAATTTCCATTCGCATGGGTGCACAAGGTAAAGATGCGAATTTTTATTGGAAAAAATGTCAGGGTCAAGCCGTTTAGCGCGTTGACATGGCTCCCGATTTCCCGCAATTCGAAGGTGCCCGCCCTTCTCCTCCCCGAGTTCGGTCCGGCCCGAGGCATACCGTGGCCCGCCCGAGATGTGGAAACTCAGTCGTGCTGCAAGAGGGACGCTTGTGCGGGAGGGACAGCCAAAGCTCCCATACAATCCTGTAGTGCCATCCTTTGAAATGGAAACGTTAGAAAATCATGTAAGTTTTGTCCCTGGGCCTGGGAGGTCCCGCTTTGACGAGAGCGCAGGATGGACCTGGGTGCCTCATATGTCAGCCGGTGCCGAGCGTGGATTATTATTTTGATGAGCACAAGTTGGCACTACGGAATCCTCCGGGATGTACCTGTCTCACTCGCACAGCACCGCGTTCCCCACGGCGCTCTTGAAGAGCTCCCTTCCGCGGTCCGGCCCGGCCCCCGCGGCTACGCGACGCCACTCCTCGCCACGCCCTGCAGAGCCACAAGGCGCTCGGGCGTAGAGTCGTAGAGCTGCCCGGCCCGCGACTCCTGGAGGAGGGGAGCGGGAGCCAAGGAGCGGAGAGCGAATTGGAGGACGACGACCACGAAGATGACATGGCGTCTCATCTCGCTCCGCCAGGCCCGGCCCAGGCCCAGGCCCAGGCCGGCATGCGGCAGAGTCGTCGTTATTTTGGTGATTGGCCTCCACCGCACCACCGCACAGTGGTCCAGAATCGCCAAAAACGGGAAATAAATCGTGAAATGAAGAAGGTACGTCGCTTCCTGAAACCAGATTGCCTTTAGGGGTTTTCGAGGGCGCTCTTTTCATTTCTGACTAAATTTTTAATATGCCAGTGGCGGAACCAGTCCCAAAAAAGGGGGGGAAATTCAAAAAAATGTTTAAATCTCATGAAAATCGTTACCTTGGGGTTTTTGAGGGCGCTCTTTTCATTTCTGATTAAATTTTTAATATGCCAGTGGCGGAACCAGTCTCAAAAGGGGGGGGGGAATTAAAAAATTGTTTAAATCGCAAAAAAAATCGTTACCTTGGGGTTTTCGAGGGCGCTCTTCTCATTTCTGACGCACCACGTCGACGGCGACCTGGCCAAACGAGGGCAGGTGCTCTACAGCACGCAAACAGGGTGCCCGACTCGTCCCCGAAGTCGCCGGCCTCCCACATCTTACCGGACACGCGAACGGCCAAAAGCCATGTCGTGGACTCGGACGCACCACGTCGACGGCGACCTGGCCAAACGAGGGCAGGTGCTCTACAGCACGCAAACAGGGTGCCCGACTCGTCCCCGAAGTCGCCGGCCTCTCACATCTCACCGGACACGCGAACGGCCAACAGCCATGTCAAGGAACTACGAAATGAACTACGAAATCGCATAACTTTGAGACCGTCTGTACGACGAAAGAGGAAGCTAGAGGAAAAAGTACGAATGACCCCGTAAACTACTATGCGTTTGCAATTAAATAAGAGTGAAAGCTCGTCAGGCGGTTTTAAGCGATTTTTGAAAACTCAAATTGAAAATTGCAATTTTCATACTTAACTAAATTATTGCACGCACGCCTTTTAGCGCCCATAAAAATGAGATGGTTGAACCGATTTTAAAGTTAAATACATCAAAAGAAAGAGGAAAGTGTGTTCTTCTGATCTGTGAACACCGTTTGTCACTATAAGCACGACGTATTCCTTAACAAGGCTTAAAACATATGACATTATTCCAAGACCTAGCGGGCACCGAGAGCTGGGGTACAAACACTCCACTTTTAAGGGCATTTCTTGACTTTATTGGTGTGGACCGACGCAAAAGGGGGTCGAAGCGTGATGTATTGACCCTTTTACTATTCAAAACCACTGTGCTCGACATCGAAATAAAAAAAATCGCATTTCTGATTTATTTCCTACCTCTGGACCACTGTGCACCGCCTTCTCTCTCCTCTCCTCTCCTCCGCACCTGCTCCCCCGGCTCCGCCCCGCCCCGCCCCGCCCCGCCCCGCCCCGCCCCGCCCCGAGCAGGAGGCAAGCTCTATTATCGTGCACCAGCCATGGGAAGAATGACAGGTGGCTCTCCCCGCGGGCCCCGCAGCCTCAGGCCGCAGGCAAGCAGGCGGCCACAGTTTCGCGAGGGAGCTCGGCTCGGATCTCGGGTGGGTGATGTTCCTCCAGCGCTCTGCCCGGCCCGCTCCTCTCCGGAAGGGTGATTCCGCGCACTGTCGTGGTTCCATCTCTCTGTCCTTGCCGCATCCATGGGACGAGGCCATAAGGAGCGAGAGAGAGGACACTACTAAACGCTGTTCGGAATCACCCTACTGTCCCCGCTCTGGTCTGCACCTACGCCTCCTCACCTCTCGCCACAGTGTCTTTAATTTAAAATGTATCTGCATGGTCTTCATACACCGCAATCTTCTTATTTCATTTTGTATTTTATTTTTCACGGAGAGCGGGACAGGATAGTCGTAGGGTGGAGATGTCTCTCGCTCTGGTGGATGCAAAACGAATTGTGAAATGTGCCGTAACCAGAGGGTGGGCGGGCAGAGGGCGCTAAGGGGTTGGGGAGGGGAGGGTCTCGGAGGAGCGGCGCTGCAGGCGCGGCGGAGGCGCGGCGGAGGCAAGGCGGCTCTGACCGGAGAGACGAGGGATGGGACGGGAGCGGAGGTGGAGCGGGTTCGTCGGGGGGGTAGAAAAGGGAGCTCGCTTTTCCAGATCGATGTTTTGGTTCCGGCAGGGGCCTTCCCCCCCCCCCTCCCCCACCCCTGCGCCGAGCACAGGCGAGCCTTCACCCCCTCCACTTCCTGTTCCGCCCGCTACTCGCTGCTGAGCCTAGCTGGCGCCTGCTGGCGCCACCCCCGCCCCGCCCGGGGGTCCACCTCTGCGCCACCGGCAGGGGTAGTGGGGGGGGGGGGGAGGGGGGGCGAGGCGTAGGGTGGGGGTCGGAAAGGAAAATGTCGTGTGTGAGAGGGGTGGGGGGCTGCTGGGGCCCGCATCACCGCTGCGCAGGCCAGCCTGCCAGCCCTGCCCGGCCCGGCCCGGCCCGAGGTGACCTGCACAACGGGCCCCGGCCCGGCCACCCCTGCAGCACTGCCCTGTTGCTACGCTACGCCACGCCCCACGTCAACCCCACCGCCACCGCACCGAGACAGCGTGGCAGACAGAGAGGGAAAGAGATTTTTACCTTGCTGGCGGACAAACGGTTTTTGCCTGCTCGTCTTGTCTCGCGCGGTGTTTCTCTGTGCTGCGTGGTGACGTGTGATGCGAACTGCAGACACACAGAGTGGGGAGAAAGCTTTGGCTCGCCCCGCCTCGCCCCGCCCCACCCCGCCCCACCCCGCCCCGCTATCGCCTTTGCGAATCTTTTGTTTTTTTTCCTCCCTCTTTCTCTCTCTCTCCTTTTTTTAAGGCTAAAAAGTTTCTCTGGCTGAGCCGCGAGCCGGCACAGGCACAGGAGTGCTTTGTTTGTCGGTCCGGCGGGGCGGAGCGCGGAGCAGCAGGCGCGGCTAGGAGGCCCCTATCTAGCCTCCCCCTCCCCCGCCACGCCCCGCCACGCCCCGCCGCGGTACAGGCTCTGCGGCCCAGGTTGGACTGACTGGACGGGTGGAGGCGAGAGGCGAGGCTAGAGGAGGCTTACTAAACGTATATACCGGTTTGCCAAGATCAGCAGCAGCAGCAGCAAGCACCTCATCACTGCCGCTCCGCTCCGCGCCCAGCGCAGCAACCAGGTCTAGGAGAGCCGTGCTGATTTAGGTCCCGCCCCGCCGAGTGTCGATGGCCGCGCCGTCACGCCCAGCTCCGCCGAGTGTTGCTCTGCTCTGCTCTGCTTGGCCTGGCCTGGCGTGGTGGGGCGGGGCGGGGCGGGGCGGGGCGGGGCGGGGCGGGCCGGGCCGGGCCGGGGCGCGCTGATGGGATGGCGCCCGCCCCTCCGCGCCCCCTCCCCTCCGCCCCGCACTACACCGCGAGACTCTGCGCGAATAAAAACTGCGCAGGCCATACACTTACTGCGTTTTGTGTGCCTCCGCGGACATACGGTTTTACCACCGAAGGGGAAAGAACTCTGAAATTTTTGCACACCTTTAATTCAGAACAAAAAAAATGAAAAAAAAAAATAATTAGGAAAATGTTGAAAACAAAAATCATAGATTCGCAAAGATTTGGAAAAACAAAATCAAGCAAAAATAGCCAAAACTTCAGAAAAATTTGAAAAAGTGAAGACAAAATCAAATTTAAAATAAGAAATCTGTACACCAAAATTCAGATTTGTTGCCCCCTCCGTTGCCGCACGTTTTGACGTTACCTAATTGTACGGCTGCTGCTGCGACTGGTGCTGCCTACATGCGCTCTCTCAAGAGCACTCCCCTCCAGCGCGTTTAGGCGGGAGGGCCCCCTCCCTCAAACCCCCCGCCCCCCTTTCGCCCCGCACCGGTGCCGTGTTTCGATAAGACTTTTGAGGTGATTGTGGAAAGTACTTTTGCTTGCGTCAACGAGCGGGAAGAGGCGGCGGCGGTGAGGGGTGGAAAGGCAGCAGGGCGGCGGGCGCACATGGTTTTCATTTCTCGGTGCTGATGTGGCCCGCACTCGAGTGATACCAGTGTGCTGTGGGGCCCGGCCGGGCTGGCAGTAAGGGCTCATGAATTGGAGATGGGACGTACTGTACGTTACTAGAGTGTTGCATGCGAGGGAGGGAGGGAGAGAGAGAGAGAGAGAGAGACGACGACTAGAGCAGAAGGAGAGATACTAGAAGCATGGCGGGCCTAAAAAAAAAAAAAAGCATCATGTGCCGTGTCTATGCTTGGCTCGGCTCGGTGCTGTCTAGGCGGCGTGTAGATGTCTGATAGGGTGCTTCCGGTCCTGGCAGAGCCGCGCGCTCTTCGTACAATGAGCGTCTAAAGCTGGAGGGTCCCGGGTATGTATGTTGCACGCCATAGGGGCCCGCCCGAGCGAGCCAAAGCGACTGATTCAAGGGAGCTCGTGGCCTCCGTCACTGTCGCACCCCCAGCAATGTCCTGTGCTGGACATGTCAGGGCCCCATGAGTGCGACAAGGACATACACAGGGCCCGGCGCGTCGTCTGCTGCTCTGCGGTCAGTCCGTCCCGCCCTCGCCTCTCTCATGCGGTCTGCTCGTAAAAGTGCTGCACGGGGCGCCCCGCCACACCCGCCGCCACCCCGCCCCGCCCCGCCCCGCCCCGCCCCACGTTCGAGCACGTGCCTGGCACGGTGGCAGGGAGGGCGCTGCGCTTCGTAGTGAAAGCCTGGCCCGGGCGGGGCGGGGCGTGGAGGTATTGGTGTTGCCCAGGTGACCGACAACGTCGACAGCGTCCTCCTGACTTGAACGAACGACCCTCTATAGGTTTCCCCCGGTCGGTGCATCCTGAAACGCTCACGCCGGTTAATTTCACCATTTCACCGAAGCGAGGGCTTCACGCGCGAAAAACAACTTCGATATTTGTGTACACCTCGTAATTTAGGGGGGGAAAATCAGAAACATTCAGAAAATATTGGGAAAAATTCGGGAAATACTCATGAAAATACACAAAATGTACAAAATGTGAACACCATAAAATTCAGAATTGTTTCCCTTTCGGGGCTGCATGACTGTAACAGCCATTCCGTACAAGATTACGGTGAAGTTCCACTGCGCGCTACAGTGCCGCAGCGTTCACTGCGGCCCAGTAAACTCGAACGTAAGCTACCTTGTGTGCTGTGTGTGCCTCGGTGTGCCCGCAATAACCTGCCGTATGCCGGCCAGACTGACTGAGCCCGCCGCGTGTTGATAAGTCAGCTGGTGTGTCACCATACACGCGGCCCGGCCAGGCAGTTGCCTCACCGCCGCCAGGGCTGTCCTTCCTCTGGCTGACCGACACACCGACCTTTGCCTCATGAAAGCTGTGCGCGCGCCATTGATTTGAAAACAGTTGGGAAAATGGGATTCGGCTCAAGTCGTTTTTGAGCCCCGCCGGGGTCGCGGTTGCGCAGGTCCCTGCTCGCGGCGCGTCGGCGCGCGGCCGTGAGGGGGTTTTATTAGCCTTGCTGCCCCGGCTTTCCTTCCTCCGCCCGCGCGCCACGACCCCGACGCGCCCTTGCAAGGTCTTTTCCGCCTAACTATACATCACCAACAACACTGCAGGCGCGGTTTAAATCCGCGTCCGCCGAACCAGAACCAGCCGCGTCTGATTCCGCAGATCGTCCTGATCGCACTTACGATGTGGGGGATGGCAGCGGGCCCCAAGAGGTGCGACAAGGACGGATATTTAGGCGCGAGAGCAACCGATCTTCGGAATCAGACGGCTGCGCCACGTGTATTACCAACCTCTTTGTTGCAAGGCGGAGGGGAGGGACGGCGGGGCAGGGCAGGGCGGGCGTCGCACTCTGCGATTACACA
This sequence comes from Frankliniella fusca, assembly GCA_029379305.1. Lineage (NCBI taxonomy): Eukaryota > Metazoa > Arthropoda > Insecta > Thysanoptera > Thripidae > Frankliniella > Frankliniella fusca. The sequence goes on from JAHWGI010000978.1 coordinate 142,437, forward strand.
TACACACAACTCATGAATAAAATAGTTTCTTGCTCTGGCGGGGTGAGGGCGGCAGGTGCACAGGTGCAGCGGCAGGTGTCGGTGAACGACCCCGCGCCCCACCACCACCACGTCCCGCACTGCACCACAACGGCGGCGTTCAGCGCAACAACGCGGGGCAGGGGCGGCACGCCACGGCAGCGGAGGTCGTGCAACTTTGGTGCGGCACGCAGCGCACGTAGTGCGGCTATAGTTGCGTGGTGGATGCGCTGTCCCGGCTGCCACTCAGCGGCCTGCACCTTCCCCGATGGGAAAACAACTCCTCCACAACTAGGAAATAGCTCAGGGATAGGGAGCTCTCTTAACTACTGCCTTCTCAGCTACCACCGCAACGCCATTGACTGGGTCCGGCCCATCCCGACGCATAGACCCCCGGCAGCAGGTAGTCAGCTGCTACCGCCGCAACACCGAGCTATTTCCTACTTGTGTCGTACTATAATTTTGGTGTGCAACTTTTGTCATTTTTTTTTATTTTCAATATTGGCTGTTTGCTTGAATTTTTCCTAAATTTTTGTGAATTTCTGTAAATTTTACTCATTTCTGACATTTTTTAAAAAAAATCAGAATTTCTCTGAATTTTTCTAAATTGCGAGGTGCGCCAAAATTTCAGAGTTGTTTCCCCCCTCGCGCCTCCCTTACAGGTGCATGGCCAGCGTCGCGGACAGCTCCGGCGTCGTGTCGCGTGCGCGCTGACTTGTGCTGCTGTGAGAGGCGGTTTGACAAGGCGCCGCCGCCGCGGTCCAAGTCCGTCTGTCCACCTATCGGTTGGTCCGGCTGGCTGGCTGGCCGCGGACTGGACTGGACTGGACTCGGGGCCATGTTGCTGAGGCGGTGGCGTGGCGTGGCGCGGCGTTGCCGGATGGCAGGCGCAGGGGCCCAACCCGAGGCTGCAGCCGAGGGGTCCTTCACTCAAAATCAGTGTACACCCTAAAGAAAAAAGTAGTCTCTAAAAATCTGATGAAATCATGAAAACATCACAACAAATTAAGGAAAAATCAGAAAAAGTCATTACAATCAAGGAAAATTTCAAAACACCAGAAAAACCAGTGTACTTACGCTTGAATTTATAGCGCGCTTGGCCCCGACTTATTTTCATCTATTTAGCTAGCTGAGCGGGGCCGGGCCGGGCTGGGCCGGTCGAACCAATCCGGTCTGGGCCCATCTCGGCTCCGACAGTGCTGCGGGTGTGTGCGAGAAGGAGAGAGATATGCCACGTTGATTGCGGCGGTGTGAGTGCGGGAGAGATGGAGAGAATGAGAGAGCACTAGCGAGCGAGTGGACTCCTCCTCCTCCTTTGGGATCCTCTCGCACAGAGAGGCGAGCCTTGCCTCTCACTCGCTCCCACGTAGTCAACGGCAGCGGTCTCTCTCTGTTTGGGCCTTTAATATTAGTGCCAGGCCGGGCCCCTCCAGCAGCGCAGGCGCTCGGCCCCGCCGCACCGCCGTGGTACTTCCCCCTCCACTCCACCGACCGCGCTTTCTGCCGTCTCCCAGTTATTGCGCGCTTTTTATCATTATATTTCTTCCCCTTGGCGTCTTTTTATTTCCCCCCTCTCGTTTCTTGATTCATTCTGCCTTGTAATTGGATGTTGATGAATGACGTTGCGTAGGCGGAGTGCAGACAGAGGCCAAGGTTTATGACCAGGCATGGCGTTTGTCGTTGTTTTATTCCTGTCGCGCTGCCTGCGTGCGGCCGTCTGATTCCGAAAATCGCCCTCGCGCCTCCGTCCTTGTCGCACGCACGGGGCACTGTCATCCCCCGACATGGGGCACGGCCACAGGTGCGACGAGGACGGAGGTATATGAGAGAGCAATCTCCGGAACCAGACTGCTGTGGGCAAGGCTGTGGGTTGGGTTGGGTGGGATGGCCTTACGTCGATGACGCTCGCATGTGCCGCGTTGACTCTGGAGGTAGGGTGGGCGCGGCGAGCGGGAAGGGTTGGTTGACTTGACTGGGTTTGATTTAGGAGTGGAGTGGAGCGGGGCGGGGCGGGGCGGGGCGGGGCGGGGCGAGGCAGTGCCGCCGCACAGGTGGATACACACACACGGTCCGCGCCGTGCTGCCCGGCCGCGGACATGTGGAATCTTCCAAACGGGCCCCACCCCGCCCCACCCCGCCCCACCCCGCCCCACCCCGCCCCACCCCGCCCCACCCCACTCCGCTGGCGAGCCGAGCCCAACCCGTTCGTCCCGTCCCAGCTCGTTGCCAAGCTCAGCCGGGCCGAGCCCAGCCGAGCCGGACCCTATACTGCTGGGCGGGCGGGCGGGGCGATCCAGTCTGAACCAAACCCGCCTTCCTTCTTGACTTGATCGGCCCCGCTGCGCCCCGCCCCGCCCCGCCCCGCCCCGCCCCGCCCCGCCCCGCCCCGCGCCCCGCGCCCCGAGCTGGAGAAGGCGCTCCGCCTGGCCCGGGCCCGCCCGGTGTTGTCAGATCGGAGGTGCGGCGCGGCGGCAGAATGAGGAGCAGGGCAGGCGGGGGCGGGGCGCGGCGGGGCGGGGCGGGGTTCCACTCAGTTCGTCCCGGGCCGCGCTGAGCCGCCGCGCGGCCGCGCTTGCATGCAGTGCTGGCTGGTGTCGTGGACAGAAAAGGGGGCGGGACCCCTTGGCAGCGTACTGTACTGCTGCGCTTCGATTAGAGTATTTCCCGATGGTTTTCACCAAGCTTGGTCGTCGCCCGCCATTCCTGGTGTGGATGTGTATATATGTAAGGGGCTGGCCGAGGGGTACTTCACCTTCTCCAATCAGTGTACACCCTGAGCTCCAATCATTTTCTAATCACTATCCAGTCACACAATTTTTCGTCAAAAATCTTTTTCAGCACTTTAAAATTGCAAAATATCGAATTGGTGCCAAAAAAAATGATTTCTTTAAAGATTGGTAACTTTCCTTCCAATCACAATACAACCCTCCAATCAGTATACACCTATTTAAAGAGTAAGGTACCCCTCGGGGCTGGCTTAAGACCCGACTCGCGTGGTTATAAACCCTGCAGCATTTCTGTCCCGTAGCACCCAACAGCTTCTTCAAGTTGAGCCCCTTTCATTCTTGATTTGGAGGACATAGGGCTAATTTAGTCTGGGCTTCGCGTTTTCCCGTTATATATTCATTTTGGCAGCTCCAGACGAGCTCACGAGGTACTCCCGAACTGAATCACTATCCTAGCCTGAGCGGATCCAGACAGGATCATCCAACCTAACGTAGCTCGTAGCTCTCGAACTCGGAAGTGTAAGGCTGGACTCAGGAGAGCAAGTGGGTGGCTGGTTGTGCCGAACTCAGTCAGGGTTTCTAAACACGCTACCAGGCCTTGCCTGGCCCTGGCGCGGTGCCGTGGCGGGTGGCGGGTGCCCGTGGGGGGTTGGCGCACTCGTCACAGGTCACCGAGAGCGTGCCCTGCTTTTCAAGTTTGTTTGGGGAACTCCCCTAACGACTGTTCGCGCAGTAGTTTGGGACGTATTGTTGCAGCCGCTGCCTGCCCTCAGGGCCCTCAGGCCTTTCTCTCTTCGTTCCTTCCTCTTGCGCCCTTGCCCTTCCCTCCCCCTCGCAGCACCCCTTTCTTTTCCTATATATCTGCTCCTCAGTGGCGCCCTTTTGTCTTCCTTTTGTTTTTCTCCCTTTCTCCCTCAAGCCATTCGACGTCAGTCCGCCCTACCCGCTGTTCCCGTGGCGCTGCGGAGCCGCGGGGCCTACTGACGCTCCGGCCGAGAGTATCAATTACTTTTTTTGGGGGGGAGGGGGGGGGCGATTGATTCCGAACTTAAAATTAAGGCCTTAAACTATTCAAGACTACCCCCATGGCTCGTCGCTAAACGACCAAGTTCAATACTCCACTCTCACTTCCGTCTTTTTCCTGGAATAGCCCCCAGCATTGTTCGTCAAGAGAGAAGGGAAGGTAAATGAATGACACTTATTGTCCTTAAGCGAAGTGGCAACACTGCCGTCAGCACCTATTTCCGTGTGTATGTGTGTGCGCGCGCGCGCGAGCGCCTGTTTCTTTTTTCTAGCCCAGGAAACCAAGTCAAAATAAGGCCTCTCACCTCAATAAAATGCTAGTTAAAATTTTTTTGCAGATTCTGGTAGAATGGAACGCGCTGATTAACGTAAATTTTAGTCCCAATCCGGGAGAGGTGTGCAACTCGAGATATTGAACGCCAAAGGGCGTAAGTGCACGACTTTGATATTTTGACCGTCGCTTCGAAACTATTGGTGCCACAGGGTCCGGAGAGGTGTCAAACTGTTCGGAAATAAATGCTGCATCAACCCACAGTTCAAGAAATTAAGCGGAAGTCTCTTTTATGCGGTGAAAGTTGAGTTGAATAGCCAGATTTCAAAATCTCACTTGTTCAATTTTTTAAATCTCACGTCATATCTGGGAAACGAGCGCGAAAATGTAAAAAATTCCCGAGGAAACCTTGTGCGCCCATCCCTCTGCTTCATGACGCCGGTTTTACATTTTCCCTAACTCCAACCGTTCGCCTGCAAATCTCCTGGAACTGGAGCCGTGCGTAGTCGCTGCGCGCGGCTCCAGCGGCCCGGCCAGGCCCGGCCACTGCTTCCCCCACCCCTCCCGTGAGCCGCGCCTGGAGTGGCGTGGGCGCTCTTTCTCTCTCCCACCCGCAGCTATCGCACTGGTGCAACAAGGACGGAACACAGGGCTGCATCCGCAAAGCTCGAGCGCGCTGTTTGAATGAGTCAAGCAGGAGAAATCCTATTGATTACATGGAAAGTGTCTTCAAATTCAAAATATAAACAAACTATATAATTCTTTCTTTGATAGGGCATTTGTACAAAACCAGTATTCACAATTGTGCATTTTTATGTACCATAAAACAGAAAAGAAATACAAGCACGTTAAATTTTATAGGTAAAATTTACAAAGACATAATAAATACATAAAGATGAGCATAAAGAATTAATAACATAAATACATAAAAATGAAATTAAGATGCTACAGGTGGTTGCCAGGATTTAACTCGGAAAACCTGTAATATTAAAATGTGTTATAATTCGAACCATAAAATACTGTTCACGTATCGAAATGTGTAAGGCCGTACCTTGGGAGACTTGGTTTAAGAGGTAGTCAAAATGCACGCTAGATCCGAAAACCGGCGAACTATTCCACTTAACTCGCACCTGAAAATTATAAAAACAATAAGTTAGAGTGTCTTTTGTGCACGTCGAAAATCGTTTATAATAGGATGCAATTTTACCTAAAACGTCATCCCAGCCGCCATCCGCAACGTATCCCTCTGGGTTGCCGCAAGTTCTCCCCTTGCACTTCCCGCAGGCAGGGCTGCAGGATTCGCCCCGCTTCAGGCAGGAACACTGGAAAGTTCTGCAGGCAAATGGTGCGCAGTTGCAGGAAAGCTTCTTGAGTAGCCCCACGGGGGCAACGTCGCAAGTAGTAGGGACCGGCTCCAGGGTGAAGGCTGTGGGCTTCCAGCCCCAGTCAGTTTGTACGATGTCGAGGTTTGATAGCCATTGCTGGACTTGCAGGTACACCCGATTACTGTGCTGCTCTGCAGATAGACTTGTCGGAGGTGAAGTCACCAAGTTTACAAATGTCCCTGACAAAGTCTTCGCCATATAATCGAAGTCTCGAAGCGCGTCAAGGTCTTCACAGCCATGAGCTTCAACACCACCACAATATAAAGATAAAGAAAGTTTTTCCCCTGCTTTAGAGATTTCGCCCCTGGAGGCGCTTGGGAGGTTGAAGACTTTTGCGCACTCCCGAAGTTGATAATTTTCTTCTAATTTCTTCCACGGTTGTACTTTCCCTTTCTTATATATTGCTGAGGTCGTGTCGCACCCCGAGAAGGCATGTGCCAGCAGGACGATGTCCACCATGTTGTTCTTCACCAGGTTACGCCGAACGGTCCTAATGGAGAACGAATCGCCTGTAGCAGTCTTCCCGGGCCCAGCCACAGTTATGCCCGTGTCATCGACAGCGCGGGCCACCAATATCGCTACGATGTCGGTGTCGCGCGCGACAACTGTGACGATGCGTTCGGCGGGCATGTCCAGCTCCATGGCCTTCGCTCCGCCACCATGACATCGGCTAGAGATGGAAATTTTCCGGAAACTTTCAAAGTGTCCGAAAAAAACCGGAAAAATAGGAAAAAAACGGAAAAATACCGGAAAAATTGGAAAAATTGGTTTTTAAGTCCTGTAGTGGGATATGGACATAAAACCGACTACTTTCGTATTTCATTAGGTCTTTAATTCCACTGGCAGCTCTAGATGACCAACAGGAATCACAAAAAACGCACGAGAAGGAAATGTAAAAGGGTATAAATAGGATGAGTGCACTGAGAAGCGTCTTCACATAGTGATGAAGATATGCTTTTTGCCTATTTCCAGGCGAAAAGTCGTGCTTTTTGCCTATTTTGCAGGATGAATCTTTCCAATTTTTCCGAGGCTAGAGAAAAAAACCGAAAAAAACAGTGTTTTTTTCCAATTTTTCCGGAAACTTTCCGGGCATTTTCATCCCTAACATCGGCGTCGGCCAGCGCTTGAAACACCTCCATCCCATTGTGGCGAAGTAAGACTTTTAGCAGCGAAATAAGGGCGGACTTGTTTCTGACGTTCGAAAGGAAGTCTTCCCTGGGATGTCCTCGGTGTACTTCCTTATCTTCTTCCACTCGGAAATTCGGACAAGGTTTCCTTCCCGCCGAACGCCGATTTTTTGTTTTATGGTACATTTTTTCATGAAAAAACAAGGGGCGGCCAACTCATGTTTTTCTGTGTACACTTGCCTTGTATTTCTTGTATTTCTAATGTATTTTTTGGTATTTTTCTTGTATTTTTGTTGAGTATTTCTATGTATTTTTGTGTATTGTACAGTATTCCCTTGTATTTTTAGTGTATTTCTAGAAATACACAGGTATTTCTGTGTACACGTTTTTTTCGAGTTGGCTGCCCCTCGTGATAAAATGCACAATTGTGAATACTGGTTTGTACAAATGTCCTATCAAAGAAAGAATTATATAGTTTGTTTATATTTTGAATTTGAAGACACTTTCCATGTAATCAATAGGATTTCTCCTGCTTGACTCATTCAAACAGCGCGCTCGAGCTTTGCGGATGCAGCCCTGTGTTCCGTCCTTGTTGCACCAGTGCGATAGCTGCGGGTGGGAGAGAGAAAGAGCGCCCACGCCACTCCAGGCGCGGCTCACGGGAGGGGTGGGGGAAGCAGTGGCCGGGCCTGGCCGGGCCGCTGGAGCCGCGCGCAGCGACTGCGCACGGCTCCAGTTCCAGGAGATTTGCAGGCGAACGGTTGGAGTTAGGGAAAATGTAAAACCGGCGTCATGAAGCAGAGGGATGGGTGCACAAGGTTTCCTCGGGAATTTTTTACATTTTCGCGCTCGTTTCCCAGATATGACGTGAGATTTAAAAAATTGAACAAGTGAGATTTTAAATCTGGCTATTCAACTCAACTTTCACCGCATAAAAGAGACTTCCGCTTAATTTCTTGAACTGTGGGTTGATGCAGCATTTATTTCCGAACAGTTTGACACCTCTCCGGACCCTGTGGCACCAATAGTTTCGAAGCGACGGTCAAAATATCAAAGTCGTGCACTTACGCCCTTTGGCGTTCAATATCTCGAGTTGCACACCTCTCCCGGATTGGGACTAAAATTTACGTTAATCAGCGCGTTCCATTCTACCAGAATCTGCAAAAAAATTTTAACTAGCATTTTATTGAGGTGAGAATCCTTGGTTTCCTGGGCTATTCTTCGCGTCGAGAGGCGAACCCTAAAGATCGTAAAATGCTGAACATCTGTGTTGCTTTGCAGGGGGGCGGGTGGGGGAGGTGGGGTGGGGAGAGACCTTCACAGCGAGCTGGTAGAGATAAAATATCGCTTGTCCGTCATCGCGACCTCCTGTCAGGCGGTGGTGGATCAGAGAGAAGTTTAGGGTGGGGGCGGCGCGCCGGCGGGAGGTCGAGTGACATTGCAGGAATTTGTTTATCATTGGCCGCGGAGGGGGTTTATTATCGTTGGACCCGGGCGGCGAACAGCGGTCATTTCTATTTTTTTTCCACGGCGGCGGCGTCCGTCAACCGTGGTGCGAGGGTGAGGTTGAAATAAAAGAGAGGGGGGGGAGGCATTGATGGCGATTGCGCGGGCAAGAGGCGAATCACCTGTCTCTCTCCCAATTTGACTGACAATCTGCTTTCCTCCGCGCTACTCTCTTGTTTCGCAGGTCTTGTGTTTGATCCGTCGATGTGAGTAGTTTCCAGTATCGACTAGATGGGCAGCAAACGCCACACTTGTGGTTGGCGCCACACCAAACGAATAATGAGGATTTCTCTCCCGGCTCTTCTTTTTGAACGACAAGGAAGCGTCCCGCCGCCGCCGTGCTGCTGTTTGCACACCGTCCCGTCGGAGCGGAGCGGAGCCGAGCGGAGCCGTAGAGCCCCCCGGGGCTCGAGCCGAGCCGAGGCCTCGCGCTGCCGGGCCGAGCCGAGCCGGGGCCGGCGGGCTGGGCTGGGCCGTGCGATGTCGGTGTGGCAACGTCGCGCCTCGTTGGCGTGGGCTGCAGGCGGTGCTCGGGACGGGATCGCGTGGTGCTCGGGAGGTCGGGCCGCCGCTCGGGCCCGCGGCCGACTCGCTCCGCCCGCCTGGCAGGGCAGGGTGGGGCGGGCGGGCAGGCAGAGGGCGTTGTCTGAGGAGACGAGGGTGGTTGCTGGCTGGCTACGTGTCTCGCGGAGCTTTAAATAGCCGTCCCGCTCTGGAGGGGACCCGGGACCCTGCTGCCGCTGGCCCGTGGTCACCCGGTCACCGCCACTGGCGCCGCTGGCGCCCAGAGAGCTTTCTGCCGGCGCTTTTACTACGTTTGGACATATTTCTAACTCCCGCGGGCTGGGGCATTGAGGTGCTGCCTTTGGTGCAAAAAAAAAGAAAACTCTTAAACGTAATGAAAATTGGCGACTGGCGCTCGTCCGAGTGGGCCGTGTCGTGAAGCAGGCTTGTGGCGGAGCGGGAGTCATATCGACTTGATAGAGTGGAACGAGGACAAACGGACGAATGAGGCCGGCTGGAGGGCTGGGAGGAACGGCGACTACGCAAACAAATGGGCTTTGTGACTCCCATGCGTTGTGTACGGGGCTTAAGGGGGTTGTTTTTATTTTCTCACCTCTTTTTCTCTGCCGGCCGGGCGGGTGCGGTGGTTGGTCGTCCCCGACCGGCTACAATTGGAACAAATGGACTTGTTGTGACAGCCCCCCCCCCCCCCTCCTGCTCCCCAGCCCGCCTCCCTTACTACTGAACCTACCCTTTCAATTGAAATAGGGGCGGTGTTTGAATACCGAATAGGGCGTCGCAGGCAGCGTAGTCCGCATCGCACTGGGCCAGGGAAGGCCCAGCCCGACAGCCCCGGGCCTCTGGAAACCAATGTCGGAGGGAGAAGGAAGTGGCTGCTGTGCTGACGTCACCAAGCCGAACCAGGCAGGCACACGGGGGATGTAGTAGGAGTGGAAAAAAAGGGAAGGGGTAGCTTGTGGTGGTGGTAGTGGGTGGGGGTGGCATGCGAGGGGGAAACAACTGTGGAATTTTTGTACACCTCGTCATTCAGAAAAATTCAAAACAATTCAGAGGACTTTAGAAACATTCCGGAAAATTCATCAAAAAATCAAATTTTGGAAAAAAATTCAACAAAAAATTGCAAAAAGTTATTAAAAATTCAGAAAATCTGTATACTAGAATTCAGAGTTGTTTCCCCCTCGGGCAGATTCCTTCGCACCTGCAAATGTACCCCCCACCCTTGTCCTCTTCTTCCTCCTCCTCATTTGTCGCCCTGGGCATAGAGACACGCGCCTCAGGAACAAAAGGAGGCCGGGGGGAGGGGGGGGGGAGAGTCAGCGAGAGCTTGCCTGTGCCTGCGCCTCTCTCCAACCCCATTGTGCAGAGAGCGAAGTGCATCAGTCTAAATGCTAATGGCTCATGGTCTATTTCTACGGCGCGTGCCGTGTCGTGCCGTGTCGTGTCGTCTGTTGCATCGGCGGGGAGGTGCAGTGCGGGCGAGGGGGAAATAACTCTGAAATTTTTGTACTCCTCGTAATTCAAAAATATCAGCAAAAAAAATAAGCAAAATTTTCACAAATACACACACACAAAAACGAAAAGTTTAAGCAAATATTGCGAAAAAAATTCACATAGATTAAAAAGAAAATGAAATTAATTCGCAAAATCTGTACACCAAAAATCAGAGTTGTTTCCCCCTCGAGTGCGGGTAACCGACTTGCGGGCTGTCGCGGCAAAGTAGGCAACCCATCATAGGCCTACTAGGCAACCATCAATGATGCTGCACGCGTGCGCAGGTGTCACCTAGTTGGCAGGCTTAGGGAGATAGCTGCCCTTCGGACACAGGTGTGTGTAGAGTGTCAGTGCTGCCTGACAGAAGGGCAAAGTTCCCCCGGATGCATCTGTGTGAGGCAGCATACGGGTATCTCGCCGCCGGTGTGGTGGAGCAGACGTTGCGAAGAATTTTTGATATTCGTATTACGAACGAAGTATTTGTTCGTATTGCAAAGAACTTCTTGGCATCTACTAGAATCCTTACTAACTATTTGTTTGTATTGCAAATGAATAGTTACGTAAGCTTGCGAAGAATTATTTGGTATCAGACGATCCTTCAAAATACTTTGCACCCTGCAAAGAAAATAGTTTGCCATACGAACCAATTCTTTGCAAGCATTATGAAGTGTGGGCATGCGGAGATACCCCGTCTTGAGGAGTTTTGCCTCGCTTTATCTGTCAGTGTGTGTGTGTGTGTGTGTGTGTGTGTAATACGTCCTGGCGGGTTGCGCCTAACTATTCGGCCTTGCGCGGTACTCAGGTTTGGCGGACGCGCGCCTGCCTGCCAGTTCTGTCCCAGCGCTGATACACGGACACGTGAGTGGGAGTCCTTCGTGCCGCGTGATGTGGCAGGGCAGAGAGAGAGAGAGAGAGAGAGAGAGAGAGAGAGAGAGAGAGAGAGAGAGAGAGAGAGAGAGAAGGATAAACTGTCATGCCGGTGACATAGGAAGGGGAGTGAGAGCGAGGCGAGGGGGAGATTACGAACCTCGCGGCCGCGCAGCCGATGTCCGCCCATGGGTCATGGGTCCTCCCCCCCCTCTCTCTCTCTCTCTCTCTCTCACGAGTCTGTGAGTCGCGACGTGCTCGTGTTAATGTTATCTCAAGGACACTCTTTCTCTCTCTCTCTCTCATCCACACACACTGCAATAACGCCCTGTGTGTGTGCCCGATCCGCCTTCCTGTCCTTGTCATGCACCTCGATGAGTGCGACAAGGACGGAGCGATCCTGTGAATCAGCCTGTGGTGTCAGGTGCTCGGGCCCGGCCCGGCTGTTCCGCGCCCTGCAGCGGCTGCTGCTGGTGGCCGCTGTGGTGGGCCGGGGTTGTCACCTCGAGAAATCATTGCACGGACCCCCCAAAAATCATTTAGGAAGTAAAAAGAAGAAAACCAACATTTTGTAGGAGTGATCTCCCTCTCGGTCCGCGGCTATGCCCGTTTGGCAGTCCACCTGCCGGGCCGGACTTGTCGCCAGCCTCGCGCTCCTCCATTTCCCTCCTCTCTGACCGTGAACCTTACTGGATGGTGTAGTGGCCTTTATCGCCCGAGGTTCCCGCTGCGCTGTCGCCGCGGCCCCGCGCTCGCTCTGAAGTTCTGACGACGTGACGGTGTCTCGGCCGGCCGGCCGGCCGGCGTGTGTTTTCGGCGACCTTTTTATTTTTGTCGTGGACGCACGACTCCCGGCTCCGCAGGTCCGGGCCGCCGGCAGCCTGCAGGGTGATTCCGAACATCCTTCAGTAGTGTCCTCTCTCTCGCTCCTTATGGCCGTGCCCCACGAGTGCGACAAGGACAGAGAGAAGGAACCCCTTCTGTGGTGTCCCGTCCCGCACACATGTCTGACGTCGCCGTCGTCCTCTCTTCTGTTGCAGCTATGGCCGTGTTCAGAGCGTCAAGCTGCTGCCCCGGCTCAAGGAGGACCCGCTCGACGGGGTCAGCGGCTTGTGCGCTACCGTGGCCTTCATGGACATCAAGTCGGCCGCCAAGGCGCACCTGAACGAGCACAAGCTCGACGAGCGGTGCCTGTCCACGGAGTACTACGAGCCGCCGGCGCCCACCTCGCTGTCGGCGTACTCCTCGCCCAGGTTCTCCGCTCACGGGTAAGTGTCTCTGCCCCCTCCCCCACCACTACCACCACCACCACCGCCTTCCTGGACAGCCATTCGCGTGGGTCGGACCGGGACGGGCGCCGTCGAGGGGAAAACAACTCTGAATTTTGGTGTTCAAATTTTGTAAAAGTTAATGAATTTTAGGACAATGTTTGCTTTTTTTTCTTTCGAATTCTGTGAATTTTAGTAAATTTTGTGAATTTTCCTGAAACTTTTTGAAACTCTCTTGAAATTTTCTGACATTTTTCTAATTTTTTTTCTTAATTTTCCTGAAATTTTCCTAATGACGCGAGGCGTACGAAAGTTTCCGAGTTGTTTTTCCCCTCGGGCGCTGCAGCAGAAGGCGCTGCCCGCCCTGCCGGCGCTCTGCACCGCGCTGCCGGGGCGTGCAGCCGTGGCGCGAAGGCCTCGCGGCGTCGCGTCGCCCTGTACTGCCACCTGTGCCGCCATGAGCCGGCCTGAGCCTGGCCCGGGCCACAGAAATCTGTGTAGAGTTGTTGGCACGCCTGGCCTATCCTCTCTGTCGCCTCATGGCTCGGCTCGGCTCGGCCCGCGCGGTCTCACTGGCTGGCCTTGATTGTCACCCTCTCCTCTTCCTCCCTATCCTCCCCCTCCCCCTCTCCCCCTCCCCTTTCCCCATTCCTTATCACCTCATGAAGATTGACACGAAGACTCACCTCGACGTCCAGACACTATTCTACTGCAAGGCACTACTCTGCACACACACGCCGACACGAGCACGAACACCGTGTGAAAGTGTTGTCTTCAGAAGGGCTTCTTAGGGAAGCTAGGGTGGGAAGGTGCCATGAAAAAGTCAACTTGTGTGTGTGGCAAAAAAAAAAAGTAAATTTTCTTTTCAAAGTTTGTGAAAAAAGTAATGCGTGTGTTTGAAGTGAAATGTGTGTGCGAGTGAGTGCGACGACGTAGTGCATCAAGAAATGAAGATCCTGCTGTGCCTGTGTGGATTTACGACTCTGCACCAGCCCGAAGACGGATTAAAAGTGGAATACGCTCGGCTCCAGTGTGGATTTCAGTGATTGTGGATTACGCTTCGCCCGACGCCCTCTGGATTACTTTCTGTGGATTACATTCTGTGGATTACTCTCCGGTGGTGAAGTGATGTTGGGTACAAAAGGGAAAAGTGAGGGGAAGCAAGTGGATGACGCCGAGAGGCGCCCGGGGGACGCTCCTCCCTCCAGCGTCATCAGACCCATCAGCACACGAAAGCACTCTGACCCGCAGTACTCTACACGACACGGAATACACAATACAAAAACTCATTTGCGAACGGTAAGTAAGGTCCCGCCTCCCTCCGACCCGCTCTAGCCCGGCCGCCGGCGCGGCCTGGGATGGAAATGGGATCTCGCTAATGGAGAGGAGAGGAAAGAGAGAGATTGGAGAAGAGAGAATGGAGGGGGGCGGCCTGGCCTTGTTTCCTTTTTCCTTTTTTAAATTTTTGTTTTATTTTTTGTGTCGTAGTATTGTTGTGGTTTTTGGTTTTGTTTGATTTAAACTAAGGCTCTGCTGTGATGTCTTATTATTGGGAGGACTCACCCCTAACGTATGCGCGGTGCGGTTCGATTAAGGCGCGTGATTTCGCGAGCGGGGCGGGGCGGGGAGGGGAGGGGCGGCGCGGGGCTGACTCGCTGGCTGGGTGCAGAGCCAGTGCCACCCCGCCGTACCCCACCCCTACCCTGTCTCCGCCTCGCGACTGCTTCCACCCCCGTGTCGCGTCTCCTGTCTTATGGCTCCGGGCGGCTCCGGGCGGCTCCGGGTCCCGCAGTTGCCCGGAGTGGCGCGCGCAGCCACCGGAACGGAACGAATGCGAGGAGATTTCCCAGCTAGATTTTTCTCTGGAATAACACGGTCAGCCGACGTCGGCGCCGCCGTGCCGCCGCGCCGGGGCGGGGCCCCGCCCTTCGGCTGTCTCTGCGGGGGAGGCCTGTCCCGCCCCGCCCCGCCCCGCCCCGCCCCGCCCCGCCCTGCTGCCTCCGGTGCGGGTGCGGGGCCGCGGCTGCTGCAGGTCCCTGGCGGGGCGGGGCCTCGGGGGCGCCACGCCACCCCCTCCGAGCTGCCGGCCTATAGATCACCTTTATGACCGTGCGACTCTTTTTTTTTTTTTTGTTTCTTTTTTTTCCCTTTTCTGCCACTAGCGGCGCGTCGCCTTTCTCCCAGCTCACTCGCTCCCCCTTCTCTCCCCTATCTCGCGTCCTCGCCCCCCCCCCCCCTCTCTCTTTCCCTCACCCTCTCATATCCCCCGTGTCCACCATCCCTCTCTCCCTTGCTCTCCGCCTTCCCGTATCTCTCGCTCTCCTTCGCTCAGGGGCGTAGGAACGGAGTTCACTCAAGGGGGAGGGGGGGGGGGGACACCCTATACAAGACTTTTGGCGCCCCCCACCCCTCACTTTAAAACAATCACTTGCTCAGCAAAAAATTGTACTTATGGTAATAATATAAGAAAAATAGACAGGAAAAACAAACGCGAGCGCCAAATAAAGGTCTTGCGAGTTTCGCATCGGTTTGTGCATAATGATACTATGAACAAAGTGAGCAAAGAAAATTTTTGGGCCTTTAGGTCGCAAAAATACTTGTTAGTGCGCCAAAACGTGCCGTCAACCTGGGCGCACTTTATCGCCTTATTTGGACGGGTTTCGGTGCCCTTACGGAGCGAATTTGCTCTGTTCCTATGCCCTTCCCTTCGCTCTCCCTCTTCGGTCTCGCGTGCTCTCTTGCTCCTTCACGTTCCCTTGCCTTACGTCTGTGTAACGTCACGCTGGTTCCGGGCGCCCCTTGCGCACCACACATTAGGACTTAGCCTTACAGGGAAGCCGAGTGCCAGCGCGCGGTAGTCGAAACTCCGATTGCACAGTGATTCAAGTACAAGTCTCGTGGGAATTTTTTTCGCCCCATAAACTTCCGATTTTCTTTTCGCAGTGTACGCGTGCGCGCCGCCTCCTGTTCGCTTGTGCGTCGTCTCGTCGTTCTGCAGGCACTTTCGGTCGTTACACGTTTCCCCTTTTCCCCCCGTCGGCCTTCTATATATTTCACGTTTCCTTTGTCGAAAGCCCCCTCTCTCCCCTCCCCCCGCGTTCAGCCCCACCGACCCGTGAGCCTTCTGCTCCGTTTAACGGCCAATGTCTATGCCACCCCGTGCCGGGCCCCGCCTGGCTGGATAGGCAGCGCGGCTGGCCGGGGCGGACTGTGCTGGATCCTTCTTCTCCTTTCACCCGAAAGAAGCTTGCGTGTCTCGTCAATTTCTTTATTTTTTTTTCCTCTCTTCGGGATGCCGAGCCCGCAACGCCACCCCCCTCCTGGTATGCTGCGCCACGCTCTGCCGCCCCTAGAGGTGCAGAGAGGCGCCTGGCGGGGCGGGTCGGGGCGGGGCTGGCGCCGGTATCGATTGTGCGGGGGCGCCGATAACGCCCGGGCCCGGCCCCCTATTGGGGCCCCTTACGGCCCCCGGCCGGGCCTTCCTTTAGGAAGACAGGACCTCTGCGAACGACTATCGCACATCCCGCGGCTGGCTGCCGACTCATTCCGAAGGGCACGCACTCCTCGCTCTATATCTCTCTCGCACCTGTTTGGCGAAGCCCGTGAGTGCGCGAGAGAAAAACAGGGGGAGGAAACCGCTCTTCGGAATCAGTGGAGAAGAGCCTCTGCGCCTCAGCACTGTTTCCTCCCCTCCCCCTCCTCAGCCGCCCGGCCGTTTCTCTCTTTCTCTCTCGCGCGCTCGCGCGCTCGCTCTGTTTTTAGAGAAAAGGGGACGACTACGACTGGAGACTTTCTTGGCGTCGTTGTTCTCCCACCACACCCCCGCGGATCCCGCCGCGCTGCTCGGGGACAGCGGAGCGCACGCGGGCTTAAGCGCAGGGCTCGTCTCGCCCGGGGTCATGAATTCGGTTACGATCTCGCTATTCAAATTCTCTGGCCTTTTTATTTCGGTTTGCGCGCGCTCGGCTCGGTTCTCTCCCCTCCCGGGCCGTACCGGCGAGGACGAGCGGATAACGGCACGACGCACGGCGGCGGTGTCGGATCGCATCGCGCTCCAAAAAGGAAAAAAAAAGAAAAATGGACTAAAATAAAAATATGCAGTATATGACACCGCGCTGTTGTTTCTTTCTGACACCTTAAGCGCCGTCGTGCTCTGTTTTTCCGCGAGTTGGCTGCGGTGGTGTTGGGCAACCCTTGCAGTGCGGGGCGAGGCGCACGCGGAAGGCTCCTCCCCGGTGCGTGCGAAATGGTGTCATTAAATGGGAGTAGCTCGCGGGGTCCACGCTCTGCAGGCGCACACCTTCGCGCTCCGCGCTCCATGCGGGCGCGAGTGTGTTGTCGCCGAGAGGGTAACAACTCTGAAATTTTTGTACGCCTCGTCATTTACAAAAATTCAAAAAAAAAAATAATCAAGAAAATTCAGAAAAGTTTGTAAAAGTTCAAATTAAAACATTATAAATGTTACTGTTCCGAAAAAGTTCATAAAATTTTTCTAAAATTGACAAAAATTTACAAAACTTGTACACCAAAATTTAGAGTGTGTTTTCCCCTCGGTTGTCGCTGACTATGCGGCCTGGGGTGAGTGGGCTCGACGGCTTGCCTGAAGCACACGCGGTAAGAATAGCAACGTCTTTGATTTTCAAGCAGATTCTGTTCGAAAACGAAGACGTCTGCTGGAAAACGAAGACGTCATTCTTTCGCATGGCGAAATTGCAGAACCGACTATACTCAGCGAATGTGACGGCTGCTGGTCCGGGCGAGGGAGGCGCTCACTCGGTTGACGCAACCACGCTGGGAAGAGGGCGGACCGGGGACGGGCTGGGGGCGGGCGGGCTTCAGGGGGTTGAAGTCGCTGGGGCGCGCTGGCCCTGCAGACAGCACCCTGGTCCCGGCGGAAAAATCTCGTCGTCATCGGAGCTGCGTGGCTGCGGCTGGTGCCGCAGAATCTGGTGGCGGCCCCCCTCCCCCTCCCTTTTGATCTCTATCTCTCTCCCTCTCTTTGTGTCATCTGGCCCCCAGCTAAAAATGTGTGAGTAGCGGAGAAAGAGAGAAAGGGAGACAGAGGGAGAGATGTGCTGTGCTGGGATCCAAGTGTTTTCGGCAGAGTCAGTCGCATCCATAAAAGTGCGGTGCTTGGTCTTCCCGGCCTGAGGCCATTTCACCCCCTCCCCCTCCTCCTTCTCCTCCTCTCAACACCCTTACCTGCCCGCGAAAAAAGTTTCCTGTTCGCAGTGCCCTGGCCTTGTGGCCTTTGTTTGGCGAGATGAGATGGTCGCGTAGCACTCTGATTGGGGGACGAGGTGAGGGGTCGGTCGCTCCCTCCCCCTCCACCTACCCGCTCCTACCCGCCCGCGCGGTGACCTCGTCGGGAACAACGTCGAAGCTGCGTTGCCATCACGGAGGAGGAGGAGGCGGCGGAGGAGGAGGAGTGTCTGAAGCTGCACAGCTCCGCGGCCGTGCCCTGGGTCCGAGCTATCAGGCGTAACCCGCTCGCTCTCTCTCTCTCTCTCTCTCTCTCTCTCTCTCTCTCTCTCTCTCTCTCTCTCTCTCTCTCTCTCTCTCTCCCCCCTCTCCATGTCCTTCGTTCTTCATCCCCTCACTCTACCGAGGGCGTTTGGCCGTGTTGACTCTCTCGTCTCGCTCTCCGGATTTCATCAAAGTGGACGCGGAGCAGCGGCGGCGGCGGCAGCGAGCTGGGAAGCGGGGCGGGGGCGTGGAATAGGGTGGGGCGCGTCGTTTGTCAAGTTTGCGGAACTGGCGGGTTGCGTTTCATGGGCCGGGCGCAGAGAGAGGGAAGGGAAGAGGAGCGCGCGGGATGTCAGTCGCCCCACTCGTATTTCCCCTCTCCTACTCCTCAGTTTCCCTTCTCTCCGAGAGCGCATAGAACGGGATTCGCGAGTTGGTCGAGATTTAGGCGGGACGGCACGGCGGCGGCGCGGGCTGCGGAGTCTGCGGCCGTCTCTCTCTCTCTCTCTCTCTCTCTCTCTCTCTCTCTCTCTCTCTCTCTCTCTCTCTCTCTCTCTCTCTCTCTCTCTCTCTCTCTGACTCCCTTTCTCTCCCTGCCTTATATTCCCTTTCCCCGCGCGTCATCTATGCGACTAGCGGGTAAAACTGGACTGAAAAGGAGACCTCGCCGCCTTTTGGCTGACCGAGGCGAGGCGAGGCGTGTCGAGACGAGACGAGACGAGACGAGCGCAAACATCCCAGCCTATCAGCCGCAACTTATGCGCGCGCAACGAAAATAAATTTATTATATATATTATATTGTGTGAATAAGCGCCGAAGCGCCCCGTTTCTCGTTCAGAGGGGCGGGGAGGGGAGGGGAGTGGAGGGGCAGGGCAGGGCAGGGCAGGGCAGGGCAGGGCAGGGCAGGGCAGGGCAGGGCAGGGCAGGGCAGGGCAGGGCTAGGCTAGGGCTGGGCAGGGCAGGGCAGGGCAGGGCAGGGCGGGGCAGGGCAGGGCAGGGCAGGGCAGGGCAGGGCAGGGCAGGGCAGGGCAGGGCAGAGCAGGGCCCGGCAGGGCAGGGCAGGGCAGGGCAGGGCAGGGCAGGGCAGGGCAGGGCCCGGCAGGGCCCGGCAGGGCAGGGCAGGGCAGGGCAGGGCAGGGCACCGCCCCCGACTCATTCGGCCTCCTGGAGCGCCGGTGAGGGTCTGTGTGTGGGGGCTGTGGTACGGGGCCGGCCGGGGCTGGGCCGGGCCGCTAACAATACGGCCTATGTGCTGTGCTGTGCTAGGCTACGCCCTTTCGTAACTGCCTGTGTGTATGATGTGTGACTAGCTCAGCCCAGCTCCCCCGCCCGCTCTGCCTCCCACTGCGTACCCGGCGCGCTCCTGCCCTGCCTATCCCCTTTCTCACGGACCGCCCGGCCCGCTTCCTCCATCCAACAACACTCTCCCGCCCGCCGCGGCCTCCCTCCCAGCCCTCTGCACTCGACCGCTGCCCCAATTTTGCAAGCCCATGGTCTGTCGGCCTCCTCTACGCGGCGCTGCTGTGCGCGGAGGAAACTTGCGTACTAACTCGAATCCGTGCAGCGGCGTATGGTGGTTTACAAGCAGTGTTGCCAGAAAAGAAGGTAAAACCGCGGGGTGGGGAGGGGGGGGGGGTGAATCGTTTCGAAAAACCATTGTACAACCCCTAAAAATAATTGAAAAAAATTAAATTAAAAATTGAAATAAAATCAAGAAGAAAGATGCAGAAAGAAAATCGAACGTCGAGAACAAATTAACAAAAACGACATGAAATAGTAAAATGTCAGAAATAGCGAGAAATAGAGGGGAGGAGATCAAAATTTATCAAAAAATGACAAACATTTTCAATATTCTCTTTAAAATTTTAAAGACCCGCACCCCCTCAAAAAAAAAAAACAAATAAAAAAGTTAAGAGGAAAAAAATATCATTGTACACATTTTACCTGAGTGATTCCCCCTCGATTAGGAGTCCTGGGCGTGGTTTTGATTTGTGGACGGCCCCTCTGGCCTTACCCCCCCCCCCCTCTTTTTCACCGAAGGGTGGCGTAGCGTGCGGGTGCGGGGCGCAGCGCAGCGTTGTCTGCTCCTGGCGTGAGTCACCCTGCACGCTCCCTGCACTGCCTGTCCTGCTCGTGTTCGTGTCAGTAACCTGTCCTGCCCGCCGGGCCTACTTGCGGGGCGGGGCGAGGTGAGGCTACCGCACGAGCGCTTCCCTTTGTCTCCGGGTTGGGCTGGGCAGGGCAGGGCAGGGCAGGGCGGGGCAGGGCGGGGCAGTGCAGGGCGGGGCGGGGCCGGCCGGGACCGGAAGACGCTTGCCCCGGGCCGGCACCTGCAGCGTCGCCGTGGCTGACCTGTCGACCTGTGCGACACGCCGCCTCGCTCGCCCCGGGCCGGGACCTCCTCTGTTCCCCGTGTCAGGGGGACGCCCCCGCCCCGCGGGACGGGACGGCGCGGTGGGGAAGTGCGTAGTTGGCGGGAGAGCCGTGCCCCGCCCCGCCCCGCCCCTCAGGCGCGGCTATTCCTGGCGGGACTTGGGGCAGGACGAGACGAGGCGCTGGCTGGTGCACCGGTGGCGGCGCGGCGCGCGTGCTGCGTGCGCCTGCGTGTTGGGGGCGGCCGGGGGGGGGGGGGAGCGTCTGTAAATTGCTTACGAGTGGCCCCCGCGCGCCTCGCCTCTCAGAGGGGGTCTGTGAACCCAGAACCCACCACCGTTGGCACTGCGAGGCGAGGCCGGTCCGTGGGGTGAGGAGGGGGGGGGGGGGGGCACTGGCTGCTGGCTGCAGGCGGTCGTCGGCCATCCCCCAGGGGGGCGCCCCGCCCCGCGGTGCGTGAGGTGCCGCCGCTCAGGTGCGGGTCTAGGAGTTCATTTAAGGTGGTAGGGTATTTCCAGTAGCGTTCACAATTTTCCTTGTGCTGTGCGAATGGTTCGAAATCGAATCGAATCGAATCTGCCTGGATTCGATTCGATTCGGTACCGAATCCCTTATGATTCGGCATCGAAAGGTTCGAAATTTCGAATCAGCTAAGATTCGCCACCGAATCTTAAAGTTTAAAAACATGCTTTTCAACAACAAGAGGGTGGGAGCGCGCCTTTGAAAAGATGTGTGGGCCTACTAGACTTAATTTTAAAGCATAATTTTAATTTGTTTTAGTAAATGTAATTTGTAGGGGCTCAAAATTGGATTCGATTCGATTCGCCCGCGAATTAAGGAAGATTCGATTCGATTCGAAATTCTTTGGTCGGATTCGATTCGATTCGATTCGAAGACCCAAAAACCTCGATTCGCACAGCACTAAATTTTCCCGTGGGTAATAAAAACTCCCACACTAAAAATAAAAAATATAAAAAAATTACATTGCGCCTGATTTTTCCCCATGCAACCAAAACAGATATTATTATTAAAAAAAATTGCCTATTAACCAAACCCGAAGAAATGATTAAAAATAACGCCATTACACTGTTAAACCAATGGTGCAACTGTTCAACACTTGTACGTGTGCAACTTCCAGTCTAACATGTGTGCGAGTGTAAAACACGGCAGATGTGCAATTGCAAGTGTCAAGCTCGCCAGTTGCACTCTTGGAAGAGTTCAACTCGGCAGTTGTGCACTTTCAAGTGGCGTGCAACACTGCCCTTACTGTCGAGTTTGAACACTTACAACTGTACACTGGCCAGTTTGACACTTGCAATTGCACAGCTGCTGAGTTACACACTGGCACGTGGCATGCAAGTGTTGAGCAGTTGCACACTTCGTTAATCAGTGTATTCCTTTTTTTTTTTTCTTTTTTTCTTTTTCTGGCGCGTTGCTTACTTTTTAGGTTTCTGTGGCTCAGCGCACACCTTGCCCCTGAAGTTGTATAAATGTGAGATCCTCTGTAGTATATGGTGCCTGGTGGTGCCAACGCCCTGCAGGTCCCTGGACGGGGTCTCAGCTGAAATGCCAGGGCTGCGCGAGTAGTGCAGCAGGTGCAGGCAGGGCGTGACCTTACCGCCCGGCCCGAATTATTAATGACGATGCCTTCCATGGCGTGGCGACGCGTGGCGTGGCGACCCGAGCGCCTGTGTGTGGGTGGGCGGCAGGCGGCAGTGTGTGTGTCGGAGGTGAGGGGTGGAACGTGCGTGTTTACCAACCCGTGCGAATGTCAGCGGTGACATAATGAGCAGTCGTATGGCTGCCCCGCCCACCAAGGAGGCTGCTGCTGCTGCTGCTGCTGCTGCTGCTGGGTATCGCTGCGCGGCTGGAACTGGGTTAGCTCAAGCGAGCCAAAGAAAAGCCGTGGGCCGGGCCGGGCTGGACCGGGTGGAGCGAGGCTGGAGCTGGAGGCCGCTGCTGCTCGAGAAGCAAGGTTTGTTGTTAATGTGTGCGCGGCAGACAAGCGCTTGGCGCCGCACTGCAGTTGGTATAGGTCTTTTGCACAAGTTGCGGTGGTGACGGCCATCTTAGTACCCTGCAATATTTTTGCGATTTTTTAAAAAATCAAATGTTTTGTTGCCACCCATTTATTTTTTTTTACAGGCTTGTAAGAATTCTTAGCTATTTATTTTAAAAATTTGAATGGCCTCAGTCTTTTTCTTCATATTTTTTAAAATATAAGTATACGCGTTTCACACCTTGACTGCTTTTGTTAATACTAGTCAAGAATATCTGACTAGTCTCGGTTCTCTCCCTAATTTTTTTTTTTTAATCAAAAACTGATTTTGCCCGTAAGGCCCTGTGCATTCTGGGTTAAGACAAGATGGCGGCGAACAAATGAGCGCTACGGGCTGCCGCTTAAGACCTATGGACAAGGCTTCTGCGAGAGCTGCTGCTCCATCCTCCATCCATAGCGCTCCAGCGCAGCGCTCTATGCGCTCGCGCCTAGGCAGTCCTGGCCGGCCGCGCCAACAACAACCCGCGTGCGCGCGGCTGCTGTGCAGTGCAGTGCGGCCTTCGCGCGGACTAGAGCGGCCGGAGCGAATGCAAAAGCCGCGCGGAAAATGCTGATCACCCCGCGGGTCACCCCTCCTCTCTCTCTCTCCCTCCCCCCCCCCTCTCTCTCTATCTCTCTCTCTCTCTCTCTCTCTCTCTCTCCCTCTCTCTCTCTCTCTCTCTCTCTCTCTCTCTCTCTCTCTCCCTCTCTCCAGATACGCAGCCATTTTGTCGTGTAGGCAGTCGTCGAGCTGCTGTGTATATCCATGGCGCCGGGTGACACTGTACCGCGCGTCTAATATCAGCGTATCCCGCCACGCTACGCCACGCCTCTCGTAATCCTATAGGTTTTGCGTGCGTCGCTGCTCGCTGGTCTTCGCCCCCCGCGAGGGTGGAGCAGGGCGGGGCGGGGCGGGGCGGGGCATGGCAGAGCAGGGCCGGGCCATCCAGATGGGGTGGTTTGCCGGAGCTCTGTCCCGCTGGAGCCCCCCCCCCCCCTTTTTACCCCCTCATCCTCTTTTCCTTCCCCCGTGCTCCGCCCTGTAGATGTAATACTGGATTACGTTGTGTGATGAAATTTCGTTGTTGTCGGCGCGGGGCGGGGGTGGGCCCGGCCCGGCCTTCTCCCTCGCTCTCGCAGTGCTCCCCTCGCCGGTTCGCTCTCTGTCGCTCGACACGCCCCTGGTCCTTGCGCCCGCCCCGCCTTGCTCCGCGGCCCGCGCATTTTCTGAAGGAATGATGGCGCGTCCGGGACGATGGGGCTGATGGAGGAGAGGAGGGAAGATCTCTTAGGGAGGGGCCGGGGGGTGTGTGTGGTGCGCGAGGCAAGGCGATGTAGGCCAGCCTCGCCCCGCGCGGGCCGGGCCTAACTTTGGCACTCGTTGCTGCAGGCAGCTCCGCAGCCACGCTAATGGGCCAAAGTTTTCCGAAACGAGTTTTGGGGGGTAAATGTTGTTATAGTCGAAGTCGAGCCGAGGAAATAACCGTTCGATGAGCGGCCCCCCCCCAGCGGCGAGGTGCGCTGGTGTGTGTGTGTGTGTGTGTGTGTGTGTGTGTGTGTGTGTGTGTGTGTGTGTGTGTGTGTGTGTGTGTGTGTGTGAGCGTGCGCGCGCGTGAGGAAGCGGAAGGGTGGAAGTTTTGATAGTTGTTTAGTTTAAATATACACTGCATGAGAAATTTTAGGTTGTATGGCGATCAACATGTATAGTTCGATCCGTTGGAGTAGAGGCATCGATCTTTTAGACCTGGGAGTGGAAATTTTGCTTACAGCAACTGAATTTTTCATTGCCAATAACTACTCCGACGGATCGAACTATAGTTTCATGTTGGGCTTCAAAGATTTGATAAGTGTAACCAAAAATTTTTCTAGGTGTACTTTTGAGTTTTTCCAGCGCAAACGATCGATCTTAAGTTTTGCAGTTTAGCTATATCATCTAGGGGAAAAATCTCAATTTAGAATTGATCATGAAAACAGATAATACCACTTATAACTAGTATTGTGTCGAAATTTTCTATTAAAATATTTAGAAATGTTTTGCTCGTATCTTATACTTTGTTAAGTTTTTAGAACCTGCTCATTTCCGAAGGCATGGCATTTGAGCTCTCGTTGCCTTGCATAGAAATTGTTTGAGAAGAAAATCTATATAATTTATTCTGCTGGTTCATACAATGTTAAACGAATATTTCATTGATTAATTAATAATAATTATTATTGGACGAAAACTACGCGGGCCAAGGAAGGCGCTCACCATCCTGACATCCTGACGCGCCGGGGGAGGGGAGTGGGTGCGGTGCGGTGGGAGTCGAGCAGGCGAGTCCTCGCGGCGCAGTATTGTTGGGCGGAAAGGGTGCCTCTGTTCCGCGCAGCTCCACTCACTCACCAGCCCCAGCCCTCCGTGGCACAATATACCCAGGGAGGGTACGCGCTTGGTTCGTGGACTCAAGAGTAAAAGCTAGCTGACACCTTAAAATTACAAGTTAAATTTTATGTTTAGTGTAGGTGTTGTGTTTTAAGGTATCGTCTTCTAAAAATCTTAGATTTGCAGAGTCCTTGTCTCTGTCCCCCGGCCCCCTACCCCCATCTCTATTTCTCCCTCTGTCTCCCTCCCTCACCCCTGTATATCCTTGGCAGGGGGCCGAATAGGCGCGCACCGGTCACCGACCTCTCATTGTGGGGCGCGGGGCGGGGCGGGGCTGGTCTCATGTGACGCAATGCAGACTCAATGGCCGTGCCGCTGCTGGGGGTGGAGAGGGCGGGGCGGGGCGGGGCGGGGCGGGGCGCCGTCCCCGTGGGGCTCCGTCCTCCGGCCGGCCCCTGGAGTGGCTCGGGCTGCCATCCTCTCTGCTGCGTCCCCAAAGTTATTATTCTCCGAGAGAGAGAGAGAGAGAGAGAGAGAGAGAGAGAGAGAGAGAGAGAGAGAGAGAGAGAGAGAGAGGAAGGGGAAGCGCGAGAGAGATGAGGGAGGAAGGGGGCGGAGGGAGAGGGTTGTGCGTGGGGTTGGGGGGGGGGGGGGTCGTGAGGGACTGACAGTGTTCTCTTGGTCGCGAGTCCCTTTTATCTGGCTGCGTGAAGAATTATCCCCTCCCTGCCTCCTCTTTCCAATTAGTGCAGGAGCGCGGAGCTCCCCCCCCCCCCACCCTTCCCCTGGGAGGGGGTGGGAGGCAGCAGTACCCCCGTCGCCACCACCCCTCGGCCTCCTGTACCCCCCGCGTGGGTGGGGGTCGGGGCGGGCGGGGGTGGTCTCTACCCCTACCCCCCGGCTCGGGCTGTGCAGCTCTAAAGCGGAAGGAAGTCCCGCTGGGGAGGGGGCGGCTGAGGTGGGGGTAAGCTTCTAACGGTTGCCATGGCGACGCGGCGCCAGGCCAAGATGGTAGCCTGGAGTGGTGCAGGCAGGCAGGGGCGGATCATGGGTTCGACTTCGACCCGCCCGTACGACTGTGTTGAGCCCAACGCTGACGGAACGTTATTGGAGTTTGGGTCGAACTCAACTCAGTCCTACCGTATGGAAAGCAATCCGGCCAAGCCTTGCATGTTGCCTGACATGTTGCCTGCCCCCGGTGGTTTGTTGAGCGGTCTACAGACGCTTGGCGCTTGCTCCTGCCAGCCGCCCGCCTCGGGCTCGGGCTCCCTGCTGCCGGATTGCCTTATTGTGCACGCGCTGCCTGTAGTTTTGATGCTTCTCGCGGGGCTGCGCCGCTGTGAGGCATTAGGCCGGAAGCGAGAGCACTCTCAAGAAGATGTTAAAAGTTCACATCAAGATCGGATCGTAAATAGGCTAATTCGCTAAAGGAAAATTGTCAAACTTGGGAGTTTCAGTTTCACGATTTAATCTAAAAATTCAGAACCAGTGTAAAGATTATGAAGCCTGTTTCAAAAATTGATGTGTTTTAAAATTTGAGCATACTATCCAAGAATCTTACTGAATGAGACCAAGTGGCCGAAATAGGCTGGGCTCTTAGAAGAGGGAGGATCATCCCGATAATACAAGTTACTTTTACATTGACAGTTCGACTAGTGTTTGGCCGGGAGTCTGCTTGTGCCCTCTGCTGGTGGGCTCGACGGGGGAGTCAACTCGAAAAATCATCGTACGGCCCAAAAACAATTTTAAAATAATGAAATTCTTTTTCTTAAACTCCAGAAGAAAGATACAAAAAAATCAGTAAACTCGAAAACAAATGAACAAGTAACTGAACAAAAAATAATAAAAAAATCAGAAAAAGGCCGAATAGATCAATAAAATCGATCGAAAAGTGGTGAAAATTTTCCTTGAAAACTAAAACTATAATCATATGATAATGTACAAATTTTGTATGAGTGATCCGGGTGTGCTGCCGCCGTTTCTCACTGCCTGGCGCCACCACACGAGGACGCTGCCGCGCGCCCCGGAGCTCTACCCTGCATTTGGTCGACATTTCTCCCATGAGCGCTGTATGTCGGTTCGTGGCGCGCTGGTGTCGTCAGCGAAGGGCGGGGCAGGACGGGGACTCTGTGTAGAAGATTTGTGAAGCGCTCTATATGTTAAATTTTGAACAGTATTTTATATGTTGATTTTTTTGCCTGCACTGCGTGTACCGGGTGTTCTTTTGAATGCGTATCAGTGTTGCGGGAGAGCATACTCACCAGGGCTTCAGCAGGGGCCATGGCGCCTTACGGGTGACTGGTGTAGGAAAACCCGCAACTCTGTTACGCATTCGAAGAAACACCCAGCACAGAAAAGTCTTGGAAAGTTTCTAAATTTGGTCGAGAAAGTTATGGAGAAATAATTGGAAATGCCGCAGGAGCCTATGAAAATGGAAATGCAGTGTACTGGGCCCATCCTTGGACGACGCCTGGCCGTGTCTGGGTAGGCAGACCCGCGCCACAATCCTGCCTCGTGGTTGCCTACCTGTCCAGGCGCCCTGCCTGTGTGCCGAGTAGACAGACCCGCGCCACGCTCGCGCCACGTGGTTGCCTACCTGTCCAGGCGCCCTGCCTGTGTGCCGAGTAGGCAGACCCGCGCCACGCTCGCGCCACCTGGTTGCCTATTCCTGACTCTTTGCGTCCGGCTGAGAGCCTCCAGGCGTATGCGGTGTTTTTTTGCGGGCTTTTGCGGCGTCCGGTTGCCCATATACCTACCTTATAGCGTTCGTCTTACACGTCGACGTCCCGGCGGCGTGCGTGCGGCGTCCGCTTCTCCAGTGTCTCTTGATGTCTGGACGGACGTCTGTCTGGGTGGAGCGGTGGGGGCGGTCGGGTTGCTTTGCCCCGCCCCGCCCCGCCACATACGCCGCCGCCCTCCCTGCCCCCAGGGCTGCTGGGCGTCGCGTCGCCCTGTCATTTCCGCCCAGTTATCGTCTGGTGCGTGTCGGCCAAAGCGTCACGGCTGCGGCCCCGGCGGCCCCGGCCCGGGATACGCTGCTGGGCCCCGGCCCCGCCCGGCCCCGCCCGGCCACATCGCGAAACCAGCGGCGGAGGCGGGCGGGGCCAGGCGCGGCGGGGTAACGGCACCTAACGGTCGTAACGGACTAGTGCCGGGGCGGGGCGGGGCAGGGCAGGGCGGCCAGCAGCGGCAGGGCCGCGAGAGGCGTCGAGGCGCGGGTATGCGAAACTACTTGTGCACTCGCCCGGGCCGGGCCGGGCCGGGCCGGGCCGGGCCGGGCCGGGCCGAGCCAGTCGCGCAGACAGCGACACAGTTTCCTCTCTTCGTCTTTTTATTTTTCCGCTTTACGGTTTGTTTGTAGACTGGAGTCTGCACAGGAAAAGCATGGGGTGGATTCGAGGAAAGGGGTCTCCCGAGGGGAGGGGGGGGATCACTTATACAAAATTTGTTCATGAATTTCTTCAAAACTTTCGTTTGTTTGTTGTTTTTTTTTTTTTTTTTAAGGAAAATTTCTGTCATTTTTTGAGAAATTTTCATCTTACAACCTATTTCTGAATTTTTTCAACTTAATTTCTTTTTTGTTGAATTTTCCTTGATTTTTTTTCGGATTTTTTGTGTCTTTTTTCTTGATGATCCACAATGATTTTTCGAAGTGGCTATCCCCTCGCAGGGTCCCCTTAAGCCCTTCATAAATCGCATGGTGGGTAAATGCAAAACTGGTAAGATGTGAGTAGCCATACAGAAACCGCATAAACGTCTGCAGGTTAAGAGCCGCTGTCAATGTCACGCGTGGCCCGTGGGCGAATCCCTGCCGGTACCACAGGTACTTCGTGTACCTCAAGTACCGCCGTGGGGACTGCACCGTGCCTGGTACTCGCTCGCTTACCCTGCCGTCTGTTTGAGCGGGTAAAGTCTTCTGCACCCGGTCTTGCTTACCAACCCCAGTGTGCTTGTGAGTGTTGTTATTTTTCCCGCGTTTCTCTGCTGAGCCCGCGCGCGCTGCGTGCCGTGCCGTCCTCATCCTCATCCACGGGTCTCATTTTTGCACCTCGCTCATCTCTCTTTGGCGAGTTCTCTCTTTTTGCCTTCCTCCTCTGCGCGCGCGCTGGACGAGAGACGTGTTCTCGTTTGCAGTTTGACAGCCACCGGTCGGCCGGTCCTGTGTACGGCGGGGCGGGGTGCGGCGGGGCGGGGTGCGGCGGGGCGGGGTGCGGCGGGGCGGGGTGCGGCGGGGCGGGGTGCGGCGGGGCGGGGTGCGGCGGGGCGGGGTGCGGCGGGGCGGGGTGCGGCGGGGCGGGGTGCGGCCTCCACGAAGACGAGTCGTAAAGAATTAAATAGTCGTCTGGGGCGGGGCGGGCAGGGCAGCGGGCAGGGCATGGCGTCCCTAACCAGACGCGTCGCGCAGCCCGCCTGATCCGCTACGGGGGGCGTTGTGCGACGTCGCCGGAGCGTGCAGATCTGGACTCGCGGAGCGGAGAGAACAAGAAGCAGGGAAGAGGAGGGGGGAGCACACGAAAGAAGGGGGGAAAAAGTTCCGTGAGGTCAGGTCAGGCGCCTCCAGACCGCCCTGCCCCGCGTGCCCGCGCGCTTTCCCTTTGGCGCCCTGCTCCGGCCCGCCCCGCCACGCCCCGCCACGCCCCGCCACGCCCCGGCCCGGCCTCGCGAGCGCGCCCTGCAGCTGGCTCCTCGCCCACACTCGTAGTTAGCGCTCGTTTTTGTATAGTGAATTTGAGGCCCGCCCCGCCCTGGCTGGGCTGGCCCGGGTGCCACGGGTACGAGGACACGCCTCCAGAGCGGTCTGGCTGACGGGCGGCCGCGTGTAGGAAACGGGGACACTCAGCGGCCCGGCGCCTATGCTGCCCGCCTCGCCTCGCCCCACCTCGCCCCACCCCGCCCCACCCCGCCCCGCCCCACCTCACCCCACCCCACCCCACCCCGCTCAATCCGATGGAGCGGAGCGGAGCCGCGGCCTCTCGGGACGGGCTCTGGCTGTGCTGGGCTGCGCAGTTCGTTGACTCGGCGGCCCCGTGGCGTTGCGCTACGCTGCGCCACGCCACGCCTCCGCGCCGCGCGGTTTGAGCACAAGGACAGATCGAAGAACAATACTGCACGTACGGCGAGCCGGGCAGGGCAGGGCACTGGGGGGACGGGGGGGGGGGAGAGAACAAGCCCATCGTCCAGGGCCGGGCTGGGCCAGAGGGGAGCCCCCAAGGCTCGATTGGACGATCACGTCGATAGGATCGGAAGGGATTTGCTTTTATATTTCAACCCTGTCATGTCATGCCAATGCTTTACGGCCACCCAGCGTCCTCGCGCCTGGCGGGGCTGGGCCGGGCGGGGCGGGGCGGGGCGGGCGGTTGTCCCTCCTGTGACCCTCTCTCATCCATCCGACTTTTTCAGACGATTCTGCCTTTTTCTTTGGCGAATGCTGCGCAATGGGCACCAACCAGCCTGAGCCTGCCATTTCTCCATATCGGGAACGAGGGAGGCTATGCGGGAGGTTCCGAGGCAAAAGTCAAGAGTCGCGTCGCCAGGTGGCCGCGCTAGCCGCGCTAGCATTATTCGAGTACCTACGGGCAATTTGGTCTCGTGGCGGAGTGACTACTTTCCTGGTCGACCCGGACCGGCACTGGGTCCCGTCCCGCGGCCGCTGTTTTGTTCTGTGATTTCCCGGTGCTGTATGCCTGGATTATCGGTCAGTCACGGCCCAGTGCCGCGCTCGCTGCAGCGAGTCGTGTGGTACCAGCTGCACGGCCGTAGCGCTATCATCTGGCTCCGGTAAGGCAACCTGTGAGTGGCCGGTGGCCGCCCCTCCCCGCCCCTCCCCGCTCCACTGTCATTGACTGTCGTCGTGAGGTCCTTAGAGGCTCTAGCTGATTGCAGCAGGTGCTTTATTTTTCTTGCTGTTTTTTTTTCTTTTTTCCCTATTTTCTAGATGAAAGGAAAATTTTTGTTTGATGTAATAATTAAATTAGATCTGTTAGTGGTTCGGTTGTAACTTATTTTTGTTTTTGTTTCCTTCGATGAAAGCGGGTCAGGTGTAAGGTCAATTCTGAGCGGGATGCACCTATAGCTGCGCGGCGCTTTGAAAAATAGTCCTAGGTTTACGGGAAAACCTTTCGCGAAGTAGAGTTGTAGAATCTCAATTCCTGATCGTAAAATTACAAGCACTACGTACGTATCCACTTGAAATTCAGTCACCGATTAAGGGTGGGTAGTTCTAAATTTACACTATATTTCGCAAATAATAATTTACAAAGTTAATGGGATATTTTTCTCAGTGGGGCTCGCATCGCCCACGAACACCACCTACGATGTGTGTCACGCGTCACGCAGACGAGTATCTACGCCTGCCTGCCTACTAGGCATGTATGGAGAGACTGCCTACTTATCTGGCAACGCTGTCATTGCCGTCCCAGCGCGCTGCCAGCCAGGCCAGCCCAGCAAACACATGACTGTCACGTGACCAACGCTACGGCGCGGCATACAGCTCCGCGCGCCCCGCTTCAGCGGCTCTAGTGTGTGGTGTGGTATGTCTCTTTCTGTCTCTCTCTCTCTCTCTCTCCCATTCTGCCTCTCTCTCCCTCTCCGTCTCTCCGTCTCTCTCTCTCTCTCCCATTCTGCCTCTCTCTCCCTCTCCGTCTCTCTCTCTCTCTCTCTCTCTCTCTCTCTCTCTCTCTCTCTCACCTTTCCCTGCGTGGTCGGTGCGGGCGCTGTCCGCCGGGGCCATGCCGTCAGTCTGCCCGCGCGCGGCCCTGTGGGACGACGCAGTCAGTCGGGTCGCGCAATGGCGTGACAGGCAATAAATCAGATTATGCGCGCGTACACACTGGGCTGTGGGCCGGGCCGCTGCACCCTGCCGGCTGGCTGGCTGATGACAACAGCTGTGTATGTGCTCTGTATGAGACGTTATTTGAAGTGATGACGCGTCAGCCGCGCAGTAAAGGGACTACGGTAGCTCAATAAAGAAGGTATGCGGGACGTAGCCGGGCCTAGAGGGCAGGGCACCGTAACTTAACGCAAAGTTAGGTTACAACGCCGATTTTCTCGTTACGTTACCGTACCGTAACTAGAAAATCACCTACATTTTGTTACGTTACGGAACTGTAACTGAAACAAAGAATATATGCCTGTAACGTTACATGTAACGTGGTATAATTGAATCAATTACTCTTCAACCAGCAGAGTTTGCTACAAACGCTCTCCGTTACTGAATTTAACTAACGATCATCTAGCCTTAAGAAAGGAAAAAACGAAAAAAAAATTAAATATTTGAAATGAGTTATTTCTGAAGTAACGTGTAACGTAATGTGAGAAGTTCAGTTACTGTATGAATAACGTAACGAATGGTACCAGGGCAGTAACGTTAAAGTCACACTGCTGTAACGTAACAGCGTTACGTTAAGCTACGGCGCCCTGCTAGAGGGTGATTCCGCACACTGGTTTCGTCGCTCTTTCCCTGTCGCACTCACGGGGCACGACCACAAGGAGCAAGAGAGAGGACCGTGTTCGGAATCACCTTGCTGGCCGGGCCTGGCCGGGTTTACGTTACATTGGTAAAATTAAAGCGGAGTTGTTCGTCGTTCCAAGCGTACGAGTCCGCACGCCCTTATTCAAGCGTACAAAGAG
The DNA here is from genome assembly GCA_029379305.1 of Frankliniella fusca. Lineage (NCBI taxonomy): Eukaryota > Metazoa > Arthropoda > Insecta > Thysanoptera > Thripidae > Frankliniella > Frankliniella fusca. The sequence goes on from JAHWGI010000978.1 coordinate 174,509, forward strand.
CTCACGCGCCCTTTTTCTCCTCTCTAAATGAATGGAGGGAATTGCCTTGGAGCGTATTTGTACGCTTCAAGAATGGCGTGAGGTGTGGTACGCTTGAAAACGGCGTACAACCACGCACAACTAAGCTTCAGTTTTACCTGTGTAGCCGGGCCTCTAGCCGGGCCTCTAGTAGTGGGCGGGCTACAGAAAATGTCATGGCACTTCATTTGCACGCGACGCCCGTTGAACCATGGGTACATATGAAGATTTAGAACATTTTGGCCCGAAGTAGCATTCTCAACTCCGCGACTGGAAAATTTTATAGGGGCCTAAAGTTTACATGGCCCCTTACGGAGATTTTGGGTAGGCAATCCGCACGTCCCATAAGGCTAATGTTAAATCTAGGCCTCTTTTTGACCCACTTCGAAACCGAATATTCGCGCAAAATTTTGCACACGCCTTCTCGGAGGCTAGATGAACAAGTTTAGTGAAAAAAATCGGGATTTACTGCCCCAGAAACTTTGGAAATCGATCCCAAAGTTCGAGCGCCTGCAGAGCAGTGGGTAGGCAGCCGGCACAACGCAGTTTTCCTATTTTTCGCCCTTTTCGACGGGAAAAACGGTAAAAAAGCCTAGAAAAACGTGTTTTTTTTTCGGGTTTGATGTTTTGAGTCGGTGCGGGACTCAGGAGAGTATGAGGCGCCAGTATAGCACCAATTATCGCACAAATTGACTGTCCCTGGGGCCCTACAGTGCCCATCACAGTTTTATTTTAATGGTTTACATGCATTCCTGGCATTGCTCAGCGCTGGTGCGTCTTGCGTTTACAGTATAGAACTAATTATCGAGCAATTTGACTGCCCTTAGAGCCAGACAGTACCCACCACACTGCGCTGGTGCTTGTGTCTTGCATTTTCAGTGTAGCTCGGCAAAATGGGGGCGAGGGGGGGGGGGGGAGTTCCCACTCTGCCTGGTCCATACTGCCGACAAGTTTAAGTAAGGTGTTAAAATATATGATATAATAATAATAATAATAATAATAATAATAATAATAATAATAATAATAATAATAATAATAATATATTATTATTATTATTATTATTGTTATTATTTTTATTATAATTATTATTTTGTTATTTTTTTTGTTGCGATAAGATACCTGTAAACTCGTCAAGCTAAATCTTGGGGTCATCGATCGGGATCGTCGTTTTCAGGAAAATCTCTACAGTCAAATGTTTGGTCGAATCCGCTAGAAAGAAGGTTTCTTTGTTACACACCTAGGGGATCGGGATTATTTTGGCTACATTAAATATCTTTTTACCTTCCTGGCACATTTGTGCAATTAGCACGGCAGTTCGCACAGAAGAAAGTACAGGGGACGGGCTCTGGCTTGGCTCGCCTGCAGGAACAGAGACTGCCACAACCCTTCTTGCACTTGCAGCGAACCAGAACACTTTCGCACTGTAGGGCCCCAGGGACAGTCAATTTGTGCGATAATTGGTGCTATACTGGCGCCTCATACTCTCCTGAGTCCCGCACCGACTCAAAACATCAAACCCGAAAAAAAAACACGTTTTTTCTAGGCTTTTTTACCGTTTTTCCCGTCGAAAAGGGCGAAAAATAGGAAAACTGCGTTGTGCCGGCTGCCTACCCACTGCTCTGCAGGCGCTCGAACTTTGGGATCGATTTCCAAAGTTTCTGGGGCAGTAAATCCCGATTTTTTTCACTAAACTTGTTCATCTAGCCTCCGAGAAGGCGTGTGCAAAATTTTGCGCGAATATTCGGTTTCGAAGTGGGTCAAAAAGAGGCCTAGATTTAACATTAGCCTTATGGGACGTGCGGATTGCCTACCCAAAATCTCCGTAAGGGGCCATGTAAACTTTAGGCCCCTATAAAATTTTCCAGTCGCGGAGTTGAGAATGCTACTTCGGGCCAAAATGTTCTAAATCTTCATATGTACCCATGGTTCAACGGGCGTCGCGTGCAAATGAAGTGCCACTAATCATATTTTCGATCGATGTAGCCCGCCCACTATAGCTGGGTCTAGCGCGCACCGCGGCACTACCCGCGAGTGCTACCCATGGTGCCCCGCGCGGTTCGGCGCGGCACGGCCGGTCTGTCTGCCTGCTCCTGCTGCTGCTGGACGCGCGGCGAGCGGACGCGCGCGGCGAGAAAAATAATGCCACTATGGGCGGCGAAATAAAAGGTCCGGCCCCGGCCCGCTGCGGCTGGGCTGCCGTGCGTCCTTTGTGCGATCACAAAAGCCGGATATCAAGAAATTGTTTGTTTCGCGCCTCCTGTTATTGTCGTATTTTTGCGCGGATTCGCTTTGCTATGACGTTTTATTTTGGAACGCCTCATCAGAAAAAAAAAAAAGTCGGCATTGGTGCGGGGCGGTATGGTAGGGTGTGCACTTTCAGAAATAGACGCCCGTCCAGAAAGCGTTCCCGCGGGTGTGGCGGGGGGTGGGGGCGGGGTGAGACGAGGTGCGGTACGGGGGGCGGCACGCCAGCTCGACAGCCTCGGCGCAAGCGTTCTGTTTGGCTTCTCTAGTATTTTTAGTCTGTATTTTTCCTCGCTGCGCGGGAATAATACCGTGCTGTTTTGCTTTTGCTGGTTATGACAACATGGCGCTGTGTATTCGCGGGGAGGGAAGGCGGGAGGGAAGGACTCACATCAGCTACCTGTTCCCCTGCTAGCTCCAGCTCCTGCGAGATCCTCTCTCTTTCCCTCCCTCTCCCCCCCCCCTCTCTCTCCCTCTCTCTCTCTCTCTCTCTCTCTCTCTCTCTCTCTCTCTCTCTCTCTCTCTCTCTCTCTCCCCCCCTCTCTCTCTCCCTCTCTCTCCCTCTATGGCTCTCTCTCTCCCCCCTTCTCTCTCTCTCTCTCTCTCTCTCTCTCTCTCTCTCTCTCTCTCTCTCTCTCTCTCTCTCTCTTTCTCTCTCTTTCTCTCCCTTTCTCTCCCTTTCTCTCCCTTTCTCTCCCTTTCTCTCCCTCTCTCTCTTTCTCTCTCTCTCTTTCTCTCCCTCTCTCTCTTTCTCTCCCTCTCCCGCCCCACACAACCTGCACCCCCCTTTGCCCCTCGCGCCCATTCATCCCTCTGTGAGCCTGCGCCCCGCCCCGTCCGCTCCTGCTCGGTTGCAGGCTGGTGGTCCTCGAGGCTGGGCTGGGCTGGGGCTGGCCTGGGCTAGGCCCGGGCTAGGCCCCCGCCGTCCCCGGCCCGGCTGGGTCCCGGCTGTGCTGGGCTGGGCTGGGGCCCCCGATGGGGTGCAAGACCCATCCCATGGGGGTGGTGGATCAATGCAGGCCAGGCCTCCGCCGCCCCCTCTCTATCTTCCGCTATCCATCTTTATCTGCCCCTTTCGTCCCGTTCCCCTCTCTCACACTCACACACACACCCACACACACCTAAACACACTGCTCGCACCGTCCTTTCTGGCGAAATCGCATCGAAATCTATTTCATTTTGTTGACTTTGACTTGTTTTGAGGCCCCCGTTCGGAGAGTCTAGTAGTTCTCCCGCCCGTGAGTTGTTTTATTCTGCTTGACGGAGGCCCCTTACGGCGGCAGCCGATCCTGTCGTGCCGATTCACAACAAATTTTTCATCAAAAATATTCCAAAAAAATTAGATTGTCTTTATTTTCTTTGTATGCGCAAGTGGCGTGGCAGGCGGCATGATGATAGGAGGTCGCACGGCACGGCCGTTTTTGTCGCTCTGCCTCGTAGGTAGTTGTAGTGGTGTGATGGTCTTGGCAGTGTAGTACAGTCCCGCCACACTCGTGGCTCTCTGGCAGCCTGCCCGGCCCGGCCCGGCCCGGCCCGGCCCGGCCCCAGGCCCCAGCCGCGCCACCACAGACCAACCAGTCTCGAATGTGACTCGGAGCCGTACGGTACGGTGCTGCGCGGCGCTCGCGGCGCAGTCCTGCTGCCCTGCTGCGCGCTCCTGCTGCTCCTGCGGGTCCTGCGGGTCCTGCCGCGCTCTTTGCGCCTGTGAGCTCGCACGGCGCACGGCCCACCACTCGTGCATGCGTGCGTGTAAGTGCGTGCGTGCGTGCGTGCGTGTTTGTCATGGCTGCCGTCGTCTCCTGGCCTGACGTGTGCTGATGCGTGCGTCGCTCTCGTCACATCTCTCTCTTTCTCTCATTCTCTTTCTCTCTGAAATTGGACGCGCTGCTACTTCGCTCTCGAAATTTCCCCGCCTCACCGCCGCCTGCTCGCGCGAGAGTCAGTCGAGCCGTATGACTGAGAGGAGCAAAGAAGAAGGGAAAAGTCCATGCGCTTCGCTACGCCGTGGAAGTCATGCGACGAGATATATAGATAAGATATCAGTATTTCCACGGCGTTTATATTTTAAATAAATATTTTTCTCGACGGGCGGGCAACGAATAATGCGTCACTCGCTCACATGCGATGCGTGTCCTGCTGACGACCACCGTACCGTATCGCGACGTGCCGCCGGTGGCCTCCGTGGAGACGGCCGAGTTGGAGGAGCTCATCGCACGGGCGGTGGCAGGCTGTGAGGCTACTCTGCTCTGGGCTGGGCCGCGCGCAGAGCTATATAGTGAGCAGGGCGGCGCTGCTCGCGCTGTGTCGGAGGGAGAGAGATGCTGCCGGCCAACTTTTACGTGTACACCAAAAACCAACCATCTGACGGCACCCACCAGATTCTCTAAGCCGCGCCTGTGCTATGCCCGCGCCGCCCGTCGGTTGGCAACACAGGGACGCGAAGAGAACAGAACAGTACAGTTTCTCGAGCCCGTGTGCTCGTCTTGAGACGGACTGATGGCTCGCGTAGATTGTCTCCCTCGTACTGCGCCGCGGTTCGCCCCGCCTTGGCCGCCGCGTCGCCTCGCCCCGCCTCGCCCCGCCCCGCCCCGCCTCGCCCCGCCTCACCCCGTTGCGGCCGCGGCCGTTACGCACCTGGGACGGCGGGGCGCAGGGCGGGGCATGCGAGTGCCTTTGGCTCAAGGTGTGCTGTGCCGTTATATATTCCCCGTCGCTAGGCCCGCGCGGCTGCGCGGCGCGGGGTCCCCCCAGAAAAACGCGCGCATAGTTATACAGACGAGAATTAAATTTTCTTGGAGCAGTCGGTTCCTTTTTCTCGCCTCGCACGCTGTCACCATGGGCAGGGCCCCGTGGCGCTCGAGATCGCGCCCTGACCTCTGAGGTGGCCCCTGGCCCGTGCTGGTCCTGGTGCACCACACCGTGCTCCAGCAAGGCGGCCCGGCCCGGCGAGCGCCGCGGGGCGGGGTCTCTGCATGAGGGTCCCCTATGTATGTATCCCGACCCCACTCATTCCCAAGTCCAATTAATATGACCCCGAATCGCCTGCTAAACAGCTGTCGCGCTCGCCATGCAAGTGTGTTGACCCCCGCCCCGCCTGGCGGCGGCCTGGTGCGTCCTCTCCACCCGGGAGGGGGGGGGGGGGGGAACTCACAATTTTGTTGCTCACATTTCGTGCATTTCTTTGAATTCTCCGGATTTTTCCCATAATTTTCCTGAACTTTTGTAAAAAAAAAAAATCTGATTTTTTTCTGAATTTTTCGGAATGACGAGAGTTACAAAAATTTCAGTGTTGTTTCCCCCTGGTTTCCACCTCATGCTTCCCCTTTCTCTCCCCCCCCCCCCTTCCTCCTCCCATTCCTGACAGTGCCTGTCACATTTTCTGGACCGTGCTGCGCTGCTCCGCCCGCAGCTGTCCTGCTGTCCTGTTGTGTCCGTCCGCCGCCGCCCATTACAGTACCTGCCGCCGCCGCCGCGCCGCCTCGCCTCGCCTGTTGTCCGAGGTGCTCGCTGCAGAGGCCTTTCCCGCTATAATCTACCGACTTTGCTCTCGCGATTCTTTTCTTTATTTTTTTTTTCATTTATTCTGTTTCGTCGCGGTACATTTTTGTTTTTCGCTTTGCGCTCTGCTCTCGCGGCGTGGCCCGGCGCGGTGCTGTGCGGGGACAGAAATAGTCTAGAGGCGCAGCCAAGCACCCGCTCCGACGTGGGCATACCGCCCTGCGAGCGGCGGGGCGCGGCGGGGCGCGGCGGGGCGGGGCGGGGCGGGGCGGGGCGGGGCGGGGCGGGTCGGGTGCCCGCCAGGCTTTATCAATCTTCGTCTCCTCGCTACTAAGCCAAACGGCAGGCCTTGCTGGGTAGCGGCGTTGCCGGCTTGGTGGGGCCTTAGGAACTGTGGTGGTGGGGCAGGCAAGGTGGGGCGGGGTGGGGCGCTGCGGGGCAGTCAGTGCAGGCTGTTGCCGCTTTTCCCTACTCTGTCGTATTCGATTTGTACGTTTAATTGTTTAAACTTTTTTTGCTGCATGCTTGTTTAGTTTGGTGTGCATTTTTTTTTGTTTTTTTGTTTTGGTTGACGGGACGCTGCTGTTGCATGCTTTGGGTCTGAAACATAACACACGACAAACCCTACGCCTGGACGCCCTCTGCACTCACTTGTACTCGGCACAGACTTCACCATGGTCCACGATCACAGTTATTTTTAATGTCTCCCCCTTTTTAACCACTCATTATCGCATGCGCCCCGCCCCGCTGATTGACCCCGACATGCCATCACCCAATCCATCCAAGCGAACAGACAGACGCATGACAGAGAGCCGCGGACTGTATCTGCCGTCTCTCTCTCCTCTCTCTTTTTCGACCTTTCCCTCCGACGGCCCAACAACCCCTACCCCCTATCCCCTCCCTAATGCTGTAGTAGAGTGCTATTGCTCTGCTCTGCTGCTGTGCGGGAGGTTCTAGGCTTATGGCTCCCTTCTCTTTTCCTGGTCTGCACAAGGTGGCTGGCCGGCCGGCTGCAGGCCGCGCGCTTTTCCCCAGTTCATCATATACACACTCTACTAGATTTTCATTTGGGAAAAATATTTTTAAAAAAATTAAAAAATTAAAAAAAAAAATTAATTGTACACATTTTGTATGCGCGATTTATCCCCCCCCCCCCCCCTCCCTCCTCGGATCCGGGCCTGGCCGCTGCTGCTGCTGCGGTCGCTATGGCGGCAATCCTGGCCCTGAAAAATATTTGCCCTTTGCGTATGTGTCGGTGTGGTTGGGTCCGGCCCGGCAGCACGCCAGCGGGGAGCGCTATCGTGCTGCCAAGTCTGCTGCTGTGCTCTCCTCGCGGTGGTGGCGTCATGGACCCGACGACGCGACGGGGCGTTACACTGTGGAACATACTCGTAAGGGTCACGGGAAAATGTTCCATGATAAATGTCGTAAAGTTACAAGATCCAGTTTGTATTGCTACGACAATTATTTTGTTACAACATTCCTTCGACGAGTAAGAATTAGCTGTCGTAAATTTACGACTGTGCTCGTAAATTTACAACTTTGTGTTGTAATCACAAATTACGAAAAACACTGAGAAATTTGTTAGTAGATTTACGATTTATTTTGTAAATAACGACTTACGAACAATGTTGTAAATTTACGACAACCCATTCTTGCTTGTAATTGAATTTCAAGTCGATAGGCTGCTTGTAATTTTACGATAAGTGATCGTAATTTTACAACTCTACTTCGTGGATAATTTTTCCCGTAAACCTACGACAATTTTTCACCGTGAAGATCATTCTTAAATTTACGAATATTTTTCCAGTGTACGTGCGCTCGGCATACTGGGGTGGGTAAGGGGGTAACGGGCGGGGAGGGGGGGGGGCTCTCCCATCCCCTACCTGCAGGGGGCCATGGGGGATTTTTTGGGGGGGGTGGGGGGCTGGGGGGGGGGCAGGTGTCAGGTGAGGGTGATAAGAGACTATATAGACATTTGGGACGATAGGAATGACGTGATGTAAATTTAGATGCCGCGTTGATAGAAGTGGCGTGACACGAATTTGGAGTGGTGCGCTGCGTGAGTGTTATACCAGCAGCAGCATTCGTGTTCGGTGTTCGGGGGACAAGAGGGGAGCGGAGCACAACACGCCGCTTGGATACGCAGCCTAGAGAGAGGGGGGGGGGGGGATCCCCCCCAAGGTCGCCAGTAACCATCGGGTTCCATCAGCCGTACCCAATAGTTTGAGTGGTAGGGCCGCCCCGCCCCGCCCCGCCCGGTCCGGAGCCGGAACCAGCACGCGCGCCAGACTGTATCAGCAGGTAGCAGCCGACAGCAACAAGGGCAAACATTCGCTACATCGCGCGGCCATTTTACGAAATAAAATAAAGTTGGCAACTGGGTGGTTATGTGGGAACTCTTCACCAGAGGCCTGCGCTATGTCACGCAAAGCTAGCTCTCTCTCTCTCTCTCTCTCTCTCTCTCTCTCTCTCTCTCTCTCTCTCTCTCTCTCTCTCTCTCTCTCTCTCTCTCTCTCTCTCTCTCTCTCTCTCTCTCTCTCTCTCTCTCTCTTTCTCCACTCTCCTCAGCGCTGGCTGTACAGGAATCTCGCGACGGCTTCCTGTCACTGTTAAGATATTTCGCCAAAAACTAACGAAAGTTAGTCTTGGATTTTTGAGAAATTTTAAAAACGTATACGATCGCTTATTATCCAAAGCCTGTTTGTACTCGTTAAGTTATGTCCAGTGTCATGGCTTTTATGCAACGCTACAATTTATTATCGGTTGATTGTATATCGTCGACAAGTTCTCAATGATTTTTTTTTCTGAAGTCCACACATTTTTCTCTGTGCGCGCGCGAGGGGACGGGAGACGTCACTTTTAGGCGCCAGAGCCGGCTACGGTCGGTGAACGTTGACGCCCCTTTTTCCCAAAACTAAATTCCCAATTTATGAGCTCCCAAAATTTAATTTCCCAAATCCTGTAATCCCAATATGAAGTTCCCAATCGTAAATTCCCAAAACGATTTTCCCAAAAGCATTGGGGCCGGGGGAGGCCACAGTTCTCATTGTTGCGCTGTTGCGGGGGCAGCGTCCTTAACAGTCTGATCCTGTTGAACACGACATATTTACAGGAATGAACAGTTTTAGGACGCCGCCAAACACCAATGTCAGGTGACAGAAGGGTGTGAGAGGTGTCTACAGAAGCGCCACAGCCTGTGGAACATATTTCTGAAGTCAGAAGTCCCGGACACCCAACGAGAAAGGCGCCAGGGTCACTTTGGCCTCCGAAATGTGAACGTATCCTTGGCGCGGAGCTCCCGGTACGTCGTGGTACGTCCTCTTATCTCGCGAACCGATGGCCGCAGCGCAAAACGGTTTTCGAGGCCGACCTCAGCAGGTCCCCAACATTAGAAAAACACGTGCCGGATTGGTGGTCATGATGAGACCCGTCGAGGTCCACCCTGGATGACGTCAAGGACGTCGAGTACCGTCGGAGCTTCGGGGTTTGCCGTTTTGCACGTTTTCCCAGGATCAACTCTGGAGACGGAAATTATTTTCCAGGCGTGGCCTGGGAAAGAGACGCTCGGCACAAAATTCCCAGGATGCGCCTGGGAAAGGGTCCGCAAACCCAGGCTGCTCCTGGGAAAAATATATGCGAAACCCAGGGTGCTCCTGGAAAATGACTGGCGCGCCAGGAAATTCCAAAAAGCTCCTGGGAATCCCAGGGGTTACTCATCCACAACATCGTCCGTCAGTACACCTACAAAGAAGAAGGAAGACTGGCCAACTTTCTGAAGGCTGTGGGCCACAATTTCACGCTGTAGATATTTTTGGAAAGAAAGAAAACATTTTTGAGAAAGAAAAAAAAAGTGGAGAAAGGGTACATTGGGAAATTAATTACTTGGGAATAAAATTACTTGGGAGTGTTGACTTTGGGAAAGTACAATTGGGATTATAAAAATTGGGAAAAATTTCTATTGGGAAAATAGAATTGGGAAAAAGGGGCTGTAACCGTCGGTGAACAACGTTTGGTCAATTGTGGTCTGGTTCTCTCAAGTCAAGTAAAGTCCGCTGGGGGGCTTGCTTATCGCGCGGGGCCGCGCCGCGAGAACGTAGTTCGAGAGGGGGGAAGGGGATGGAGGGAGGGGTGTTGCAACCGCATCGCTCGCGCAGGTCACGGCGTGGGTCGGGACGGAACGGGAAGGGGTTGAGGTTGAGGCCGGCGCGGTGCGACGGGACGGCTGGGATTTCCCTCCTGCGCTGCCCTGCCCTGCCCTGCCCGGCCCGCCACGGCCCGGCCCGCGCGCCTCTCCCGGCCGGGGAGCGCCTGGCAGGTAGGCCGCCGAGGTGCAGCCGTGCCCGAGGCAGCCGGTGGCTGCCTACCTCCCAGGCGCTACCGCTGCTCCCCTCCCGCCCGGCTCGGCCGGGGCTCGTCCCCCGTCCGACTCTCTCTCTCTCTTCACGACTCTTGTCTGAATTTTTCTGCTGATCTGCTGGGACGGCGACCCTTTCTTTTCACTCCCAATTCCCCGCTTGGTGGTTCGAGGGGATACTTCAGCACTGCACGATGGGAGACGGAAAGCGTCGGCGTGCGACCGATAGAGAATGAAATGTCATGTGGCGGCCAAGTCTGCCGTATGCCTGCTGCCTGCTTCATCCTCGAAAAAAAATCTTGAAAGATGAAAAAGAGGGGGGGGGGGGAATGTGTAGGGAGCAGGAGAGGGCCGGGCTAACCTGTACTGTTTGTCTGTCTGCAGGCCTCCAGCTCCAGAGGACCTCCCAGCCTTCGATCGGTCTAGTCATTGTTACGAGCGAGGGCCGGGGGCGCCAGGGGGCCGCGGGGCTGCGGTCGCGGGCGAGGCGGTGGCCGAGGCGGCCTACATCCGGCGGACCAACTCTGCCTACCACGCGGAGCCCTTCCAGCGGGGGAGGACGCGCGAGCGCCAGAGGGAGCGCAACGGCCCGGCGCCCTTCGGCGCCATCATAGAGAGGTTGGTGTCGGCCAGGGCCGGGCGCGCCGGGCGGGCAAGGGCGGGCAGGGGCGGCGGGGCCCACCAGGAGGGAGGGGCTGGGGCCCTTCGTGTAGAGACTCCTCTTCCCTGTCCCGCATCACTTTCCCCGTCCCCATAGGTGCCCCCTTTCCCTACACTACAAGACATCTCACCTCCCACCCACTCTACGCAAAACACATGCAATGCTTTTTTTTTCTTCTTTTTTTTTTGTGATTTTTTGTGTTGTTTTTTTGTGATTTTTTTTTCAATATCACTAACCTGACATTCTGAACGATACTTACCTTAACACGCTGTTGTTTTAGCACCATGTAGAAGTCTCGTGGTTTGTGTGTGTGCGTGTGTGTGTATGTTTGCGTGTGTTGAGCACTTAAATAAGAAAAAAGAACTAGTGTGACATGCAACAACGTCCAGGGGAGATCGCAGGGTGCCCGTATTTTCGGTCCCGTTTGTGATTACGACCCCCTTTATTTGTTTTATACCCGCGGAAGCTGCACTCAAAATTGTTATGTGCTATTTTACAGATAGCTATGTAAGTTTGTGCACATGCACAACTTACGTACAGAATTCTTACGTACTTATGCGCAACTTTAGCGTTATTCTGTAGAAATTCTTACTTAACTATGTAAGATATTTTACGTAAGCTATATGCATGTGCAGCTCTGGTCTCACCAGTAGACGCGATGCGTGTCACATTAGTTTTGCCTTTGCGTGTATGAGTGTGTTGCGGTGCTGCTTGCTCTGGCTCACGTGTCTGACGGAGTTTTGTTTTTCTCTGTCTGCAGCAGGTCGCCGGCGGGCCACCATCGGGTGCCGCCCCCGGGCTCATGGGCCGGGTACGATGGCACGGCCAGCAGCCGCTACACCCCCCAGCCCGGGCCGGGGCCCGGGTCCGTGCCCGGACCCGCGCCGGCCGACGGCTACCCGGAGGACGTCATTCGGAGGGACGTCCACAAGAAGAGGTCATCCAAGTCGCGGTAAGTTCCTGCTCTGTTCGCGTAGCTGACTGTGGGGGAGGGGGGGAGGGCAGAGTATTTGGCTTAAAGTGCAACGGAGTCTTCATAGAGCGTCGGCTACGACGCTTCTAGGAGCCTAACTCCTTCCGGAGTGCTTGATCTGTTGAGGACGTTTCTTTTTCACATTGCTGTAGCTTACAGTAGTTAATTTTCCTGTTGAAATAATGTTGTTTTATTTAAATGCTATTTAAGAAAGCAATCCAATGGTTAAAATGTGACTTGTGTGCCTCAATCATGTGTTACTTTCCGTTGGCTTTTTTTGCATTCAAGTATAAATTTAAAATAAACTTAAATCCAAAAGATAGAAAGGTGCCCCACTATAATTGATTTTGCTTGGAGCTTCTTTAAACCAAACCTTTTGTGCCTTTCCTTTTTTTTTGTGGCTGTTGTCATGGTTAGGTGCATTGCATTTTGTTTCTTGCGCTTATTATTTTATGTTCCAACCCTTTCCTCTGGGTGTGCTTTAAATGCTTCACGAGCAAAGGATGTGGAAACAAGTATAGCAAATCATTGTTCATGACTGTTTCCATGTTTTTAAAACCATTAAAAATTATTCAATGTTAAGCCATTACTCTATTCTATTTGTTGTTTTACCTTTTCCTCTGTAACACTTCTTTTTTTGTTCATTTGTGTGTTGTTTTTGTGTGTATTCTGTGTTGTGTTGTGTGTTATTTACTAGAGTGTCGTTTTGTACAGCCGGGGTGGGGAGGTGATGACGCGTGTCATGTTCCGACGCAGGTCGGGCAGCGAGTCGGGCTCCCATTCCCGCTCCCAGTCGAGGTCAAGCCAGTCGAGGAGCAGATCCAGGAGTCCCTCGCACTCCAGCGAGTCCTCCAGCCACTCGAGCGCGAGCAGCTGCAGCTCGGCCTCGTCCAGCCCGGGCTCCGACAAGTCCGTGTCCCCGCACAGGTGAGGCTCCGTGTCTCTCTGCCTTTTATTGTTTCGCTTTCAATAATCTTAACTTAACCCCCTTTCTCCCCCTGTCTTTTTAGATCGGTTGGCTCGAGCCATCACGGCAGTGTAAGAGGGTCGGGCAGACTAGGTAGCACAGTTCAGTCAACGGTGAGCGCACCTCACCAGAATAATTCAAATCATAGTGATGAATCAAGGCCACTCGTTATATGTGTTAGAAATCTTCCCATCAGATCTAGTGGTAAGTTTGTTGAATTCATTTTTTTTGCCTAATCGAAATGACAAAGTCAATTCTTCATGACCATTTATTTTTCTGTACAGATACAAGTTTGAAAGATGGTCTTTTTCATGAATATAAAAAGCATGGAAAAGTTACATGTGTTAAAGTAGTTGGTCAGGCTGAGGACAGATATGCGCTGGTTCGCTTCAAGAAACCTGAGGATGCCGAAAAGGCCCTCGAAGAATCCCATAATAAGCTGTTCTTCGGCTGTAAAATTGAAGTAGCTGCTTACCAAGGTTATGATGTAGATGACAATGAATTTAGGCCATATGAAGCCGAATTAGATGAATATCACCCTAAAGCCACTAGAACACTATTTATAGGCAATCTGGAAAAAGATATTTCACCTTCAGAAATCAGAAAACATTTTGAACAATTTGGAGAAATTATCGTAAGTATTAAAGTGGATGCAACAGTTATTGATAACAATGAATCATTGATCTATTATCCAACTGTGAGTTTTTCTCAATATTGATCTAATAATTTTATTTCTGCCAATTTACAGGAAATTGACATCAAAAAGCAGGGTGGCGCTACTTCATATGCATTTTGTCAGTTTGCTGACATTGGTAGTGTTGTTAAAGCTATGCGTAGTCTAGATGGTGAACATCTAGGAAGCAATAGAATAAAACTTGGTTTTGGCAAGTCAATGCAGACCAACTGTGTGTGGGTCGGAGGTGTGGCCGATAATGTGCCAGAAAAGTACCTGAATGTGCAGTTTAACCAGTTTGGTGCTATCACACAAGTGTCTGTTGACCGAGAACGTGGATATGCCCTTATTTTCTTTGAACAAGTAGGTTGAATTTTTTTATTACCTGCAATGTGTGATCATTTAATAACTACTGTTCCTGTTTTAAATACTTATTTCAAATTTTTCAGGTGTTAGCGGCACAGATGGCTGTGAAAGAAATGAGAGGAGTATCACTAAGAGGCCGAAAATTGCAAGTGGACTTTGCATCAAGGGAATGTCAAGATGCATTCTTTGTTCATTTAGAAAAGCAAGGATCAACAGATCGATCATGGAGAGATACTCCATATGATTCGAGGTGGGTCTCCACCTCTCCTAAAACTCCACAGTACGTATCCTCCCTTCCTATCCTTCTCCCTCCCCATCCATACTGGACCGTACTTAAGGAGGTAAACTTCGGGAAATTTTCTCTTTGATAAAATTCATGTTCGCTAATATGTTCCTTTCTTTTCAGTGGGCGTGAAGTTGCTGCCACAAGGTTTGAGACAGCTGTTGTTTCTGGGGGAAGGTTTTCTAGATATGAATCAACCACACCAAGACAAAGGACAGCTTCATACTCCAGAAGTGGAACTCCTGGCTCAACAAGTGGCAATGTTACACCAAGTGGATCATCTACCCCTGTAGGTGTAACAAGAGTAATCCCAAGAACGCCAAGGTCTTCCCAAAGATATGAACTCTTTGATGCTCCGAGTGCCTCCGATTTTACTGATAGGAGGTACAGGTAAGAAGCATTACTCCTTTCATATTTTGATTATCAAAACAAATCTCTCTAATTTTTTTTTCATTTTGTTAAATTTTTTAGAAGCTATGATGAGTTTTCAACTGGGAGTGGTGGAGCTAGTGGCCACTCTGATGGATATGAAGGAAGTCCAAGTTTACGAGGAGGTGGGGAAAGTGGTGGTGTTAGTGAGAATGAATACTCCAAAAGGCTGCAGAGTGTTGTCGTGAGTGAGCCATGTTTAGCTCACCCCCACCCTCATGGCCCCCACCATGGTCCACATCACCCCCATCAACACCATCCACACCCGCCTCAGGGTGAGCTTAGAACATTACAAAAGGAAAGGTTGCATATTCAACACCAGCTAGATCAACTGGATGATGGAGATTCATCAGGATCAGAAGCAGCATTTCCCCGGAAGAGGGTATGTATTCTAAATAAGAGTTGACTGCAGTGAACTCGAACTGATTTTAGGAAAGTATTCAATATCACAGAGCTTTTCTCTTCAATTTCAGGTACGGGTGGATGATTGTGAAGTTATATGTGATGCTCTTCACAACCATCGGAGAAGCGTGTCTGAAGTTAGAAGGCTTTCAGACACAGGGAAACACTGTGGGAGACGACAGTCAACAGACAGTGGCAAACATTGTTCAATATATTCTCCTCACCCAGTTTGTAAGAGAAGAAAAACTGGTAGCTCTACTTCAGAAAGTGATGAAAGAAGATATCACCACCACCACCATCACAATTCCATTGATGTCACAGTTCTGAGTGGGAACGAATCTGGTGACAATTCTAGACCCGGAACCCCTTTATTTGATGAGAGACCTGAAAACATTCTCCCTAGCGAACCTCGAAGAGCGCCAAGGGAAAGATTAAATGATGGCCCCCTCTCGCTTCCCCTCCCAAGGTTAGTTTCTTTATTTTTATCACAGACCTTAGCCCTTATTTGTCTTGAAACTTTTACCGTAAAATTTGTGCCAAGTAGACCAAATCTAATCTAATTTTTTTCTTCCTTTTTTTTTCATGATTAGGTTTGCTGCCCAGATGCAGTTTCCTAGCAAACAGTCAGCAGCTGCCAAGCTCTCCTCCATGTCGTCCCCTCCAGCGGTGACGTCGCCCAAGCCCATCTCCCTCCCGCCGCCCAGCCCGGGGCCGGGCCCCAGCCCGAGCCCGGCGCCTCCACCAGCGTCCCCGCCGCCGCGGCCGCCCTCGGCGCCGTCACCCTCCTCCTCGGACTCGGACTCCGGCAACCTCAACTCGCCCAAGCACTCGCCCACCACGGACCACTCCCTGGACGAGAGGGTCAAGGCGCTCGAGAAGATGTACGAGCAGTGGACGGGGAAGCGCGCCAACTGCGCGTCGGGCGGCGACGTCCTGTCGCGGGTGGACAACTCGGTGACGGAGCGCCTACGGTCGAGGCACAAGTGTTTGGACTTGGACCTGGCCGGGATGAAGCCCTCGGAGATCGTCAATCTAGTCCTGGCCAAGCGGTCCGTTTTCGACGAAGACTCCAAGCGGCTGGAGAATGTGAGCGACAAGTATGAACCCAAGGAGTTTGTCCCCGTGACCCGAGCCCTCAGGATATCTGGGCTCGGCGACCCCCTGGGCATCTCGCTGGGCTCGACGCTCGGGGGCAAGGGCCCCATTTCTCCCTCGAGCCAGAACTCGTTACCCAAGGCGGGCGGCGTGGCGGGCCTCTTCCCGTCGCCGCTGTCGTCGCCGTCCGCGTCGGCGGCGGCGCAGGCCACGCCGTCCGCCTCAGCCACCTCCACCGCCGCCAAGTCGCCCTTCTCGGCCGCCGGCGCGACGTGCGGGGTGACCTCCACGGTCACCTCCACCACCACCAAGGCCCTCAGTCCCACGACGCCGGCCACCAGCAAACTGTCGATCTCAATGCCAAAGACTCCCGGACTGCAGTATCCGTTCCCGAGCCACCCTCCAGCCCAGCCGGTGGCCTCCACGTCGGCCGCCGTCTCCCCCCTGCCCAACCTCGGCCTGCTCAGCGTCGTCACCACGGCGGCCCCGTCAACCCCAGCTGCCGCCGCCTCGTCGCCGTCCTCAACCATCACCTCCAGCAGGCCGGCGTCACCGGGGCTCAGGTTGACGGTCCTGACCACGTCGACGACCACGAGCACGGCCAGCCTGGCGGGAACATCAGTCACCTCGGACGCACCATCCTTATCTTCGCCGCGGTTACTGACGGCGGTACCCTCGGCGGTACCCTCGGCGGTACCCTCGGCGGTGCCCTCGGCGGTGCCCTCGGCGGTGCCCTCGGCGGGGCCCCCCGCGACTGGCGGCGTGACAGCCTGTGTCTCTGGGTCGGACCCAAGGCTGAAGATCATCAACTCTTCGTCACCCACCACGGCCGTGACGGCGTGCTCTGGTAACACGCCGTCACCCGAGGCCACTCGGACGTCGGTATCCACCGCGTCCACCACCACCTTGCCGGGGCTGGCTTCCCCGGAGGGATCAAGATTATCAGCGAGTGCTGCGGCAAGTCCTCCGTGTGCGGCGGCGCTCGAAGCCTCTTCCAAACAGGAGAATTTACCAAAGAGTGTGAGCGTGAGCGGTCAAGTTAGTTCCATTCCTACAAGAATAAGTGCTTCTTCGCCAACAAGTAGAAACATTCCTGTTAGTGCAGAATCAGTGAGAATATTAGCAACTCCAACTGTGAGTTCAAGTGTAGTTCCATGTTCATCCATGACGTCAAGTTTGAAAATTACAACAGCATCCCCCACTGTTGTAACATCAACCTTCACCAATGCCATTCCAGTTTCTTCGCCTTCAAGTGTTCCTTCTCCAGACATTGCCAAGTCAGCACCTAAAAGAGAAATTAGTTCTATTCAACAAAAATTAAGTTTAAAGAAAGAATCATTATCACCATCAACTTCACCTACTTTAAGCCCTAAAGAAAAGACATCAGATGCCTTTGCCAAAATTTCAGCACCTTCAAGAAGAGAGTCTGCATCATCTAGTGGTAGTTCTGCAAGTTCTAGCAGCAAGAAAGAGTCAGACCTTGAAAATCACAAAATCTCCAAACCTCGTAATGATGACAAGCGGGAAAAGAAAGATCTTCCTGCTTCCATCAGTAATAGAAGAAATAGTGAACCTGACTCTGAAAAGAGGAGAGACCGATTGGATTCCATGGAAAGTAGAGATCACAGAAAGAACAAAGATGGAGAAAATCATCGCCGAAAAGAGCGTGATGCTGAGGGTACAGAAAAGGAAAGGTCACGTAAACATCATTCAGACAAGAAAGAAAGCAAAGAAGGTTCTCCACTTGAAGCTTCCCTTGAGAAAAGGAAGGAAGATAGAAGAGACAGTGACAAACATGTTGACAGGAGGAGAGATGAAAGAAGAAAAGATGAAAAGTCAGAGAGGAGGAAGGAGTCCTCTGAGAAAAGTGACAGACATAGAGATGAGAGATCAAATGATAGGCGCAAGGACAGCTCCTCCTCGTCTGACAAGTATGACAGACGGAAAGAGGATAAGAAGGAGGCTGAAAAAATGGAAAGACAAGAAGAGAGAGCGAGAGAGGAGAGGCTGAAGGAGGAAAATATCCTCAAGGAAGCCGATAAGCAATGTGATAAAAATAAAGAAGCAGAGCGACAAAAGGAAATTGAGAAACAAATTGAACTGGAAAGGAAAAAAGAACTTGAGGCACAAGAACAGGAAAGGATTAGAGAAGAGGAACGACTAAAAGAAGAAGAAAGATTAAAAGAAGCTGAACGTCAACTTGCAGCTGAGAGACAAAGAGAAATGGAAAGACAAAAGGAGTTGGAAAGGCAGAAAGAGATGGAAAGGCAAAAAGAATTGGAAAGGCAGAAAGAAATGGAGAAACAGAAAGAGCTTGAGAGACAAAAAGAGCAAGAAAGGCTGAAGGAGCTTGAAAGACAGAAAGAATTTGAACGTCAGAAAGAAATTGAAAGAAAACGTGAAGATGAAATCCGTAAGAAAGAGTCTGAGAGGAGGAGAGAAAACGAAAAACAAAAGGAGACTGACAAGCAAAAGAAGAAGGATTCCGAGAAACATGCTGAGAGGCATGCTGAGAGGCAAAGAGAAAGGGATGATCGCAAGAAAGAGGAAAAACATGAGTCAGCTTCTGAAAGAAGAAGACATACAACTGATGCTCCTTCAGAAAAACGAAGGGATGACAACATTGAAAGGAGGAGAGAAACTGTTGATGCCCCTCTGGAACGCAAACATTCCATTGAAGTTTCATTAGACAGAAAACATTCATCAGACTCGAAGCATGAGCGTAATTCAGAACTAGACAGAAGAAGAGATGACCATCCAGAGCGTAAAAGGGATGCCACTGAATCATCTGAGAGAAAGCATAGTCATGGTCATAGCCACAGCCATAGAGACCACAGTCACGGTCATGGTCACAGAGATGGTCATAGTCATAGCCAGCACTCTTTAGAGAGGAGAGAATCTCGTGACTCAGCTTCTAATCAATCTACCGATCGCAGGCATCATGATTCTGATAGACGCCATGCTGAGTCAGAGAGGAAGAATGATGCATTTGCTGAAAAGAAACGTGACACCACTGAAAGGAAAGATGAGCACAAGCATCCTTGCTCAGAATCCACTGGGGACAAAAGAAAGGATAATGCTGAGTCTCACATCGACAAGTTCGCAGAGAGGCGTAGAGATTCCACAGATTCCCAGCTGGAGAAGAGAAAAGACACTGACAAGGACTATCATATGGACAGCTCAGAAAGAAGTGTTGAGGCAGGCCAGAGCTCTCTCTTAGAAAATGTTGAAATGGAAGATATGACCGAACGTCGTAAAGACAAGCAAGCTTCGGAGGAGAGAAGAAAAGAACGTAAAGAGAGAAAGGAGCGTTTAGAAAAAGCTGAGCGGTCCAGTGCTCCACTTCCTGCTCCCATTGGAGGAAAAAGGCGTGTCAGTTCACAGGATAGCCTTGAGGGTGCCCCTGAGGACTGCAAGCGAATAAAGCTAGCCCCTGTAACTGAGGCACAACCAGAACGCAGAGATTCCAAAGACAGTGGCCGAAGTAGTGGCAGCAGTAAACGAAGCTCTGGAGAGCGCCATCTGAACTCTACTGAAGAAATGAACATTCAGAAACACGACAAGGATAAGACACCTAAGGAAAAGAAAAAGCCTAAGATTCCTCTACTAATTAATTCTGTGAAGGAGGAAATCGAATCTGAGGATGAAGTAATGCCTCCCAAACAAGAACAGAAGGAACTTAAGGTATGTTTATATTTATCTGCTTTTGAAATTTTAGTGACTGTAGTGACCCTGTGTAATATAAACTTCACAATTTTCTTTGTTCACAGGCCATGAGTCCTGACTTTGGCAGCAGTGAGAGCCTCGATGAGAAAGGCAAAGGTCCCAGAAAGGAGAAACGTAGCAGTGGAGAATTTTGCAAAGATGAAAAGAAACGCAAAGATAGTGCAAGAAGAAGGGAAGCCAGCTTTCTCACTGGAACTGACACTGATGGCTCCAATGACAATGATGAACCTACTAAAAAGCAGCATTCCATCTTTGATATTGTTGATGATGGTCCAGCCTATATATCTATGTATGATAAGGTAAGGATGCTTTCATATTTTATTTTCTTTTACGTTTGGCTGCACTTATGAAGATTATTATTTCTTGCACTTAGTTTTATCAAGCAGTCTCTTATTATAATTTTGTCTTTGCACGTGTTGGTTCCGCAGGTGAAAGCCCGATCAACCAAAAACATGCAGAAACAGGAGGAGGAGAAACGTCAGGAGAAAATGAAGGAAAAGTTCTCAGCTCTCAAACAGTCCCGAGCCAAACGCGAAGAGAAGAAACGCTCAACGTCATACGACGAAGATTCAGACTCAGAATCTGGTCGTGGAAAGAGTTCTCGTCGCAAGGCTCTAGTCACCAGCTCTAGTGAATCGTCGGGCTCTGAATCCAAATTGAAGAAGGGGAACTGCTCCAAAAAGGACGACGACTCGGAGTCAGATTCCCGGACCAAGGCTAAGATGCGTGAAGAGAGTGAAGGGGCAGCGCGCACCAAGGCCTTGCTCAATGCGCTCAGCAGTGCCAGGAAGGGCAGCCGCTCTCGAATCGTCTCTGACACTTCCGAAGATGAAAGAGTTGTCAACCGCAGACCCAAGGCCTCCAACATATTCTCTGACGATAGTGAAGCTGATATGGGCTTTGCCGAACTGGAAGATACTCAGCAATTCAAAATCAAACCAAATGCCATTGCGGATTCATCTGATGAGGAACAACATCTGAAGCAGATGGACGCCGCCAAGGCAAAGATCTTTATGGAAAGCTTGAAACTGGAGAAGAGAATCAAGCAGAACCATGACAGTGGTGCTGAAGACGATGCAACTGTTGAGGGCACACCTCCGCCACCAGCTCTGGAGAACTGCAATTTCTCTAGCCATTCCAAGGACAAAGACGGCATACGCAAAAAGTCTCACAAGAACAAGAAGCAAAAGAAGCAAAAGAGCTCGCAGCATCGCGAGGATCCCATGGACGGAGACTCCGAGATGCCCGACAAACAAGACATGGCCAACTGCGTGGAGAAGAGGAAAAAGCACACGTCCAAGAAGGAGCGGAGGAAGTCGAACCACAGCAAACTCCTGAACGACGAGGAAGGCAAGCAGCGTCCGGAGGACGGCAGCAAGTCCAAGTCTCACTCCCGCAAGCTCGAGAACAACGTCAAGCGGGACGAGAAGATGGAGTACATCTTCGGCCCGCTCTCCGAGGACTCCGAGAACAGCAAGCCGCCGCCCGCGCTCAACAACAGCAGCGAGAGTCGCGAGAGCCTGCCGCACAGCCCCTCGGCGGGCAGCGGCAGCCCCCAGCACCGCCACAGCTACGACAAGCTGCCGTCCAAGTGGCAGGTGTCGCAGGTGTACGCGTCCGACTCGGACTCGACGGGGCCGGTGGAGCGGGAGATGCAGGCGGCGCAGGCGCAGGCTCGCAGCAAGCGCAAGGAGAAGAAGCGGCGCGAGCGCAAGGCGCTGGACGAGGCCGGCAAGATCCTGGAGGCCAAGCTGCTCAACGACGACCTGCCCAACTTGTCGCCCATCAAGGCAGAGCGCGAGTCTTCCTCGGCCAAGGAGGCCTCCGCGCCCTCGGCGGTCAACGACTTCGACGTCTTCCAGTTCACGGAGGGCGACGAGAGCCGCGAGGCCGGCGCGGGCGGCAACGCGGCCGGTGCCGAGGCGGTGGCGCACAAGGAGAAGCGGAAGAAGCGCAAGAAGTCCAAGGAGGAGAAGCAGAACCGGCACCACCATCACCACCGCGACCGCGACCCGGACCGCAAGGCGGCCACCTCGACGCCCAGCCCGCCCGAGGCGCGGTCGGACGCCGAGGCGCCCAGCAGCCCGGCGCCAACGCCGGCGTCGCTGCCGGACCTCTCCATGCCGTCCATGTCGCTGCCCAGCCTCAGCCCGACGCACCCGTCCACCTCGGCCGCCGTGCCGTCCTCGGCCTCGGCTTCAGTGCCCGCGTCCAGCTCGTCCACCAGCAGCCTGCCTTGCCTGTCACCCGCCGGCACCAAGAAGATGCCCATGCCCTTCGACGACCAGAACATCCACGAGACGGCCGTCAAGAGCATCGAGCAGCAGTTCTCGCCGCCCCGGGGCGAGCAGCCGCGCGCTCCGGGCCAGGAGGACGTCAGGATGATGATACCCAAGGAGGACGTCCGCATGGACAACAAGCTCGTCATCTCGCAGGAGGAGACGGAGGACGCCGTGGCGGCGCTGCTCGAGGAGACCTTTGGAGGCAGCGAGGATTTTGGCGAGCACACCAGTTCCTACGACAACGACGTGGTCGGGGAGGAGGAGGAGGCAGACGAGGAGACGGCGCAGGCCGTGGAGAGCCTCAAGCCGGACACGCCGCAGTCGGAGAACGACCTGCAGATCGACACGGACACGGACGACGCGGAGGTTGACACCAGCGCCAGCGTCCCCGGCTCCCTGGACCGCTCCTTCGACCGCTCTATCAGCACGCCGGAGACCATGGACTTCAGCCGGCCGCCGAGGACGCCAGACCTCCCGGCGTCCTTCTTCAACCGGCAGCAGCAGCGTGAGACCTCGGACGAGGCGGAGACCCCGACCAAGGCGCTGCCGAGCGAGGGGCTGATGGAGCGCATCTCGGACCTGGCAATGTCCCGCCCTGGCCGATCGCCATCTACGGCTGCCGCCCCGGCTCCAGCCGCGCCCTCGCTGCCCAAGCTCGAGCTGGACGTGCCCGTCTCAGTGCCGCTGTCTCCCGTCACGGCTGCCTCGCCGGCGACTTCGGCGCGCCTATCCTCACCCAAGGCCGCCAGCGAGGTGAAGCCCGAGTTGTTCGACAAGCCCGTGTCCGCCTCGACCATCGTAGCGACGCCCAAGGCCGAGCCCCTCTCCACCGTCGTGGCCGCCTCCAGCGCCGTCGCGCCCGTCGAGGTGAAGGCCGAGCTTAAGACAGTCATGCCGCAGTTGAAGCTGCCTGTCAAGACGGAGGCCAATCATATCTCCAGCATGAAGACCCTGGTCGCGGATCGCGAGTCCTCGCCTACCAAGAGCACTGTCATCAAAGGCACGGTCGTGGCTCCCATGCTGGCCAAGCCGGTGCCAGTGCCGGTGTCGGTCGTGAGTGCGCACCCCATGCTGCACCATCAGCTGCCCCACATCAACTCCACCGCCCCGATCAAGACGCCCATCACGACCTACCCTCAGACGCCTGTCACCTCCTACCCGCAGACGCCGTCTGTGGTGCACGCCGTCCGGCCGGGGCTGAACGCGAACATGGCCACGTCCACTCCACCGACTCTTATCAAGTCCGGCCCCACGGTCAGCTCCGTGCCCAGCACCTCCGTGTCGACCCTGGTGAACTGCAACACCTCGAGGATGGCGCCCACGTCGGTGCCGGTGGGGGTGCCCGTGGTGCGCGGCGGCCTGGGGATGGCCCAGCACCCGCACTCTCAGCCCGTCATCACGAACCGCATGGGCCTGCCTCAGCACGCCGTCGTGAGCGCGTCGCCGCGCCACGCTGGCCCCGTGCACGGCCACGTCCACGGCCACCACCAGCTTCAGCAGCAGCACCACGTGGTGGGCACGGTGGCTCCCAAGATCATCTCCCCGCCGGGGCTGAGGATGCAGCTGCCCGTGTCCACCCCGACCAGCGTCATCACCTGCTCGTCCACGGCCTCGGCCGCGGGCCTGCTGACGACCGTGACGCCGTCCACGGCCACGCCGCCCATGATGACGTCCACGCAGGCGCTGGCGGGCTGCAGGCCGGCTGTCGTGGCGCCGCACACTGCCCACCTGATGCAGCATCCCGGCCCCAGGTTCGTCAACGTCGTCTGTGGCGTGCGGCCGTCCCAGCAGCCCGTGGTCCGCCACCTGGGCCACCTGGGCGCGCCGCAGCTGCAGCGGCTGCCGACACCCACCACCATGTCGCACGTCGTAGCCCGCGCGCCGCAGCCCGGCGTGCTGGCCGTCAACACGGCCTTCAACAAGGTGCCGTTCTCAATGGCGTCGAGCCCGTCACCCAAGCAGCAACCGTCCAGCGCGCCGCAGTCACCCGCGGCCATGTCGCCGACCATAAACTCGCTCGTCCTGCCGCCGGCGGAGAGCGCTGCTGTCAACGCCAACATCGCCTCACCATCCAGCGCCAGCCCCAAACCCAGCCCCGGGCGAAGTCCCAAGCCGAGCCCGAAGCATGCGCCGGCCCAGGACAGCGACCGGGACGAGGACGAGGGTGAGGGGGCGCTCTGCATCGTCGAGGACGAGGTGGTCAAGGAGGTCAAACCACCGGCTGCGCCAGTCCGCCAGGTCCAAACCAACATCAAGGGCCAGATCAAGTGCGACTCACCCATCGACACCAAGGACGAGTTCTGGTCCAAGGAGGTCAACATCGACTCCGTCATCAAGACGGTGGACGCCCTTTGCTCCAGGGACGAGGAGGTGAGCTCCAAGATGGCGCGCGGAGGGCGCGACCTGCCTGCGGAGAAGGGGTGGTTCGACTCGCGAACCTCTGTCGCCGCCACCGTCGCGGCAGCGTCCACTTCGTCAATCTCTACCACCACCAACACGACTATTACCAACTCGATCGAGGCGGAGAAGAGCTCGTCGTGGCACCCAGAGCGCCCCGGCGAGCCGGAGAGGCCCTGGCTGGCTGTGAAGCCCATGGAGAGGGCAAAGAGCCCCAGCCCGAGTCCCGCGCTCATCAAGGAAGAGCCCTCGACTGGGCCCTGGCTGCCCGGAGAGAAGCCCCTCCCCATGTCCGTCCAGCCGGAGGCCATCAAGTCCGAGACGAAGCCGTGGCCACTCGGCCTCGACAAGGAAGACAGCAAGGCGTGGCTCGCCGCAACGCCAGTGGACCGGGAGCAGACCCTGGCCCACCTGGTCGCCAACAAGGACCGCGCCGTCAAGCCCATGCCTTGGCTGGAGGCCAAGGTGCCCGACAAGGTGTCGGACGCCTGGCTGGACAAGCTGAGCACTCCCACCCTGAAGGAGAAGGACAACGGCGTGCGGCAGCCCATGCAGCCGTGGATTCACCACCAGGTGCACGCCGCGGTGCCGCTAACGCCCGAGCAGGAGCGCGAACGCTGGCTCGCCGTCACCTCGTCGTCCGTGTCACCCATGTCGCCCAAGTCACCCGCGCCGCGCAGCCCGAGCATCACGGCAGCCGAGAGCCTGGAGGTGTCGCCGCTCGCCAAGGAGTACGCTATGCGGTCGCCCAACCCCCAGCGCGCCTCGGAGATCATGGCCACCGTGTCGCCGCTCAACCGCGACAAGCTGGAGCCATTCGGCACGCGGGATGAGCTTGCTAAGACCACACCGCCAACCACCACCGCCGCCATCGCCACCAGCTCCTCGGGGGCAGTCGCCACCACCAGCGCGTCGGCGCAGGACCAGCACGCCGACGAGGACTCCAAGAAACTGCTGCTGCACGGCCCGCTTTCCATCGACAGCAACGCGACCAAGTCGCCCGCCTCGTCGCTCAACGAGTCTAAGGACGACGCCGAACTCTCGGACGCGCACGACGCGCAGGACCACTCCGACGAGGACGGCAACGCCAAGGGCGACGACGCGGCCGGCGCTCGGCGTCGCAACCAGCGCCGCAACACGCGGCGAACGGTCAGCACCCGCGCCGCGGCGTCCACCACGGCGCCGCAGCCGCTGCCTCAGGGCGTCACCACCCGGCGCGCGCGCCAGACCGACAAGGACGACACCAAGAGCACCGCGGTGGCGACGCGCCGCAGCCGCGCACGCGCTCGCGGCGGCAACGACAACGCCGCCCGCAAGCTGACCGACGTATACGAGTTCCGAGACGACTCTGACGACGACAAGGACAAGCCCAAGGAAGATGCCAAGCCCGACGTTCCCGAGGAGACCAAGGCCAAGGAGGTGCCGCCGGTGGTGGTAGTGACAGCCGAGGAGAAGGAGGACGCCGAGCCCAAGAAGGAAGACAAAGACGAGAAGCGGCCGCGCCTCATCCTCACCATCAAGAGCCCCGCCGTGGCCGCGGCGTCCAAGGAGCCGACCGTCAGCACCAAGACGGCGGCCATCGTGCAGCCCGTCGTGGAGACCCGGGAGGAGCCGCCGTCCGTCACGTCTACGTCATCCATGGCCGCGACGACGGCGACTAGCACTGCGGCGACCGCGGCCACCACCGCGGCCACGGCGGCGTCGACGCGCAAGTCGAGGCGTCTGCAAGAGAAAGATGGATCTCGCAGCACCGTGGACGACGTCATCGACGATGTGGTGAGTAACCTTTCCTCTTCATCCGCAACCTTTCTGACCAACCACTGCATGCCACTAACCTTGAGCACTCTTAACGACCCTCATAGTCTTGCCTACCCCAGGTCCGCAACGTGGCCGTGGTCACGCGCTCGGCGGCGGCGGAGACGACACCCGCGGCGCCAGGGAAGTCCCCTGCTGCGCCCGCCGCCCCGACGACGCCCCCGCCGGCGCCAGCGCCCATCACCCGCCGGCAGACTCGCCAGACCAACCGCGGCGGCCTAGACGCCTCCGCGCCGGAGCAGCCCAGGAAATCGCCGAGGGCGACGCGCAAGACGGCAGCCAACACCAACGCGACGCCGACGAACCGGCGTGACTCGTCTAGCGAGGAGGCCAAGAAGGTGAGCTAAACCATACCGCGAGCGTTTCCACCCGAGGGGAAAGTCACTTCGAAAAATCATTGTACGGGCTCCATACAGTTAATTTCTGTTAATTTAAAAAATGAAGAAAATTTTTCTAAAATTAAAATAAAATCAAGAAGAAAGATTTAGAATCCGAGGGGTAAAAACTTTGAATTTTTTGTACACATTTTGTAGTTTTCTGAATTTTCATAGAATTTTTGTGAATTTTCGCCCAATTTTTCCTGGAGTTTTCCTGAACTTTTCATGAATTTTTCCATAATTTTCACTCAATTTTCTCTGAACTTTTCTGAATTACGAGGTGTTCAAAACTTTCAGAGCTGTTTCCCCCTCGGTGAAATCCGAAAAATCAAGAACAAATAAACAAAAAACTGGGAAAAAATGAACAGAGTCAGAAATAAGGAGAAACGATCAAAATTTATCAAAAAGTGACCAAAATTTTTCTTGAAAAATCAAAATAATAATTAAAACAAAACCTAAAAAAAAACTTTGTGCACGTTTTGTATGAGTGATCCCCCCCTCGTTTCCACCTGCCGACAACCTAACTGTTTTATTCCCTGTTACAGCCCGCCGAGTCGCGTGTTAAGAGCCCCAGCCCGACGCGCTCCGCGGCCTCCCCGCTGCAAGTCTTGCCGACGCCCGTGTCCACCACCTCGGCGTCCTTGCCCACGGTCTCTGCCGCGACCATCGCCTCCAGCATCGCCACGAGCATGGCCTCGACCATGGTCACAAGTATGGCCACCAGCATGGCTTCGACCATGGCCACGAGCATGGCCACCTCCATCGCGCCGACCATGTCCACCACCATGACCACCCTCAAGGCGCCCGGCAAGCTGAGCACGCGCGTCCTGGAGAAGGAGAAGGAGCGCGAGGAGCAGAGGAAGCGGCGCAGCGCTGGTGCGGCGGCCGGGGACGAGCACAGCGAGCCCACCATGATGATCTGCCCGGAGACGGGCGTGCTCATCCCCATGCAGGAGGCCGAGGAGGGCCAGTACGTCCCCGTGCCCGGCTCGCTGGAGGCGGCGGCCGCTGCCAAGCCGGCCACCATCATCGTGTCCAAGGCCACCACCTCCACCCAGTCGGAGCCCGCCGTCGGCTGGCCTAACCAGTCAAACCCCGTCAAGCCGATGCAGACCCTGAAGCAGCACGTGCTGCAGCAAGCTGTGAAGCAGGAGATGCAGCAACAGCAGCAAGCGGCTACCTCTGCGGTCCAGAACCTCGCCCAAAAGCCGGTCGTGTACGGCAAGCCGGGACAACTACCGCCTCAGGAGCAACCCAAACTGATCGTCGTAAGTGGCTCGCCCTCGGGCCCTCGCCCTGTTTCTGCCCATGTCGCCCCCGCGCTCACTCGCCCCCTCTGCCCGCAGGCGCCCATGCCCGGTGCACCCGTGCCGCAGGCCGCCAAGGTGTGCGTCGTCCAGCCCGACCCCAAGGTGAACGTCAACGTGGTGGTCGGACAGCCGCAGGTGGCGCAGAAGCCTCGCGACATGATCCTCAAGGGCAACATGGCGGGTGCCGTGCCGGTGCCGCTCCTGGCCTCGGTCAAGACCACCAACAGCGCGCCCGTGCCTGTGCCACTCGTGACGGCCAACAAGATGGGCATCGCCACATCGACTCCCAACAAGCCGGGTGGTCCCACCGTCAATCAGATCTCGCCCCAGGCCATGAACCCGAAGATCCCCAAGATCCACCTTCTGCAGGCGGCGTCCAATCTCCAGCAGTCCCCGAACCCTGTGCCAATTTCTCTGGCCAAGGTCAACCAAGTGGCGACCGTGCAGGCGAGGTAAGTGCTCGTTCTCCTCACATACTTTCTCTGCATGTAGAGTCCGAACTTTCTAGCTAACACTGCCCCTCGTCGTGCCTCGCCTCTTCCAGCGTTCCTGTGAACAAGACTACCTCTGTGACGCCCATGACACCCAAGGCGCACATCCTGAACTCGGTGAACCAGGCCAAGAACACCCCCAAGGCGCCGCTGGGCGTCGCTCTGCCCCAGCCGGCAGGCGGCGTCGTCCAGTCCAACCCTGCGGTCCACATCTTGTCGACGCCCTCGGCCGGCGCCGCGGCTAATAAGTCGCTGCCCCAGACGGTGGCCATCGGCGTGAAACCTTTGTCGCTGGTCCAGCCGCCCAAGGCGCACCTCATCCACGGCGTTCAGCCGCAGCAGCAGCAGCCGTTCGCGGGGGCCGTGGCTAGCCCGCCGCTGCACAAACCACCGCAGCAGCCCGTCATCGCCGGCGCGGCCAACTACAGAGCCACCGTGGTCCCCGTGGCGCAGGCCAAGCCTCAGGTGAGTGTCCAGTGCTCACTCATGTCCGCGTTCTCTTCTTCGTGTCGCCACATTCGCACTGCTTTTGGTTAGAGGGGAGGGCCACTAGAGCCTCCGGCAACGTCCCCATTCTCTTCTCCCCCCGCTCTGCTCCGCTGTAGTCGTCCGGCTCACAAGCTGTGGATGTCTGTGTGTGCACATGAACTACGCACATTTGAACATGGTGCGTCTGAGTGCCATTCAGACTCTTCTGTTCTCACCAAATCTTGATGGAACTCGGACTTAAACCTTTACTTTACTTTCCTTTTTGTGATTGATAAGGCTGTGTTCAAGTTTATCTGAAGTCAGTGCCAATTTTATCTCATTTTATTTTATTTATTTTTCTTTGTAATATTTGAATGTTGGCAGCAAGTTAAGTGATTTGTTTAAAATTTTCACGATTCGCTCCAATTATCTCTGCGAGCCGTTGGCTGAGAATTTATGTTTAGATTACATTCTTCTATCTAATTTTAGTTTGGCTCAGCCAATATAACATGCTGTATGCTTTGCCCTTAATTAGTTAATTAATTAACAAATAATCTTGGGGGAAAAAATACAAAGTGGCTGGTCTCCCTCTTTATCACCTGCATTGTGAATATGCCTAGCTGACACTGTATGTGCTTAGATATTACTGCTTTTAAACAAATTAACTAATCGGGTTTCAACCTGGGTGTGTGGCTCAGCATGCTTCTGGTGGCTTGGTTCCGGAAATCGTCCCCGGCCCCGGCCCTCACTATGTCAACAATGTGGGAGCAGCGCATGGGGTCATTCAAAGTCCCCCACCTGCTCACCAGGTGAGATAACGCCTTCCTCACTTGTCCTTGAGCTTTCTAGAGGCATGGCACTCTTCTTCTATGTGTTGATTAAAATGTGAATTTTCACCTCGCTTTAATATACCTTGCCTCTTTCTATCCAAACATTCATTTGCTTAATTTAACATAATTTCTTACTTTTAAAAATTTTGATGCTCTACTTTTATTGCTGATGTGGTGTGTATTCTAACCATCGCGTCTCTCCTCTAGGGCGATGCGGTGTCGCACCCCTTCCAGGCGCCCCTGCTGGTGCGCGGCGCCCCGCCGGGCGTGCACGACCTGTCGCAGCACCCGCACGGCACCCAGTATCCGCCGCCGAGCGTGCACGTGCACCCCAACGTCATGTACCAGTACCTCCGCGGGGACGGCATCATCCCCTACCACCACCTCGCCGCGGCCGCCGCGTCCGCCTCGGCCTCGGGGGCGGTGGTGCCGCCGCCGCGCAGCCCCATCATCCCCAAGACGGAGCCCGACCTGGAGGACGGCGGCGGTGCCGGCGCCAGGGCGGTGCAGGCCGCTCCCCCGGGCGCCAGCCCGCCGCTCGAGCTCCGGCGGCCCGGCAGCGCGGCCGCCGCCGTGGCGCCTCTGGCGGCGCACAGCCTGCAGTCGCCGCACGACCGCGCCACCGACTCGCCGCTCGTCGCCACCGTGTACCGCCTGCCCACGCACCTGCACGCGTCGCGCTTCTACCCTGCGGCCGCGGGTGCGGCTGCGGCGGGCGCGGCCGCGGTCGCCCAGGAGGAGCCGCCGCCCGCGCACGTGCACGTCCACGCCGTGGCCGGCCGCGCCGCCGCCGCCGCCGCGCTCCACCTGGCAGCCGCCGGCGGCGCGCCTGCCGCCCAGCAGCAGCAGCAGCAGCAGCCGGGGTCCGGGCCCGAGTCGGCCGTCGCGGTGGCCAGCTCCAGCCCCGGCCCCGGCCTCAGCCCCAGCCCCAGCAGGCCGCCAGTGTGCGAGGTCGCCACCCCGCCTCTGGCCGCCGCCGGCCAGGTGCCCGCGCAGCACGACTCCTTGCTGATGCTGTTGCAGGTGAGCATTCCTCTCGAGCTCCGCTCCCGAGGGGGAAACAACTCTTAATTTTGGTGAACAAATTTTGTGAAATGTTGCTTGAATTTTACCTAAAGTTTTGTGAATTTTACCAAAATGCTCTTAAATTTCCTGAATTTTGCTGAATCAAGAGATGTACAAAAACTTCAGAGTTGTTTTCCCTTCGTCCGCTCCCTACTCCTTTTTGTTGTGACTGTCTTTGCCAAGCTTACACGTCCGTTTGACTTTCTCTTCACCCAGCGGTACCCGGTGATGTGGCAAGGACTCTTGGCCCTGAAGAATGACCAGGCTGCGGTCCAGATGCACTTCGTCTTCGGCAACCCCGTCGTGGCTCGCGGCTCGCTGCCCTGCAACGGGGACGGCACGACACCGCCGCTGAGGATCGCGCAGAGGATGCGTCTGGAGCAGACCCAGATTGACGGTGTGACCCGCAAGATGCAGACTGAAAATGAGCATTGTATGCTCTTGGCTCTCCCATGTGGAAGAGACACGATGGACGTTCTGCAGCAGTCCAACAATCTCCAGACTGCTTTCATAACATATCTACAACAGAAGCAAGCTGCTGGTATTGTGAACATTGCCGCTCCTGGATCACAGCAGGTAAGTTTTGTATTATTGTAGCTAGAAGGGATTTGTCTCTCTTGAAATTATACATTTACTTATTGCGTGGCTCTTTTTCCTTTGCAGGCTGCATACGTAGTCCATGTGTTCCCATCTTGTGAATTTGCCAATGAGAGCCTTGCTCGAATTGCACCAGATCTATTCCACAGAGTTGCTAACCTTGCTCACCTAGTTATAATTATCGCTACTGTGTAACATCTCACTGCATAAGTGAAAGAAATACTTTATCCTATTTGTGACTTTGACCAAAATGTATACACTCTTATTCCTACTTGACTATTAATGGAAGCCATGTATTCAATGTAATCTTAAGTAGACTTCATTCTTAAACAGGCTGCTGTTTGAGAATTGCAGCTGCCTTGCAAAGATTTTTATGTTGTTGATCTCAGCTGTGCACTGTAAGAGATGCCCTTGTTCCATGGATCAATGTTAGGTTTCTTGGTCCTTTTGCTGTGTAGTATGCCTGTAACATTTTCTGTAGTTTAGTATGTGTATCTTTACATTCTATCTTTATAGTTTACATACCTTATCTTTCCAAGTTATCTAAAGATACTGTGGAACCTGAAACATACTTGCTTCACTCGTTTTTAATTTTGAGACTTTCCTATAAAGGCCTTTTTTTCTTTAAATGACAAAGTGAAGACGTCCTTTTTTCCCTTTAAGAAATTTAGTTTGAATAAATGAATGATTGTGTGATTGTGTGTGTGTATGGATGTGCTTGTGCTTATTTTACTTTTTGACCACTGCTCTTAATTAGCCTGTGTGATGCAAGTATGTTGGGTTGGAGGTGGGCACATAGTTTCACAGTCTCTTTTTATGTCAATTTATTTATAAATTTTTATGATCTCTCTATTTATGACCTCCATTGGCATACTAAAATAGCAAGAGGGTCCGAGGGCATCAAATGAAGTTACCATCAAAAGCTGGTTATGCTAATATTATATGATGAATATGTGTTTGCTTGTGTAAGTTGTTTTGAAGATTGTTATCTTGATGTTGGTTAATATGCCATTTGATGCACCTCTTATTCATTACCTGTTATGTCTATGTTGAGGTAAATTGTTGACGTTTAGGGAGAAGTG
This sequence comes from Frankliniella fusca, assembly GCA_029379305.1. Classification (NCBI taxonomy): domain Eukaryota; kingdom Metazoa; phylum Arthropoda; class Insecta; order Thysanoptera; family Thripidae; genus Frankliniella; species Frankliniella fusca. The sequence goes on from JAHWGI010000978.1 coordinate 206,915, forward strand.
TTAACTCAAATTTTCCTTAAAACATGTTCAGTAAGTAATTCTAATTTATAGTCTTCTTCTTCATGATGTGTGGAAATTTAATTGAGCCTGTCAGGCTATTATCAAGCTGTGATGTTGATGCGGCTCTGTCCGACCAAATGAACGAAGGCGAAGGTGAAGTTGCATACATTCATTTCTCTCTGTCACTGTGATGTTGTTGTACTGATGTCTGCAGGAGGAACTACTATTTTATAAAAATTATAAATTTTAATAAGTAATCTAAGCAAACCTTCGGGGGAAAAATTGAAGGTTTGTTTATATTTACTTGTTTAGTTAAGTGCTTATTTAGATGATTCATGTCTGTCACATTTGTTACCACCAAGTTCTATTGCATGATGTCAGATTATTGTTTCTTAGTTATTCTAATAACAAAAACAAAGTTGATTTTGTTTTAAATGTCTTATTGTCTGGATGAACATGAGGCCCAAAGTGGCTCCAAAGTTGCTTTATTAGAAGTAGACAAGTTGACTGTCACCCTCCGCTCACTGTATATATTTTGTACAGAAAGTGTTTGAACTTTAGTCCAAGGTACCTACAATATAAATAGACCTATACAAATTATTATATGTACATAAAAAGTAACATCTATAACTGATTCTAGTAGTGTACATTTGAAAAAAAAAAAAGTATGTGTAAAAATTTGATATGGGAGTTAGCATAGTGCTGTTCCTGAGGCTGTTAAACTCATAAAAAAATGTAGATTTCAACTTTTTTTTTTAAATATTTTATGAATGTTTTCTTCAAGTGTTGATCTGAGAAATGATTCAAGATTTAGAAAACATGCAGTTAAACTAATACCATTCAAGTACAAGCTTTCTGGTTGTAGCCATTGCTACTTGTTCTAGTGCCTCTTAAATCATGACTAGGGAAGTGCAAAATACCAATGAGGTTCTTTCTATTGTATCTTACCAGATTATTCATTGTCTGTTTGCTCAAAAACAAGAAGAAAAAATCCGCCTTTATAAGTGATGGAATATATATTTTTTTGATAAAAGTGGTTTCAGACACAAAACATGGATGTTTGAGTCCCAGCTATTTGTGTTTGAAATGTTGGGAGGGGGGAGGGGGGAAGCGTACACACATGTAAATATTCACATACTTTTCCAGGCTGTGATCTCTCTGCATTAAGTTCTTTTTCGTTTGAATATTAAAAAACAAAATCGTCCAGTGATTTAAGTTATTAATTTTATGAATGAAAATAAAATGTTTACGAAACCAAATTAAATAAAATTGTTGTTTTCATTGATTTTGCTCACGATTCCTTTCTTCCAGTCCACCACTACACAACAATTATTCACTCACTCATTTTTTTCGCCGAATACCCTAGATTTTGGACAAGTAAACCAATGGCCAAAGCGGCCTTTCCTGAAGGATTCTGACGTCGAATGTGTTGCCTACCCGCCAGGCGTGGGCAAAGCAAATATCTTTTCATCGAGAAATATATCAATCAATGTCTTCCTAAAATGCGCCTAAAGCGCTTAAAATATGCTGTTCAGATCAATTCCACTACCCTGTCATTTCGTTTTGCCGATCGACCATCCGAAAACCATTGATTCGAGAAACTTTTGTTTTTTGGAGACTTGAAATGGCATATTCGAGTACATTCCCGACGAGACTAGCGCAGCAGCAGGGGCAGCAGGCCGCAAGCCAAGAGTAGGCATTCCCTCGCCATTTTGCGTGTTCGAGCTCCGTAGCAGCAGAGTTTTCTCATGACACTTTTGACTTCAAAAGGAACTCTGGCGCTAATATATTTCGTTTTTCTGCATTCATTGTGACTTATTCTCCTAATAAACTGCTGACTACGGAAAACAGATTATCATGCAAAGGTTGTCAGCATTGACTTTCGTGTTTCTTTTTGCTTGTGTTCTTCACTTCTTGTGGCCACCAACAATCATCCATTACTGACTGCAGAGAAGTTCCAGAAAGTCTTGATTTCCTTCATTTTGCTCCGGTATCGAAATTATTTCTTTGGTTCTGTTCCAAGCCGATCTTGCCCATTAATCTTATCATAATGATGGGAATGGGTGATCCTGATGACGATCCTATATTCGGGTAAGTTACGCAACGAAAATTAACTTTCAAGTCAAGACGACTTTCCAGGCTGTCGTTTTCAGATATTCCGTACTTCATTTTCATTGAACTTTTCATTTGATCATGCGTCTTATTTGTTTATATTTGTGTTGCATATTTAAATAATTATGTTCTTCAGTTGTTTTATGACTACTCCTAGTTCATGTTTGCCTGTCCCCTAACCATGTATTTCGGTTCTATGCTTTTGCTTCTTTATTAAGGACCATGCGCCAGATGGACAGCATGATCAATTCCATGTTTAGTGATCCATTCGGCATGATGGGTGGCATGATGGGAGGTCACCGAGCTATCAATCAAGGTGCCCGACCCCGTTCAAATCAAATGAGCCAAATGAATCAGATTGCACCATTCGGAAATATGTTTGGAGGAGGACTCTTTGGTGGTGGAATGTTTGGAGGGGGAATGATGGGCTTCCCAAACATGAACCGCTTATTTGATAACATGGTAAGTGCTGTAATGGACAATCAGGTTATTGAGGAGAATGTATGATCTCTATATAGTTATTCTTTGTGAGCCAAGTGCCTTAATTATTAATAGTTAATAAACCTATCATCAATTTGCTTCTTCCTTTCAGTCCTCTATGTCAAATGATCCGAATTGCCACTCTTTTAGTAGTAGCACTGTTATGACTATGAGCAGTGGGCCTAATGGTCAACCACAGGTAAGTGAGAGTTCTTAGTTGTAATCTCAGTAAAGAATTTGTTCCACTGTAACAATTAAATTTTAATTTTTCATTTTAAGGTGTACCAGGCTTCTGCAACCACTCGTTCTGGCCCTGGAGGCATTAAGGAGACAAAGAAAACTGTTTGTGACTCTCGCACTGGAGTGAAAAAGATGGCAATTGGTCATCATATTGGAGACAGGGCCCACATAGTTGAGCGTGAGAAAAATGTCTACACAGGGGAAGAAGAACAACGAGAAGATCTTGTCAATCTGGATGAGGGTGAGTTTGCCCCAGTTTTGTTTATTTCAATATCCATCTTGTAACTGAAGAATCTTACTTGATATCTTTCTTACCGTTGCAGAGGAAGCACCCTTGTTCAACCGTGAATGGGAACAGAAAACAGGCACTGTAGGTGTTGCTGCAGTGACTGGAAGATCAAATGGAAGGTACCAGGAGCAGCTAGCATTACCCTCAACAGCTGCTGTTTCACCTAGCACCACAAGGTGTGTAAATATTGGTGGTCTGAAAACTCTATAATTACTAATTTGGTGGGGGGATTCCATCTGTAAAGTAGTCGACAAATGTCTGCTTCTTACACCTTCGACTATGTTAAGCTATCATAGCCTTTTAAAATTTCCAATTTAATATTACTATGCACTACATTCCCAGTTCCTTACGAGCCAAAGCAAGAGCTGCTGCTCGTGCAAGAAGGTCTCAACTTGCTATGTCAAACCCCTCTAGGTAAGATTGAAAAAATAGTTTGGTTTGGAAATACCATCTAACCAATCTAACTGCTGTCATCTGAAATCCAAACATCCAAATATTTTCACTTAAATTAATGTCAGCTGAACATGTTTAATCCTTTTGACTAACATATCTGGTACATACTTAATTTATAACCATCTTCAATAAATTTTCCCGTTGAGCTTTCTTTGTACCCTGTCTCAGTTTGTTTTCCCCGTCCCTACTCCCCAAATATGTGTGTTGTATGTCTCTAATTCTCTTAATATTTTGTCCATTTTTGTTTTTGTGTGAGCTGCTTATATATCAATGTTGTTGTTTTTCAGTTTGCCTAGTTCTGGTTGTGTCTCTTTGGCCATTTTTTTTCTTTTAATACTTAGTAGTATTTTACAACACTTTCAGTTAAGTTAAACTACAGCATTGTTTGAGAAGCTCTGTTTCTTTCAGGTACTTGAAGAAATACTGATGTGCATTTCACTTATAGAGGTGATAAAGTCTAGCTGCCATGTAAGTACGAGTGTGGTAGCTGGCAAATGCCACACCCCTCGCACTGATGTTGTATGCTTAGACTTTACTTGTTCACTACCCATAATTTCTAGACTCATCTTAGCCATATATGCATTTGTGATTTTCCATTGTCAAATCTATCATGTTGGCAAGCAATATTGCTTTGCTTGCTTACACTACTAAAGTGACCCTCATTTAATTTGGCTGACATGCGTTATATATCATCAGATTCTTATTATGGAAGCTTGGGGTAGCTACGTTAACAGGTTTGCAACGCTACAGCAGCCCAAAATCTATAAAAACTGATTCACCGTTGCGTAGTGGTATAGTGAATGGAGGTAGAGCATTATTTGTCTTGTCAGTTTATTGCAAAATTTAATCAGTTCCGCAATTCTGTTTTAGGCTCATTCAGTGGCAAAGATTTTCTGTTTAGCTGACTAACAAATAATGCTTAAGCCATTTTAACACTAATATTGATAAGGCTGTGCTATTTTCAAATTTTTCAGAGTGGAGATCACTGAAGTAACCGATGATGACGATGAGGACGCCAATGCTGCTTCAGTAAGCGAAGAACGTAGTGCAAGCCCTATCATTGAGTACCCCTCTGCACCCTCTAACTCTCAGAAAGAGCAACGGGACCGTGAACGGTACCATCCTACCCCACGCACTCACGTCCAGGAGCACCAAGAAGGCTCACGTAAGCGGGATCTAGATGATGACTATGAAGAACGACGCAGACACCATAAATCAAGGAAGCCTTATTAAGTCTCAAAACATGACTTTTAACTTTTAATTTATGTCGGATGAAATAATATCTTTGTATCAGGGCTGTACTATGCACCTTGTGTTTTATCATATATTAGGTATGGTCTTCTTTAATTTTGTTCACTATTGTTTGGGACCTTCTTGTCTGCACAGCTCGGGTAAAGGAGAGCACAAGCAATAGTACATAACTTTGTTGCTATCAATTATTTAAGTCATCTGGACTAATGTTCAGTTTCTGTTTATTTTACTTCTGACAAGATCTCTTTTGTTAAGTCTACTGTTTACATGTACATGAGTTCAGTATTTGGAAAAGACAAAGTTATTAAAAATAAGAACTTTTGAGATGTCAGAAATTCTCCTGCTTATGATAGACTTAAAGGGATCAGATTTGTACTGTAGTACTGAAGGAATCCTTTTTAAATTATAATTATCTAGGGAAAGTGAGTGTCATAGTAACTCAAGGTCATGATTGTGATAACTTCCCAATAATTAGTTTTGCAATGTAATTAGAGCTAAGAACTGTAAGTTGTGTTAGTGTTGTATCTTACTTTCTTTTAAATTCCTTAAAAGATCATATGAGTTTATGGAGTGTGGTCAGGCTTATGGCTCGTGTTGAGCTTTTATTAATCTGCAAAGGATTTAAATGTTTAACAGGTCTCCTATGGATGACTATTCCTTTAGTTTGGTCTCAACCAGTTGGGTGTAAATATGTTCTCTTTCTGAGATTTTCGCCTTTCTTATGCAAAACTAAAAATCTTTACCGACAGTTGCCCTGATGAATTTCCATGACCTTGTGGTAAATGAGGAAGAACTTGCTGTGGAAGATCTCAGTTCAATCTTTTTCTGTGTGAAATACTACTTTCTGAGATTCAAAATATAATTATGAATTTGAGAGCAGCTTTTATTAACTGTGTTTAAGATAAATAATATGGAGTTAAAATATATTTCTGCCATTCCACTTTTATTTTCCTTAATTCACACACATTATCATATGATGCCTTTGTCTTCAGATGTTACAAAAAAATTTAAAAAATTAAGGCAAACAAAACTGTTTGAAATAAGCACAAATTAGGCTGCAGCAAATAAATGAAATGAACTTATCTAACGCACTGCAATGGTTATCTCCTACCAACTAAATGTAATAATTCATTGAATGCCGATACATTTTTAAAATTGCAAGGAATTGAACTATGATGTCATGGAGCTCACAATAATTCCATAGCTATCAGAACCCATTAACCATAGACCCTTGTTCCCCTCAATATGAGATATTTCTCACAACCTATGTTCATCCCTTAGTTTTCATCTGACATTTCCTCAATTGCGTTGTTGATGTCCAATATCTGCGTCATAAAAGTAGTGTCAGCCATCACAGAGGCTACCTTTGTCAAAACCTCTTCAAGTTGATCATCATGCATGCCAAGCTGTTGACTGCACATAACTAGTGCCAGATCTTGTTCGACACTCAGCTCCTGCAAGAAAAGCAAAGTGAAAGTGTTATTCATCAATCTCCGTGGTACTTAAGGAAGAAAAAATCTTTCAAGAAAATAACAAAAATTCAACTGTTTGATCACTTACCTGCGTAGGGTCAAGCAGATGGTGGAAAGGAATCTTGACCCTTCGCTTGAGCGTGGCGCCTCCCTTCACCTCGGTGTAGAAGATGGTGCAGGCGGGGCCGCCCTCAGCTGTCACGACCGCCATGGGGAAGTACACGCCAGCCGTGAGCTGGCCCTTGGTGTTCCTGGCCAGCAGACTGCGGAAGTTGTAGGCGATGTTCCTGCGCTCCGTCACGTCCACGGCCGACAGGTAGGCGCGCTCGATGTACACCAGGTTGACGGTGATGCTCTGCCGCTCGGCGCGCGTCTCCCGCACCGTCCACAGCACGTACTTGCCGTCGGGCGAGAGCGTGTACATGTACTCTCGGCGCACCTCCGGCTCGTCGGACTGTGTGAACCACCCTGCGGGGGAAAAAGAGGAGGTAAGTGATAAGGTTAGTCGGACGCGGTGGTGGTGGTGGTGAGGGCGCTGGCGGCTGGACGCTCACACGTACCGGTGTGCGGGTACATGCCGTCCTCCATGACGGTGACGACGCGGGCGACATGGTAGCCCGGGTCCAGGAGCAGCACGCCCTTGCGGCCGCCGATGTCGAGGCGCGCGGAGACGAGCACGTGCTCCTTCTCGGCCGTGCTCGCGACGGGCGCGGCGCTCAGGTACGCGGCCGGGTTCTCGATGGCCTCCTCGCAGGACACGAGGTGCAGCGCGTCGCGCAGGCCGGCGTGGCCGAGCGCGGCCAGCTGGCGCACCAGGGTGAGGCCCAGCCCCACGCACGTGTGGTGCGCCGCGGTGATGGGCGGCTGGTACTCGCGGAACAGGCGGTTGACATCGCGGTCCTTGCGCTGCGCGTACGCCGAGTAGAACCTGTGCAGGGGGCAGAAGCAGTGGTAGCGTTAGCGTGAGCGACATGACAAGGTACAGGTACAGCACACGCGATGACCTGTTCGCCCCGGCCCGCGCAGCGCCATCGACCCGCGCGAGGCCGATCGCGCGCGGCGGCCGTCTCATTCCGAAGATCGCGCTCCTGCCTCTGTCCTTGTCGCACTCATGGGGCTCTACCCTCTCCAACACGGGGCACCGCCACAGGTGCGACAAGGACTGAGGCAGGAGCGCGCGATCTTCGGAATCAGACGGCAGGGCGGATATGTCGCCAAGCCCTCCCGGGTCGCGGCCCCCGGGGATCGATGGGGCGTGTGGGCCGTACCAGGCGGGGAAGACGGTATGCCCGGCTTGTGCCCGGCCCACGGATAGGCCGAGAAAGGTCACGTACCTGAGGAAGTTGCCCACGGTGTTGTAGTTGTGGTCGCGGAGCAGCTGCTGGGTGGTGTGCTCGACGCGTGCCGCTAGGTCCTCATAGTCCAAGACGGTCGCCAGGCGCACCGTCGGTCGCCCCCGTCCGGCGGGCCCAGTCCCGGGCACCTGCCCGGGCCCCCGCCCGGCGCGCCCCTCAGCGGGGTGCTCCGGGGTCGGAGAAGGGCCCCATCCGGGGTCGTCCCATTCGGGGAGCGGAAGAGGGTGGCCCGGGGGCCAGCCCCCTCCCGACTCCCCTCTCAGCGGAGAGTCATTGCGCCATGTCGTCTCGAGTCAACTCGGCCACTCGTTGCCCCAGCGGCCGACCAGAGGTACGTAGCCCGACTCATCCCTGTAGCTGCTGATAGGCTCCACAGGGGGCTCCGCTATCACGAGCTCCTCGTGATCTGTAAAGTAGTCGAAAGCATATGGTGGCGTCAGGAAACGGCTCAACTTGACATCCTCGGGGAGGGGGTGGGGGTGGGGGAGTCCCAATGAGGGATGCCAGGCCAGCCTAGCCTTGATCAGCCCCGGTCTGCTACAACGCTCTGTGGCCTGCACAGCACAGAGGGGATTCAACTTACGCAATGAGTTGCGGAGTCGTCGGTCCCAATGGGACCCCCCCCCCTCCCCTCTAGGACACAAGTAAAGAGAAAATAGTTCGGTGGGGTGGTGCACTTTCACCAACTATCTCGCGAAACGTGACACCGCGATGCCGTGGCCACGCGGCCGGATGGTGATTCACCACAGCTACGCATGATTCATTCATTCTCGGAGCGCGTGCGCCTCCCCCCCCCCCCCTCCCGCTCTCCTTTCCTCTCCTCTCCTTCCGCGGAGAGACCCGCCGCCGCGCGCCCTTTCCTACTCTGACGTCGCGGAGCCGCGCCGCTCGCACAATGTGACGTCGACGCGCAGTGGCGGCCGTACCGGCTGAGTTGCCACACTTCCCAACAACGACGGACTCCAGCAGCTCACTCCCCGCTCACTCCCCCGCGGCGATGCGGAGTGGAGTTTTCAGCAGCACGGAGTCACGGAGTGAACCAAAACTCGCAGTTACAATCTCTCCTCCGCCCTTCCCCGCCCCGCCCCGCCCCGCCTCAGCCGGATCCGAGCCGGTGTGTCACCTCTGACCCCCTCAACATACTGTAAACCTGGCCCGCCTTACAGCCACAGCCACAGAAAAAGGCATCGAACCCGATCGATTATTTAGGTGAGACGCGGCCGCGCCGCAGTGCAGAGGCCCGCGTCAAAGTTTCTCATCGCGCTGACTCAGCCGGCCGGGCAGCGCGGCGATGTCGCCGAGCTGAAGTAAGTAATCGACCCTCGATACATGACGCCAGCGGGGCCAAAAGAAATAGGCAACTTAAAGAAATCGAGACGATCCCGTTGCCGAGCACGAGACTACCAGGCGCGATCCTCGTCGACGTCTAAAGTCAAGATAACGGCTCACGAGTCTGGCCGCATGAATCGCGGCGAGGTGCGGAGGGGCGACGGGGCGGCTAGCTGTTACCACGCGGCCCGCGAGCGGCTGGGGCAAGGGGGTGGGTGAAACAAAGGAAACGCGCAGGCGGGATGAAGCATCCTGGAAGAACGGGGGAAGGGGAGGGGAGGGGGCGGGGTTAGCAGCAAAAACACGAGCTGGTAGTACTCACCCATAAACAATATCCAATCGACGGGGAGAAGAAAGACGCTTATCTAGGTGCTCCGGGCGCTGCGCACCGTTCGGCTGCTCGCGGAGCAAGTCCGAACCGAAGTGACGGCTGCGCAGCGTGTGCGCCTATTTATAAACGGGCCGGGCCGCGGCGCGACGGGGTTGGGGTCCTGTACAGTGTACGGCCGCCGCGGCGGGCTCGGCGGGGAGCAGCGGGCTGTGGCTGTCCGCCTGCCTGACGGCCTGACGGCGACGGGACGGCTGCCTGCCCTGCCTGGCCGGCCTGGCTGGCCTGGCCGCCAGCTGGCCGTGGGTGGCCCGACGGGGACGGGTTTACGCCCTGCCCTGCGCTGCCCTGCGCTGCCCCGCTCTCCTCTTCCTCCTCGGTCTCGGTGGGCCCGAGCAGGCCCGGTTGCACTCGGAGTGGACCTGGTGCTGGTGCTGCTGCTGCTGCTGCTGCTGCTCCTCTACCCCGTTGTTGTGAGGGGTGCTGGTCCTGGTCGCGGCACTGGTTGCCGCACCACCTGCATGGCGCCTGGCCTGCCCTGGCGCTCCGCGGGGCTCCGCGCGTCGACTGGCTCGGCTCGGCTCCGGCGCTCCGCTCCGGCTCTAGCACCCCCTGCCCGCGCGCAGCGCGCAGCCCTAACCCGAGCCCCTAGCGGGCACAGCGGGCCGGGGCGGGGCTGACGTCACATCGATTCGCCCACGGCCCTCCCGCCCCGCCCCGCCCCTCGCCCTCCGTCCCTACCGCCCCGGCGCCCCCGCCACCCCCGCAGGCCCTGCCCGCGCCCTGCCCGCGCCCTGCGCTAGCCACCCTTCCTCGACAGTACCCGTCCGCCGTCCGCACTCAAAACTTCCCGCACCCTATGGGCGCTTTTATCAGATGATGGTTTTTAGCCCGCCCCTCTGCTTTGAAAAAGCCTCAGAGCGGGCCTATGTTTTGAAAGGAAGTGATTATGTTCATGTTCACGCCAGCTGGAGTTATGTATCACCTAGTTTGTCGAGAGGGAAACAACTCTCAATTTTGGTGTATACATTTAGAGAATTTTTGTGAATTTTCGTGAATTTTTTTTATTGAATTTTCCCAAATGTTCTTAATTTTTCTGAATTTTTCATTTTTTTCCTTTTCTGAATTACGCGGTGTACAAAAATTTCAGAGTTGTTTCCCCCACGTAGTTTGTACTCCTTCAGTGAGTAGCGAGTATGGCATAATATTGTATACTGAGAGGACTTTGTGCCTATTACTCTACACCCTGCTGTGGCCTTTGTCGCCTAGTTTTCACGAAGCTGCAGGGATGTCCTTAGAGTTCAGACTCAAACTCCATTTACTCGTCGTTCAAAATGATACTGTACTTCAGCTTAATCAGTCTTTCACTTTTCGCAGCAGGCGATACCTTAATACCTGCAACCATCTACATACATTTCCCCACAAAACGCTCTCCTGACATTACGATACCTCTTGCCGCTACCAAAGCCGATCTTGTTTTTATCCTCCTTCAGCAGCCCATTCCAACCCCTCCCCTCTCCCTCCCTCCCTCTCTCTCCACCGCCCTCGGCTCCTGCCTGCCGTCTGATTCCGAAGATCGCTCTCGCGTCTCCGTCCTTGTCGGGCCAGGTGGTGCCCGGCGGTCACGTGTCCCTCGCCTCGCCCGCCCCATCACGGTGCGCTGGCCGCGCCGGCGTATAGGGTGTACTCGCTCTGATAAACCCACCCTGAGTTGAGCACCTCAGTGTCACGTCCTCACGACGGGGGTTTTAAACAATAAAACCCGTGTGTGTGTGTGTGTGTGTGTGTATCGTGACATCACGCAGTTGCCCTCCTGCCCTGCTCCAGTCCAAAAAGCACCTCAGAGGCCGAGGCTCCTCCTGGAGGGCGATTGGAGAGCCCACGGTGAGCTCACTTGCAGAACGTTTTCAGAATGTTTCCACCACCCCCCTCATCCTTTTTAGCAATTTAGAAGGCGGTTTAGAAGGCGCTTCCGGTGAGCTCACCGTGAGATCTCCAAGCGCCCTCCTGTCGGGGACCTGTTCCAACTTCCTGCAGCAGCGGCAGCTACTGCGGCAGCGGCACCCCCCCCCCTATCTCCCTCCAGCACAACTCCGCCCCGTCCCACTCTACGTCTCTCCTCCCTTCTTTCTCTTCTCAGACTTCGGGACTCTTTCGTAGAACGTATTGGCGGTTCATAGGAAGTGCTGCAGCAGCACTGCAGTGCAGAGGAGGACCTCCTCCCACCCCACCACACCCCTCCTGCCGTGTTGTTGGGAATGCAGTGGGATAATCTGCTCGTCTCCATAGGGATGCCCCGCCTGGCCCCGCGCAGGGTCACATATTAGAGCTGCTGAGGTGTGACGTGGGCGCGGCAGGTCTTTTTGTTGGGGTTCTCGGGGTTCTCCGAGGGACTCTTTACTCTAAATTCTAACGTAAATCCATCTTCATGGATTCTCTGATTTTTCGTGATTTTTCATGATGTTTTCCGATTTCTTGTGATTCTGTTTTTTCTTGATTTGTTTTCTGATTTTTAACTAATTTTGTTTTAGGGTGTACTGTACACTGATTTTTAGCCCGCCCTTCTGCTTTGAAAAAGCTTGAGAGCGGGCTTTTGCAATCGACCTGGTGTATGTTTGCTTGTTTGTTTGTTTGTTTGTTTGTTTGTTTGTTTGTCTGTCTGTCTGTTCCACCGCAAAAAAAAAGTAATTAAAGTTTTCACAGAATTATTTTTTTTTTTAAATTATGGGTTCTGTAGGGGTATCTCGTCGAGTTAGGCAAGTTAGGGTTCTCTGCTCGAAATTTCGTCCGTTTTGCACCATCTTTTACCGTTTCGCGGCGCTATGGACACATCGACTACCCAAATGTCTGAAAACACCATATTGGGTATCGTGTAATGGGTTTTGCGTAATTTTGCGATTCTTCGGACTGAAATTTCGTCCATTTTGCCAAATTTCTGACCTTTTAGGAACTATCGGCGCGTTTTCAATGCAGAAGAGAGGGCTGTAGTCTCGGTGGTACACTGTCACAAACTTTCCCTGTTTATGAACACTGGTAAAACAAATGTGCAGCTTTGCACTCTTAAAGTGTGCTTTTTACAACTTTGCACATTACATGGTGTCGAGTTTTACTAGACGTTACAATAACGTCTAAACTTTAAACATCTCGCACGTGTCGAATGTTTGCACACTTGGACACATGCACCAGCTATTGGGAAGCCTTAACAGACGTCGAGTAACTGCACACTAAATTGTGTGCAGTTTATTAACGTTTCGGAAGTGTCGAAACATTGCACACCAAATGACGTTTAGTTAAGCTCGACACATTGAAGTGTGCAATATTTGCACATTTGACACTAATCACCATTGATGTATTTAAACTAAACATTTGTTTTACCAGTGAAGGGAATGACCATACGGGCCGAAGGCCCGATCATTCACAAGCTAAGAGGACGTTTTGTGTGACTTTGACCGAACGCCGCCGCAGGCCTAGCAGGCACGCCCCTCGCCCCCTGGCGAACGGAGTTGCCAGCGTAACAAAGCGGAGCTGGCAACGACGTTTGGCGGAAGGACAGGCATGCTTGTTTTTGAGTGAAGGACCCCTCGGGGTTCTCCCTGACAACCTCGTAGTGACGCGGAGGAGGGAGTTAGGGAGGTAGCGCAATGACCTCCGAAGACATGACATGACGCGTGTACAGCAACAAACTGATTCCGCAAAGTGGCTAGTAAGTAGTGCGCCCCCTCTCTCTCTCTCTCTCTCTCTCTCTCTCTCTCTCTCTCTCTCTCTCTCTCTCTCTCTCTCTCTCTCTCTCTCTCTCACTCACTCACTCACTCACTCACTCACTCACTCACTCACTCCTTACGGCCCTACCCAATGAGTGCGACAATGACAGAGATACGAAACCAATGTGCGGAATCGCAGGGAGATTGGAAAAGAAGCCGTCACACCGTTGTTCACCAAGCAAAGGACAGCAGATAAAACGATGGGCGTTTTGTAGTGACTTGTCAATACCGCACAGCAATTAAATCTCGCGCGAGCCTCAGCGAAAAGCATCGTACTCGCGTACTAACGTTTGCGGACGTTGTAAGCCTGGCCAATTGAGATTGTCGCTCGATGATGATTGATGATTATTGATATCGCTATCGACCAGCGATAATGCGAAGAGTGTAGCAGTCTGTTTATTTACACATTTCCCCCCCTCTCCAAGCGAAGTGTCTCTCATTCTTACAGAGTGCATAGGCTTACGCCGCACGTTTCAGAGATAAGGCGGTTGGCCGGGCAGCCCATGCAGGCCACAACTTCCTCCCGCCGTGCTCCCGCCCCGTGGCCCAACCCGAGGAGGGGATCACTCATACAAAATGTGTACCATGACTTTTTTGACTTTTAATTTTTTTTTTAAATTCTTTTTTTAAAACTTTTTGTTTTTATTTTTCAAGGAGAGTCTCTGTTTCTGATTTTTTACCCCCATCTCTGATTTTTTTTGTTTTTCAATTGTAGTTTTTCTCTTTTTTCTCTCGATTTTTTTAAAAATATTTTTGTACCTGTCTTCTTGATTCTATATATATGTTATTTTTTTTTTTTGACAAATGTACCCGGCGCATAGTGGACCAGGGCCGGTCCAGCAGAGCCCCCCCCCCCCCCCCCCCCCAAGGTGACTCGACTCGAGTGGATGATGCCCTCCTCGGCCACCAGCTCCTCTGATTGCGCGGTCTCCGCGAGCGAAACGTATGGAATGACGTTTCTGCAGCAGATAAATGAAAAGGACGACGAGAAAAATAATAATAAAAATAAGAAAAAGTTCCACGCGAGGGAGTACCGCACCGCGCCTCTTGTTTATGTCGCGTGTTTTGTTGACGATGCGTCAGACAAAGGCAGCAGTTGGCGGGCACGCGCCACTCGCGACGGGGAGCGCAGGCCAGGCCGGGCTGCCCTGCTGTTGGTTGCGCAACCGCGGCAGGCCAGGAGGGCGTTTATCTAAATTAGCGGGAACTGCCACCGCGCCCGCGCCTGCAGCCTAGCCTGTCCAAAGAACGCCATCGCATCGTCACCGTGAGCAGCCCATATTCTGAAGATCCGAGGGGGAAACAACTTCCGAATTTAGTTGTATATGTATTATGATTTTTTGTGAATTTTCCAGAATTTTTCTGAAATTTTGTGTTTTTTTTTGCTGATTTTTTTCTGAATTTTCCTGAGTTACGAGGTGCACAAAAGTTTTAGACTTGTTTCCCTCTAGCACCTTCTGCGATGGTGCCGTGCAGCAGTGTTGGGGATGGATGGGTCTGTCGAGACGTGGTATACATGACCATGACCAGCAGGGCCCCCCCCTGAGTGCGACAAGGACGGAGGCGCGAGAGCGATCTTCGGAATCAGACGGCAGCCCGCCGCGCAACAGAGCCGTCACGGACGCCTCGACGCGACAATACCATAAACACGAAACAGCTTATATCTCTGTCGATCAAGGAAAATGCCCGCCGCCGGCCGGCCGCGGGGAGGGCGGGTTGGGGTATCATTTGGCATAAAGAGTTCATGCCGCTGTGGGCTGCTACTAAACAATCGCAAAAGAACAGAAACTGAAGCAAATCGCTTGATATGTCTCGTTAATGGCGGGGTGGGGGGGGGGGGGGGCGCAGCGACACAGCTGGCCGGCTGTGCTGATACAGCAATGTCAAGGCGACTAGGCCAGGGCATGTCGCGGCTCTCGCCGCTGCACAACCAGCCCGCCCCGCCCGCCCCGCCCCGCCCTGCCTCGGCAACAACTGCAGCTACTGCGTCAGCAAGAAGCGGACTGGGGCAGGGCTAGGCTAGGCGAGGCGCACCTAGGCCGCCGCTGCTGCTGCTGCTGCTGCTGCTGCTGCTGCTGCTGCTGCTGCTGCTGCTGCTGCTGCTGCTGCTGCTGCTGCTGCTGCTGCTGCTGCTGCTGCTGCTGCTGCTGCTGGCACCGCCCCAGAGGCCCCCAGGCCTCACTCCGCTGCCCCGCATCTGGTTCATTACTTCAGACATGATTTCTTTTTGTCCCCAAAATGAACACTAAGTGATCGTCGGAACACACCGAATTCTTATGCACAGTTTGTTTTTTCTCTCGCATAGTTTTTCTCGCTCATAGTTTTTCTCAGCTACGAACTTCTTTGTGCATAAGCCGTTCTTCCTAATAATTTTTGTCCATAGTTACAAACAAAACAGTGAAATCGTGCAGAAATACTGACAAAATTATGCAGCGAGCGTAGCATGCACATTAAAGTTCATAAGTATTCCGTGTGAAGAGCGGCAAACGGGGAGGTGCAGGCGGTAAAACTGGTACTGGTGACTGGGTGACTCCTGTCGTTGACCTCATCAGACCTCACCCCACCACGGCCCGCCACCTCCTTTGGCACCCTTAGTCTTTCTTTTTCTTTCAGATGAGAGAGGTATAGGTGGGGAGAGCTGACAGGTGTAAAGCCCCCCTCCCACCACCTCTCCCCCCGTCCTGACCCGGCCCCGCACAGTGCGTCGCGCCCTGCCCTGCAGACTTACTCAGAAGAGCGCTCTCCTCGCCCCGTCTCTCTCGCACTCATGAGGTGTGCCATATGGATGCGAGGGAGACAGAGAGCTCTTCTGAACCAGTCTGCTGGCACCGCGATCGCCAGACGTGCGCTCTCAAGCTCAGCCGCCCCGGCGGCCCCGGCCCCGGCCCCCGCCCCGGCCCCCGCCCCGGCCCGGCCCTTCCTGGCCCGGGGGAAGGGGTAGGGGGTAGGCAACCCCGTCGAACAGGGGTGTTGTTTTGTGGCCTATGCCGGGCTCCGCAGGCTGACGGGCGCGCCCGCTAGTCGCCTCGCCCTCGGCGCAGCGCGCAGCCCAGCCCAGCCCAATCCAGCTCCCCCCTCCCCCCTCCCGAGCAGGGTCGTGAAGAACCCCGCGGGGATCTTGTTTGTTGACTCACCCTGCTTGCGCAGGTTCGCCGACGCACACGCGCACCGCTTCTTATGTACTTATCTCTCTCTCTCTCTCTCTCTCTCTCTCTCTCTCTCTCTCTCTCTCTCTCTCTCTCTCTCTCTCTCTCTCTCTCTCTCTCTCTCTCTCCCTCTCTCTCTCTCTCTCTCCCCTTCGCCGCAATATCTTTTTGCTCACTCTCACACACGTTCTCCGCCGCCCTGATTGCCGCCCCCCCCTCTCTCTCTCTCTCTACGTCGCACACTCAGCCGATGTGTTTGCTCGATTAAAACACTTTGGAACGAGAGATTATTCTCTTACTCCGCCTCTCCCTCCTTCTTCTATTTCTTTCTCCTTTTCCGCGTTTCTCGCCACCTTCGTCCCCGCTTCTTTCTCTTTTTCCTTTCTCACGTGTCTCAGCGGGCAAAAAGTTGCAGCGGCGGCTTCTGCGTCCAGGAGAGTCCCCATGGGAAGTAGACTGGTCAGTCACGCCCGAAGCCTCCATCCCCCGACACTCCGCGCCCCACCCCACCCCACCCCTCCCCACCCCTCCCCACCCCTCCCAACCCCTCCCCACCCCGCGCCACCAGTCCTGCCCCCTGCACCTCACCTACCCCACTCCACCGCCAGTGCCGCCATCTCATCCCGACAACACCGGTGCGCACCGGATCGGAGCGTTTCCCCTTCCCGCCCTTACGATCCCCACCCCTCTCCCTGCTCTCTTCCCCTCTCCCTATCTGACACATACCTTCGGCTCTGACTACCGAAGTAATCCTTTAGGAATGGACTGATTTTCTGATGTTGGAATATTTCCCTCGCCTTTTTCCGAGGGTGGATCACTCCGGATCACTCACTGTACACTGATATGTTCACTGATTTTGTTTTGACTTTTGGTTTTTCAAAAATTTGTTTTCATTTTTCAAAGAAAATGTCACTTTTTGACAAATTTTAATTTATTCCCCTATTTCTGAACTTTTTAAAACTTAATTTCGTTTTTTGTTGAATTTTTCTCGATTTTTCGGGATTTTCTGAATTTTTTCTCTTGATTCAATTTTGAATTTTGTTTGATTATTTTTTTAACTTTTTGAATATTTTTTTCTTTGAGGGGGGGGGGCGGTGTTCAATTATTTTTCGAAGTCACTCTCTCCTCGGCTTTTTTCTAGCCATCCTGAAGCTACAGCCGACTGTTTCAGAAGATCGCTCTCGTATCTCCGTCCTTCTCGCACTCATGGCGGTGACCTATGTGTTGGGGGCACAAGAGCCCCATAAGTACGACAAGGACGGAGGCGCGAGAGCGATGTTCGGAATCAGACGGCGTGACAAGCCGCGAACCACCAGCTTGTTTGGCCTAGCGTGCTACGTCTGTGAGAGAGTCACGGGGATGGTCAGCTCGCGGCGACTGACTCGAGCGAGTGCGAGTAGCAGTTTGCAGCCGGTAAACCGACGAATATATATGGGTCACGAACGGGAAAGTGTGCTGCTGTAAACGGTGGCAGGTGGTGGCGGGGCGCGGGGCGCGGGGTGTGGGGTGTGGGGCGTGGGGCGTGGGGCGGCGCGCGCGGGGCGAATTAGCCCAGCCCGTTTAGTCCACATCAGCCCAACTGCCCGTGTGGAGCGCTCAAAAGGAAACGCAAGGTCGCAAGTAAAGTCACTCCAGAGACACATGTTCGAGGATCGCCACGCCGCACCTGCAGGAGGGTGACTCCGCACTGTGGTTTCGTCTCTCTGTCCTTGTTGCACTCGTGGGGCTCGGCCAAGAGGAGCGAGAGAGAGAGCACCTCGCTGAACGCTGTTCGGAATCGCCCCGCTGCGCTCCCGAGTCTGCTGCTGTGCTGTGCCCCGCGCCTCTCGTGTGCCTCGTGCTGCGCTGCAAGTGTAGCCGCAAAAACTTTTGGCCTCTGGACTCCCGGCCGCTGCGGTCACGCCGCCTTCTGATTCCGAAGATCGCCGCTCTCGTGCCTCCGTCCTTGTCGCACTTACAGGGGTGCCCTATGTTGGGGGGTGGCAAGGCGCTGTGCGTGCGACAAGGACGGAGGCGCGAGCAGAGCAGCAGCAGCGCGATCCTCGGAATCGGACGGCTGCCTCCACCTGCGTCCACTCCGGAGAACGGTTCTTCTCCGCCCCTCCCCTCCCACATCCGTTTCATAACAACAACACCGAGAGTTCGTCTAATCCCAGAAAAAAAAAGAAGAAAAAAAGAAAAAAAGAAAGAGAGAATAAAAAAGGGGAAAAGAGATAGAAAAAATAAATAAAACGTGTTCCCAAGTTTAGTACGCTATGTAACTGTACTTGATAGAATCAACTTCATCAAACCCGATTCGTGGAAATAGTCCTTGTGAAAAGTAAAATGTTCTCAAAATAATCGCAACTTCCCCGACTCAAAGTAACACAATAACACAAAAACAGGCTTTCCTGGGTTAAAAAAAATCAAACAAAAAAATAAAAAACTTGGAGTCACCGCGTGAATTTTTGCGTGGGCCAACGCTAACGTTTTTTCCCCAATCAAACTTGCTGCTCGCCTCAAAAAAATATGACATAGGCAGTTTTGATTTCCCTTACGGTCCGTACCATGTACACATGTCACATAATTACCTCACGTATTGTATGTTCGATTTTTGCCTTTCATAGTAGATGGCTCACCATGTTTGAAAAATTACGGTTTACCTCGCGAGCTTCAGACCGTTATAACCAACAATTTCGATCCTCTCAGGGCAACAACTTTGCGAATTTACGGAGCAAACGTTGGTTTTTCCAACAGTGTGGGTAAAAATCAATTTCAGATGCGCAAGCCCCACCGCTTAAGCCCAAAGAGATAGCGGCGCCCTCCATATCCCTCCCGCTCTCACAGAGATCAGCAGATGAGATTGCACAAAATTGGATTGCGCTGATTGTGTGCAGATGTGCCGGGACTGCAGCGCGGGGTTCGCCTGTTATGGCATGTATCTCTGGATTACAGAGTGCAATCAGTCGAGAGGAGACGAGAGGACGCGCTGACGATTGCACTGCACCCACAGCATGTGGCGGGCGGGGCGGGGCGGGGCGGGGCGCGCCACCACGTGAACAGGACGGGGGACAACGTCCAGACACGGGGCGGGGCGGGGCGGGGCGGGGCGGGGCGGGGCGGGGCGGGGCGGGGCGTCGGGGCTGTCGGAACGCCCGAACGCCCCTCGCACCAGGCCGAGATCAGAGAGAGACGAAGAGTATCGTCATCCGGACAGTTCCACGACGCGCCGCCCGCGTCTCGTCTCGTCCCGCCTCGTCCCGCGGAGGGCAGCCGATGACCCGGATGCGGATCTTCTTCGGAAAACATCCGCATCTTCTTTTTGCGCCCAGCTGCTCGCCGCTCGCCCATGGTCTCGTGGCAGGCAGGAGTGGTTTTAAGGGGAAAGGGGGAGGGGGCTGTAGATAGCTGTCTGGAAAGTAGGGAAATTGCACCACAATACCCCAGTAAATAGGCAACGCGCAGTGCCCCATTAGTCGGACCTTAATCCGTGCCTGATAACAGCAGGTTTCCTTTTTGTCCGGTTTTCCCTGGTTTCCTCCCGATGACGGGGGTCGTCTGGTCTGCGTGTGTACTTGGGGATAAGGGTTGTGGCATCGCTCTTTCTTACTCGTCCCCGCTCCCTTTCCCGAGGAGCCATTATCGACTTCCTCGATCGGTCTCCTGCTCCAGCATCCTCCCTGCTCGTACCAACGCTGGACAACAACCGGCCTTCCCTATGGCCGACCAACGGCCCCCAGGGCCGGCGGGGCGAGTCGTGGGGCGGGGCGGGGCGCGGGGCGGGGCGCGGGGCGGGGCAGGGCACGCTGGCGTGTGTGTGGGCCCATTAACGTGCGGGGCGGGAGCGCAACCGAAAACAGGCGTTTCCGAGCGCGACCCGGGCAAGGCAGCTGGGGCAGCTGGGTGACGTGGATACGGGCTTGCGGGGCGGGGCGCGGGGCGGGGCGCGGGGCGGGGCGCGGGGCGGGGCGCGGGGCGGGGCGCGGGGCGGGGCGCGGGGCGGCGGGGGGTCCGGTCACGTGCGCCGGGACCGACTCACGTGTCCGTCGGGCCCCTCGTGTGCCCGCCCCAAGGCCCCGCCGCGCCGCGCTCCACCGCGTCCCGCACAGCTGTCCCCGCGTGCCCCCGCCGCCCCACCGCCCCGCACCATAACAACAACACAGCCTGTCTGCCCCGCCTTGCCCCGCCCCGCCGCGCCACGCCCCGCCACGCCCCGCCTTGCCCCGCCGCGCCCTGCCCCGTTCTATCGCTCCTTCCCGGAGGACACCGGCGGGCGGCGCCCACGGGCACCGGCGGCACGGTCACAGGAGGAAAAGTGGGTTAGGTGTAGTGGAGAAAATATAATCGGCGCGCATTCGGGACTTCCCTATCGAATAAACGGCAGCGGGCAGCTGGGAGACCTTCAGCATCAGCAGCGCGCAAATCTCGCCAGCTGGGAGTAGTTTCTCTAACCTTTTTAACGCGGTGGCTCTGCGCGGCACCGTGTAGTATAGGGTGGTTTGTGTTGTGCGAGGGAGGTTGAGGTTGAGGATGGAGGTGGAAGGGATGATCTTAATGGCGCACCCACCACCCAATCACATACGAAGAGGAGATAGGACGGGAGTGCATCTGCCCTCACTCAAATAAAAGAACGACGACGGGGAAACAAGGAAAGCATACGCCGTACGCCGTGCATCTCGCCCAGCAGCGGCGCGGCACGACCCTGGCCTGTCTATCTCTATCGGTCGCACAGAGTGAGAGCTCCGCCGTCACTTCAGAACGGGGTAGGCGCTGGAGAAGACATTCCGCACTCCTGCAAGAAGCTGTTAGGCCCCTCTGCCAGACCTCCCCGCGCTCCTATCTCGCGCGAGACACTCGTGTCAGCTCCGATAAGTCCGTCACGCGGCCCCCGCCTGCAGCGCGGCTCCTGCAGGTGGCGGTGGACGGCTGACGGCGAGCGCCCCGCCCCGCCCAGCCCCAGTGACACTGCCGTCTCTGATTCCGAACATCGCTCCCCTGCCTCCGTCCTTGTCGCACTCACGGGGCACTGCTCACGGTAAAAGAAATGTCTGATTTTTTGAGGAAACAGGGAAAACTTTGAGGAACTTCCGTCATTTGAGGGAAACCGGGGAAACCCCTCAGATTTTCCGGAAGATTCCTCAAAAAAAGGGAAATCTTCACAAATTTTGAGGAGACTTCCTCAAAATTTGTGGAGTTTTCCTCAAAGTATCCAAGGTCCTCAAAGTTTTCCCTTTTCCCTCAAAAAATCAGACATCGTTTTTACCGTGGCTGCCCTTCCCTACATGGGGAGCACCACCACCACCATAGCTGCGACGAGGACGGAGGTACGAGAGCGATCTTCGGAATCAGACGGCTGCTGTCACTCTTCGGCGAGGCGTCGTCGAGTGCGGCGTCTCCGCTATTCGCTGCAAACTGCCGTTGACGTCACCAAATCCTTGGTCCCAATTGACACGGGGCTGCCGAGGCCCGCCCGCCCACCGCGTCGCCACGCCTGCCGCGGTCCGGCCCGGCCGGCTCTCACATATATGCGGGATAGGACAGGGGACCCCTGAGAGAAACGCAGTAGTATCGACACGATGTCGAAACGACGACGAAGCGGCAAAGTAGTAGACGTCGTTCCGACATCTCGTCGACTCGACACCGTGTCGACATCGTTCCCACCGAGCCGGGCTCATGGCCGGGGCCCGGGCCCCGTGCTGTCCCTACACGGTTCATGCTAGAAACAATGAGACAATACTGCGCGACTCGTGTGCTCCGCTCCGCACCTCTGCTGTCCAGAACAAAAATAGAGTATTTATTTGGGCGGTCAGGTCAGGACACTCGCCGCCAGCTCGCCGGGTCGGAAGGGAAGGCATACCCACCCCGCCCCTCCCCGCCCCGCCAGCCGACTTGATTCCGTAGAGCGCTTCCCTCGCTCTATCTCTCTCGCTCTCACGGGCTTCGCCGTCTGGGTGCGAGAGAGACAGAGCTGGGAGAGCGCTCTTCGGAATAAGTCGCCTGGCCTGCGCGGCACCCCGCCCGAAGCTAAGCCCAAAACACAGCCCCTCTTGGCATGTGTTCCATTGTGAGGCGCGGTGGGCCGTGGGCCCGGGGCCGCCTGGGACGGGTTCAACTAGACCACCAACAGCACCGAGAGGAGAGGCCGACGGCGGGCCGGGGCGGGGCGGAGGCGAGGCGGGGTGGGGTAGCCGCCGACTGCACCGCGCTGGCTGGCGGGGTAGGAACTGCGCAGTAGAACACGATCATCGTCCAAGAGACACACTATCTCGCAGACCACAGCTGCTGACGGCGCGAGGCCTGATACAGTGCACTGTTCACCGCTCGTACACTCATGAAATAATACTAGTAAAAACGCATATGCTATTTTTGAGAGTATTGTCGCTCGCGGAGGTTTGCTGAACTCGGCGGACATCCATTACTACACTCGTCATTTCGAAAGATTTGTTTTGTTAGTTTCGCGTCATTCCCTCTCTAGCTCTGTTTGAAGATTCCCCCGATCTCAAGCTCCCCAAAGCGCTCGAGGTTTCAGCAGAGGTATTCGTTGGAGAGATCGAGAGTAAAATGTTTTGTGGCAGAATTAAGACCTACTCATATATTGCGAACATTATATTTAACCCTCTTTGACTCTCTATTTCTTTACTCTCGGTGACCGACCACCTTTCTTTGGGGTAGGCTGTCGTGAATATCGGAGGTCTTCTGAGTCCTAGGGTTCATGAGAGAGTTGTAAAGGTGGCCTTATATACTCAGCGTTTTCGTCATGTCCGCCTATGTCCGTTTTCTATTTTTGGACAATTTTGTTGTCATTAAAGTTCCAAAGGTTGTGTTGAATTGAAGAACAGTACTTGTTTTCTACTCTTTCATACAAAATATCCACGAAAATCGACAAACAGACATAGGCGGATATATCGAAAATATTGAGTGTAAGGCCATCTTATTAAGGGGGTAATCCGACGTTTTTGTCCAGCTTTGTCCAGTGCAAAACGAAATGTAGTCTCAGTTTTACTTTGTCGGATTAACTTGCTCGATTGTGGAACGAAACAATACGAAATGGCCAAATGTCCAGCCAGACCCTCTGCAACCGCCTCCCGCCCTCCCCTCCGCGTTCCCTGGGGCACATGAAATACATCGCCAATCTCTATGCCTAGCCTCTATGAACTACCTGGTAAACTCCGCTGCAGTATTTTCTTATTTTTCCCGCCCTGATTTTTATTTGGCTGTCGGTCTATCTGTTGTTCCCTTGTTCGGCAGGTTCCGAGCGTTCCGAGGCTCTAATTCTGACCTTCCCTGCACCACTATCGGCAGGTCCTCAGTGTGCGTGCGAATAACGGGGGCGTTCAACAGATGAAGGAGGCGGCGACTGGCGACTGTTTGTTATTAAAAATGGCGGCGGCGGCTAGCAGTGATGATTTGGTGTCATCCCAGTCAGAAATTAAAAATGTGGAATCACAAGATTCGTTTGAAGAGAAAGAAATGTCACGGTCACCCTCGCTTGCATCACTGCGTTTTGACGGCTGGTCAGAGCTGTTGATGTCTCGCAACAGGACCAAACAACGAAAGTACAAGAATGGTGAGTGACAGACTGACTTGTTTCTTTTCCTCGTTTTTGGCAGCCAGAGGTCACTGGCATTTCTTTTTGGTACTCTAGTAAATATCTAGGTCGGGAATGTGATTTTACTGGTTGGCTGTGCTATTTATCCGTTCAGTGAACAAAACGAAGATGATCCATGGAGTCCATAACCTAACATTTCACCTCTCCTTGTTGTTTACGTTGACATGTTGTACTCGAGTCACAAGATTCGCGATAGTCAGTCGAAATGAACGAAAGACCAGCGAGAAAGATGTCTAGGGAACAACTTTAATGCTGCTGAACTTTGCTTATACACCTAGCACACCTGTCACAGCCAACCTAGCATTAGCACCATGAAATATTTAGGAGCCTCCATATGTGTACAATTTTGTTAGAAAACTATTCAATCTTGACAGAGCTTAGGAAAAATTCCTTCACATTTAATTTTTATTTGTTTCTCTGTATTGTACCTTGGCTAAACAAACTGTGCACTGTGCAGTGCACCCCTGCTTTCTTTTCTTGTATTGATGTCTGACTTTAAAACCGTTTAATCCGCCTTTGTCATATGTATTAATTTTATTGTGACTTGCCTTTTGATTGATTTTGCTGTCTGGTTTTCAGCAAATGTCCTTGTTGTCTGGCCCAAGTGTTTTTCCAATTGTATTTGACTGTGTATTTGTCCATGGGAGCTGTTGAGTATAAATGTGCATTTTTTCGGACTGTGTCGGTAGACTACTGTGCTTGTGTAATATTTAGAGTTTGTCTATAGCCACCAATGACTTTATAAGTTATGTACTATTAACTAAAAGTTTATCAATGAAAACATCTTATGTATGCTAGAAATGCCTTTGCCCTTATCATGAAACCACAGTTTCATGCCCACATTTTTCAAGCAGATCAAGTTCAAACATCATCAGCCAAACTACATGGCAGTAATGGTCTGGGAGTGAAAAGACACGTTTTCCCCTTTTTGTATTTGTTTGCCTTTCTTTTTTTTCCAGAGCTTTTAAGTATTGTGTTGTTGTCGTATTCGGTCACACCTCTCCTAGCTTGCCGCCAGTGCGGCGCCAACCTCGTAGTCCCCGTTCTCACCCCCTCTGCCCCCTCCTCCCCCCCCCCCCCCCCCCCCCCCTATCCGCGCACGGAGTATATACTGTACTTACACCCCTTGCCCATGCGTCGGCTCACCCCCACCCCCACGGCCTGGCCTGCGTTCGTAAAATCACCCCTTTGGTCCGTCTATGGTCCTTGTCGCACGCCTCTTGTCTGCCTACCTTTCCGTGCCCGGTGATAGAGATAGAGAGATGATGTGGAGAAGGCTAGAGCTCTCCGCCGCGGCGGGGCTGAGGGGCACAGCGCAGCGCAGGGGGGCAGCCATCTGACTCAGAATATCGCTCGCGTAACCCCTGCCTTGTCGCACCTCTTGCGGTGACCTATGTTGGGGATGGCTGGGCCGCATAAGTGCGACAAGGACGGAGGCGCAAGAGCGCTCTTCGGAATCAAGCAGACGGCGGCGGGGGGCTGGGTGGGGCGTGGGGCGCCAGGCGAGAGGGTGGTGCTGCCGGGCCGGCTCCGGCTCCGGCTCGGCCCTGCACCCACCCTGCCGTGTGCCCCATGCCTCCATGTTGGTGGCCGTATCGATCCGCGCCCTCCCCGCTGCCGAGGCCCTGCCCGGTGCGCGGCCCCGCGCCGCCCCGCTCCACCCTGCTGCCCCGCCAGGGTAGCCTTTACTCCATCCCTTCGCCGTGTGTCGCCATTGTGCTCGTCTCGTCTCCCCCAAGTAGGTCGTGTTTTTTAACACGCCGCAGGTTTGTTTGTGTTGTGCAGGGTGACGGGGCGGGTCGGGTGGATTCTGCGCGCTCGGTGGCGGACGTTTAGGCCCCAAGGTCCGCGCTGCTTTAGCCCGGGAGGCGGGAGGGCGCCCGTTGTTGACACTGAAGGTTCTGGCTCTTCTACCTCTCTCCCCTGGCCGCAGCTGCATTGTGCGCCGACCCCCTACGGGGGGTAGCGGGCTTGCAGCGGGCGGCAGGGGGCGGGTTTCTCGTAAGGCCTCTCCTGGTGTCTGCCTCACGGGGACCTCTGGTGCGCCTCACCTGGCCAGGTCGCGGCTGCACGACAGACGGGCTTCACTTTGTTTTTGTGCGGCCGTCTGTTGCGTCTGCTCGCGCGATCGGGTGCAGAGGTGGGGCGGCCGGGCCTGGCCTAGCCGAGTTCAGTTTCCCACCTGATCCTGTCCCCGCCCCCGCCCGCGCCCACCCTGGTGGTGACACAGTCTGCGTGAAGTTTAACCAGCCCCGCACGCCTTGCCTTCCGCCCCCCAGCCTAGGCCCAGGCCGCGCCACCATTGCGGCGCTCAGGACGCGCAGCACTCGCCAGGTTCGGCCTGACCTTCTCCAGGGGGTGCCGGACTTGGCGGACGCGCCCTCGGTCCGGGCCGGCTATGCGGTAGAGGCCCCGGTCCAGGACCCACCCCTGGCTCAGGACGCGGAGGACACGATGCAGCCCGTGGCGGTGGACGGCCCGGGCCCGCACGGCGGCCAGGCTCCCGCCCCGGGGCGCCAGGGCCCGGACGGCGGCGGCCCGGGTGTGGCCGGGAGCGCGGGCGCGCAGGACACCATCTACCTCTGCAACTTCCGCGTCTCGGTTGACGGAGAGTGGCTGTGCCTGAAGGAGCTCGACCAGGACGGCGTAGAACTTGACAGGATGGACCCCTCTGGCGCAGACAACCGCGCTCTGTCGCCGGCCTTCTCGACGCCGTCCCCCGACGACCCGGGGCCCATGCTGCTCAGCATGCTCAGTAAGACCCCCACCCCCACCCCCTCCCTTCCGTGCTCTGATCCACCCTCCTACCATTGATGTGCCTGGACGAAGCACATCGGCACTTCCCCCGTCGTTTCGTCGTGTTAGCTGGCTCTTGTTTGTTCCAGCGCGCGATCCGGCGGCCGTGGAACGCAGCAACCTACTCAATATATCCAAGCTGATTGTCAAGGAGCTGATAGAGACTTCCCTCAAGTTCGGGCGCATGCTCGACTCTGACCACATGCCCTTGCAGCACTTCTTCATCGTACTGGAGCACGTTTTACGCCATGGTCTGCGCCCCAAGAAGGTGCATATTTTTTCATTTTCTTGCGTCTTACCTCTCACCGACTGCACCCCTGGACGACCCTGACGTTTATGTAATTTTATTCTTCATGCAGGGTCTCCTAGGTCCCAAGAAAGAACTTTGGGACATATTACAGCTGGTGGAAAAGTTTGCTCCAGAGGCTCAAGATATTACGAGCAGTGTTCGTGATCTACCGACTGTTAGGTTGGTTTCTCTCATCCCTCTGTGTCAAAGGAAACATTTGTACCTGAACTAAAATTTGATTCAGAAATTTATGCTTCACAGGACAGCAATGGGTCGTGCTCGTGCATGGTTAAGATTAGCTTTGATGCAAAAAAAACTTGCAGATTATGTGAAAGTCTTAATTGACCATAAAGATGATGTTTTGAGGGATTATTTTGAACCTGATGCCCTCATTATGTGTGATGAAGCCATTGTCATAATGGGATTGCTCATGGGTCTGAATGTCATTGATTGTAACCTCTGTGTTAAGGTTGGTCTCTCAGAAATATTTTCATGTCATATTGCACTGTTATGTTTATGGATGTATCTAATTGAATTTTATTACAGGAGGAAGACCTTGATTGCCAACAAGGTGTTATTGATTTCTCATTATATTTAAGATCATCTCATCATTGCCCTGGTGAGCAAGTTTTAAATTCAAATGACCCAGAACATTCGGATCAAAATCATTCTAATATGAGTGCTGTACTTGACCAGAAAAATTATATTGAAGAATTAAATAGACATTTAAAGTATGTTTTTTCACATTAATTTGGATTATTTTAAAGGATTTTCAGTTTCTCATTTTGACTAATGCAATTTGTCTAGTGCCACTGTCACCAATCTACAGGCCAAAGTTGAGACTCTGACCACAACTAATGCTCTCATGAAGGAAGATTTAGCGATATCTAAAAATGGTCTCATGTCATTATTTGAAGAAAACAATCGTTTGAAGCGAGAACTGGAATTAGCTCAATCGGGTTCTTCGTCAAGAAATATTGATGATGTGAGATTTTCTCTAATTCATGGGATTGCTTTAGGTTTTAAAAATTAGATTATTGATTAATTAAAAAATTTATCCTCAGAGTAATGCTGATGCACTTTCCAAAAAGTCATCAGATAGCTCCAATGATGTAGAGGAATTAAAACAACAACTTGTAGCTGAGCGCAAACAGAAAGGAGAGTTGCAGAAAGAACTTGATTTGCAGGTGATTTATCTGTTTACTGCTAAACATTTTAAAATCATTTGCTTGCCAATTCTTGTGAATACATACCATGTGAGGTATTGCTGTCATTGCAGATCAGTTTGAGAGCTGAAATGGAAGTAGCCATGAAACTGTTGGAAAAAGACATCCATGAAAAGCAGGATACAGTAATTTCTTTAAGAAGGCAGTTGGAAGATATTAAGTTGATCAACCTGGACATGTACAAAAAACTCCAGGTATGGTGTGTAGTGGTATACACAAACCAATTATTTTATTTTTGCTTTACCTAATATTTGCTAAGTTAGCTTTATCTTCCAATTCTTCGTTGATCTGCTTTGGTTTATTTTTGTGGTAGAATAGGTATTGACTTTCACACTGTTGGGTATTGGTCTAGGGACATGGGTAATTCCTGTACTCTTAATTGACAAACGTACTTGTATCGCAGGAGTGTGAACAAGAACTCACCCAGAAAGGTGAGATGGTGAGCCGTCTTCAGGCCAAGACCATACAGATAGGCAACCTACTGAATGGTCTTCAAAAGTACAACGGTGTTAAGGATGCTAAAGGACAACCTCTTACACTTCCACTTATCTCACCAACTGTTCCACAACCGTCTTCTATGTCTAGCACTCCTACAGCCACTCCTTCTAGCATCTATAAAGTTGCACCAATACCACCATTTGATGGTTCAAAGACACCATCAGGAAATACAAATGTGTCAGTCACACAGTCTAAAGCTACAACACCTGGTCAGACAGGCACAAAGTAAAATATTATACTCTGACATACAGTAGTTTTGAGAAAATAGTTAAATTATCTATTCATAACACATTTTCATTGATTTCAAAAACTACATATTAATGTAAATCTTCAATGCATTTGTGAACTCCTGTCTGGCTGTCTTTTAACTATTTTTCATATTACTTGTCTCTCTTCTCCCTTCTATTGATTGTTTTAAGGTTTTTTTTTTGTTTGTTTTTTTTCTTTTTTCTTTTTTTCATTTAATTGTGTTTCTTCATTGTGATTCTCCAATTACGAAATAATCTTTTAGTAAATTAATTTTAGCAGTTGAAAGAGAAAACAGAAATTCCAGTAACCAGCATTATGTTAGAGGAGGCCAAGAATTTAAATTTTATAGATCTCATAGGCATCATTTTTATCTTTGTTTTAGGAATGTGACAGTTCTATTAAGCACAAAACTGAATTAATCTCTAAACTTGAGGCCAAAAGTGTAGAGATGACTGACACTGTGCACAGACTGGATGAGAAGTATGTTGATTTTATTATCAATTAATTTACTATGCATCTGTTGAGAGGTCATGATATTTAAATATTTAAGATGTTATATGTTCAATACCATCAAATGTTGCACCAATTCGAGTCGTACTCTTTACAACTATGTGAAGGTGAGATTGCCAAAATCATTTTCGTGTTTAGTTGTTCTATTTGTATATCAGCTTTTGATGTTAGCTGCCAAAGATTTCCATTCATCTAATAATTGCAATGAACTATTATCAGTGCTGAAGTAGGTAGTCCACTCATCATGGGTAAGATGTTTTTGGAGGCCAAATCAGCCTTGTATCTTAAGCAGTAAAGTTGTAGCAGTTGGTAAAATGTGAGGCTATTTTCTCCAAATATTTTGAACATTAGTTATTATCACAAGCAACAAGTTTGCTGTTGTGTGATATTATCTATTATTATTCATTATAAAATTTTGAAAAGATGGAAAAACATATTCATAATGCTTTATGAAATCAATTTTCTGCTAGTCCAAATACGAGATGAAGATTTTTGGTCACAAGTATTTGTAAAAAAATATCTGACTGGAGCTATTGGCAATCATGACTGCAGCCGCCGCCGCCACCGCTGTATCTGCCGATATGCTTCCTACTGTTAGACTGACATGATTTTTATGTGATATTAGACTCCTAAGGAAATGAGGCAAGGATGACAGATTAAACCGAAATTAACTGTTTGGTTTACAATATGTGTATCATGTTTTGGACTTGCTTCCTGCTTGTAGAAGTAAATATACTCAATAAAGCTATCAATTCCAGAAACCATCTCCTCTTTTGCATGAAGAAGCATCACAAAACGTATCCTTATACAAAGAAATAACATTTCCCATAGATTTGTCATGGAAAACACAGTTCCTTATTCAAACAGAACACTTCTTAATTTTCTTGATTTTTGGTGCCGTTAACTTTTCTTACACAAAAATAACTACTTTCAAGACATAATATTTGGTCCTAAAATTCTACAAGCATCTGTTAAAAATGTAGCTAAGCAATTATTTTACAGTACATTCATTTTAATTTTGCAATTTTCAAAGAAAGAGAAAAGAGATGTTACTGATGCTAATGTCAACAAAATTTTATGAAAAAAAAATCTAAACCAGAATTTATGAAGGAATTCCATGTTAATATGTTTGAGTACGATTGGGTTTGTGCAGTATTATGAATGGTATACCAAGAACATGTAATTTAATATACTATGACTTCTTGCACAACAGCATAGCTCACCCACACTGATTAAATAGCAGTGTACATCTAACTTAAATTAATATTCCTTATCTTGTTATTAGGTATCAAGAGTGCTTGAAAGAATGCAGTGCCTTAGAACAGCAAGCAGCACGATTGCAGCGAGATGCAACTGAGGCAGGAGAGGAACGAACTAGAGCTGAGGGAGAATTAGGAGTTGAAAGAGAATGGCGCGCATCCTTGGAACAGAGTGTCAACAAAGATCGCAATCGAATAGCAGAATTACAAAGAGAGCTTGCACAGCTTCGCGATGTATCTGTGGTAAGTGCCATATTCTAGAGGTAAACAGAAATTCTTAAGAAAATTGACCATATATCCTGCTTTCAGAAATTTGTCAGCCTGCAAGAAGATTATTATGCTTTAAAAGAGCAATGTAGCCAACACGAGTTAACTTTAGAAGAATTAGGGTCACAACTTCGAGTATCAAAACTTCAGGTTGCTGACTTGCAAGAGGAAGTAGAGAAAGCCAAGCATGCTGGCCTAAGTGATGCAACTTGGATGCATGATAAAGAAGTTACTCATTGTAAGGGTTGCGAGAAAGAATTCAACATGACAAGAAGAAAGGTAACAAGATCATATTTTATCATGCATCCAAGCTTTGCTGCTGGTAATGTATATTAATTTTTCTTTTCTTTTACAGCACCATTGTCGAAATTGCGGTGATATTTTTTGCAAGGCATGTTCTGACAATACAATGCCTCTGCCATCACTTCCAAAGCCAGCTCGAGTTTGTGATAAATGTCATGTTCTTCTTGTTGCTAGATACTCTGTCGTTCCTCAGCCATGAGGAGTTCATTAGTAAATCATATTTTTTTACCTAGTCTTCTGTAGTGCAAGTTGATTATGACAAGTTTCAGCATGTTTTTACTTCAAATTATCTGTAAGACTGTTGCACGCTCATTAAATAAGTACAAAAGTATGACCTTTGTCATATTTTTGCAGTCCAGATAGAAGAAAATTTTTGAAACTTTAAACTGAAAGTGGTTCATTGTTAAAACTGTATAATACTGTTATGTAGCTCAAAAGTATACATGTATATCTATTTCAAATTTTATCATATTTTTCTTACTGTTATTTTTTAATATTACTCCCTTTTTGATGTGATGATATTTCTATGAAAAATATTATGGTGGATATTAAGTGCCTTAAATTATTACAAATGTCAAATGGTATCATACAACCTAGTGGAAAAACTCTCTATACATTTTTTAAAATGTTTTAAAAATTTGTGATTTAGGAGTATGTTTTTAAATGTCAAACTAAATGCAAAGCAAACAATTTGTTTGGAGACTTCTTTGGTTCAGAATTGTTCCTGTAACTGTCCCACTGTTGATTTGTTATGACATCTTGAATTGTAAAGGAGAGCCTTAAATTTAACATTTTAAATGTTGTTTTTCTATGAAAAAAATATATAAGTATTATTCCCTGAATGTGGCAAAGCTGTATTATTAGAAATATTAGGGTACATGCAATAAATCAATGAGGCTCTGATGATTGTCCGGCAGTGACCTCAATTAAGACATATAAATATCCATTGTTAACTAATATACTTATTCTTAACTGTTGATTCTAAAGAGTTGTAGGTAGGCCCAGGTCCCCACTGACCCATTCTCAAGGGGCAGCTGTCAGTTTGTTTGAAAACCGGGCTTTGGACCCAAAAATTCAGGGATTTGCAGTTCCCGATTTCAAACCAAAACCTGCGAAAACACTTTAATTCAGCTACTGAAGAGCTCTCCGTCTCCGTGTACATGTGCCAAATGAGTTCTGCTCAAATACTATAATTAAATGCAACCATTAAAATATAACAATTTTTAATCTAAATTTCACAATTATACAAACCAGGCCATTAAGAACAATTGAGAACTGAGTTATCATGTACAAAACAGAAACTATATTACAATCATGCTCTAGAAATGTTAATACTTTCATCAAAAGGACTAGTCCAAGCATTATCACAAAATTAATTTCCAGACTCTCTCTGTTGAAAATTATTTACTCGGGACTTCAGTTCTTGTCCCCTTTATCTTCTGGTAGACCCAACAACTGTTATTCCATTACTTTTCAAATAAGTTTTATATCAGTTTCTTCTGTTCGCCCAAAATTGACTTTCTTGAGGTGTATGTAAAAGTAGCGTAGTGAAGGTGTGAGGCTAGTACAAGATAGATGGCTCTATTAGAAAAGCACAATGAGCTTGTGCTGGAGATGCAATACATGTTTTCTTAGCTGTGAGATGTAGATTAAAAAAACAAAAATCTAAAAGGAAAGAACAAAAAATTCTAAACTAAAATCAATATATATTGTTTTAAAATCACAGTTTTTAAATTAAGCATGGAGCAACCATAAGAACTTTTTTTCCGACATTTCTCAAAAGTACAAGCAAAATACAATGTCAAATGAACATCATACCTTAGTTATAATTGTAACAATCATCGATAAGATAACACAATTTTAAGCTCGCAATTTAGCTAACTGGGCTTCAATCTCATCGTCAGTTGGGAGTCTTGATTTTGAAGTCTCTCCAATTTTGTCATGTGTAGCTGGAGCTCTAGCCATTTTACCAGATATTTCAATACCAATTTCATCCAAAACCTGTTGCACAACCTGATCAGTTTCTTCTTCTTCATCTGAGCCTGCCATGATGTCATCTAGAGTATCATTAATCATTTCATCAGTCATGCTCATTTTCATGGATGCTTCACCAAATGCTCGCATATCAGCAGCAATTTTTTCTGGTTTTAAAATATTGTTAATAGATGACATTGTCTTTGCTGTAGTACCCATTGCATCAGCTAATTTCACATTTGCTCCCATTGCTTTGTTGTGATACCCTACGCTTTGGATTTTACCACTGGCAGCCAATGTACGACTCTTCTGCTTTCTTAGATTGACAAGCTGTTTCGCTAAAATAGCGCAACCATCCTTATTACCCTCTTTTGCCATTTTCCTAATCTCTTGTTCCAGTTTCTTTTCTTCCATTTCCAAATGTCTTCTCTCCCTCTCCATATCCCTATTGGCTTTACGGAGTGAACGATCATTCTCCCGTTGCTGCTCTTTTAAAGTGGGTTTGGATCCAAACAGCCAATCCATTTTCTGGAAAAACAAACATATTATCTGAGTCATATGAATGAGAGCAGCGCTTAACCTTCATCACATAATGTTATGTTGATCTGACAAGAAGTTGAAATGTGTGAAGAATAACCTTCTCGGCACATACATACCACAAATGGTTCAGGAACTTCTATTCTTGATTTTCGATGATCAAAAAACGTTGGTTGAGGGAACAACGTATTTCCCCAGTGGAAGATAGCAACAAAACCCAACGAACAAACACTGAATCACTTTCCAAACAACCCTACCCTAGCAGTAATCGCACTATACTGTCGGCGGCCATACTACCAGTCATAAGTATTTCTCATACGCTGTATGCGAAATTCGTTCCTCGGAGTGCTCGTCTTGCTCTTGCTGTCACCTAGCTCCCATCATTTTCAAGTCACATCGACCAGTCAGAGAGAAATATCAAGAACCGTTCTCAAAACTAATGAAATATCTTAACGCAAGCCATACAAATCGGAACACTGTGCTGTGCTCTGCTGATCTTAGCATCATTGCCAGAAGTTTAATTTCTCATAAGAAGAAGTCATGTAGTCTCGCGATGGGTGGTGGTGGATATCTCGATTGATGAGGGAGCAGCAGCTGCAGCTTCGGCACTTCAGCACCAACACAGCAGACATCAGAAAGCACATCAAGTATTTAGTGAAGTATCTTAATGAAAATGGAGAAACTCACGGATGTAAAGGAAAAGGAAATTTTAGAAAAAATATCTGCTAATGATGTTAATGGACTTCAAAGTACCCTTTCAGCCCTGAAGTTAGGAAATATTGATTATGTCGACGAAAATGGAATGACTCCACTACAGCATGCCTGTTACAAAGGAAACAAGGAAATAGCTCAAATTTTATTGGATCAGGTAATATGTAATTAATTTTCTGTCATGCTCATTGTTCCACGTTAAATCTGTTTAGTTTCGCGTGCCTAGTGACTCTATATACATGACCGGGAAGCGTCGGCAGTTGACTCGGCGAACCGGTGTGGGTGTCTGTTTTGTTTTCATCAAAGCTCGATTTCTCTGAACTTTCAGGGTGCAGATGTCAATAGCGGCAAACATGAGCATGGGTACACAGCTTTACATTTTGCTGCGTTGTCTGGAAATTCCGATCTATGTCAGTTACTTTTGGAGGCAGGGGCGAAAATGTATGAGACCAATTCAGTTGGCCGCACAGCATCCCAGATGGCTGCGTTTGTTGGTAAGTAGAACTGAATGCAAAGTAAGTTTTGTTTCGCTTTTACATATTTTTGGTAGATTTGTAGCTTGAATCTTTTCGTTGTAGGTAATCACAACTGTGTTGCAGTTATGAACAATTTTATCCCCCGTTCGGAAATTGACTATTATACAATGCCACAAGGCTTGGAAAAGGAGCCAAGGCTGCCCCCTTTCCTTGCTGCTCCATTGCACAAATTCATTATGCAGGTGATTCTAATCAAAATTAATTTCTGTCTTTCTCTCTTCCTTTATCCTTGCTTTGTTCATTGATTTAAAGACAGTGATACATTTGTTTCAGGTCAATATGAATCCTGTTCGTATTGCCTTAAATTTACATGGGGTCTTATTGGATCATTTAGACAAAGTCAGAAAAATCCTGGAACTTTTACGAGATCGTGAGGCACATCGTGGTGCTGAGACCAATGAAATTGCCACTTTCAAATTTCATTATCTGTCCTATATTGTGGCAGAAATATGTCAAATAAAGCAGAGACAACAACAACTTCAATCACAAATAAAACTGAAGGAGGTTCGTTTATTTGCTACAAATCTTTTAGTAGCTTGTTAACTATTCATATCATGAACATTATAATATTCCATATTTTTATTCTCTTGAGATAGAAAGAAAATGAAGAAAAAAGATCGAAAGATGATGAAAAAGACAAGAAATGGGACCCCATTGAGCTGTTTGTGAAGAACATGCTTAAACCTGCTCAACCTGGCAAACCTCACACGACTGAACTTCAAGATCGTTTCCTACGCGAGTGTGTGAGGGAATATCCGTATCGTGAAAGTAATTTGCTGAGACAGATGGTGAGCATAAATTTTTGTTATAGAACATATCTATCGAGCACAGCCAGCGATGAAAATATGGTAGTCCAGTAAAAATTTTAATTCTATAGTAAAGAGGAAATTTTTGGTTTACTTCCAGGTAACCAGTTTAGCTCCCAGTGATTCTCCAAGTGCTCTCTCTGTTATCTCAGCTGCCATCAATGGTCAGAGAGGTTTCAATGATGGTGCTGCATCGGCATGTAGTACGTGTGGAGAAGAAAAGGCTCCAAAGAAATGTTCTAAATGTAAAGCTGTGCAATATTGTGATCGTGAATGTCAACGGCTTCACTGGTTTTTGCATAAAAAGGCTTGTGCTCGGCTGGGGTCATCCAACAGTGCCATAGGTAGTAACGGGTCTTTGACCCCTACGACTGAAGCAACTACTGGGAGTGCTTAGGCAATTGTACTTCATTTAACTGAACCTGAATGTTGAGTGCTTTGCCTTCTCTATTTGTGTTGAGACATTCATTCATCTCTTTCAATTCACCATAGAAGTAAAATCTTAGAAGCATTTGTGTTGGTATTGTGCATGTGAAATGGAAGGGCAGTGTGTAATTGGACTGGATGGTAGCATATCCACCTGTTCATATTCTTATCTCTCCACCTCTATTCTGATGGCTTTGTGTGAAAAAAAAATTGAAGTTCTGTTTGTTATCTTAACTTCTTTTTTTGAGAAAAAGTAGTTGTAGATATCTAAACATAGAGGGCTACACAGCAAAAAAAGTTTAAGGATATTTATTTGCATTGTTCCCTTAATTTATTGATCTGAATGTCAGATGTTAAGTACTTTTCATTCCTGGTTGCAGTAATTGAGTATTTTGCTGGGTAAAATTTTGATGTTTTAACACTTCCAAAATGTGCCACTTCAAGTCAACATCAATTTTATTTAGCTGAAGTGATCTTATTTAAAATATTGCAGAATTGACTTTGGTGCATGGTAACATTGTGATACTTAAAGTTGGCTTTATGACCTAGTCATTGCTTAGGCAAGAAAAGAAAAAGTCAAAGAATTTGTTGCTTTTTCTAAACTTAAAATTTTTACTCTTACAACTATCCTGAAGCAGACAGCTAATGACCTGTTATATTTATTGAATAGAATTCACAATGTGGAATGGATTAAGCCTAGTTTAATTTTTTTTTCTTCTTTTAATTTTTTTTTTCCTTTTTCAATGGTGAGATTAAAATTAAGATGTGTCCCTAGTAGAGATTTGTGTGAACTTCATTAAATTGTTTTAAATCCTCTGATTAGATGCTTTTAATCACCTTCACCTCACCCATTGATAAGCTCTCGTTCAGCTATAGTCACTTTTTGCACCTTCATTCAGAGACCGTATTAGTTTAACTTTCGTACGAATTAACCTGGCCGCGATTGTGGAACGTCGGCGGCGTGGGGCGCCTGGAGGGTCATTAGGGAGCTCCCCGCGATAGTATCGAATAGGCGACTTCCGGGTCGATCGTTCGACTCTCGTGGCCCATACACGAGATTACTGTGACTGGAGGAACGGACCGACGAGCGGCTTGAAGGGAAGATATTTTCTCTCTTTGATAATTCAATAACATAGTGTCAACTCCAATTGCTAGTTTCTAGGGTCGAATTATTGGCATGTGTAAAGTTCACGGGGTTTTCAAAAGCCAACATTTTTTTTTAAACATGTAAAGTGGATCCGACTAACCTAACCCTATACTGACAGAAAACAGTCTCCCTTGTTATTATTATAATTATTATTATTATTATTATTATTATTATTATTATTATTATTATTATTATTATTATTATCATTATTATTAACATTAGTGCCAGTGCTGAAAAATTATTAGTTTAGACGGGACAGATCCACAACGCCGTTGTTACATTGATCTGATCACTGCTACCTTTTTGCAAATCTGCAAAGTGTTTGACAGCCTTGCAATTTCAAACAAAAAACTTTCTTTGTCAAACAGTTTTCTGCAGTCTTGATTGTGATTGGTGACTGTTTGGTTTGTTAGCTATTGAGGCTCCGGTTTTATCTGAGCAAATGTGACTGAGCATCATACCTAGTTTCAGGGAATTATGGCTGAGGCTCAAAGGCAGCACAGGCAGCAGCTCATCTCCATGGCCATTTTTAGGCGAAGGCGCATTAGGGACATGAGTGATCCCTTCAATATTACGAAAGAGGCCTTCGTTGCAACATATCGCCTAACCCAAGAGCTCGCCAGGTCAGTGATACGGCTCATTAGGCCTTTCATGCCGAATCCGGTAAGTGCCTTGGCACTTCCTTTGGAACGCAAGGTGAGTCTTCTTCTTTTCATTTAGGTTGCAAATTTTGAATTGTTAACTCAGTCTGAATTGTACGTACATACTGAAGGTGGAACTCCAATGGGGGACAATCCATCAACCCATCATCCCAGCCCTTCAGATTTTGTTTTTTCCAGCACGCTAATAATTCCTTCTCAGCAATGCAATCATTATATTTTTATCAAAGGCAAAGATGATTTCGGCCCTCTACATGGCGCTATGAGGAACCCTTCAGTACCCATCATATTTCAGTTCATTCCCCTAGAGACACCAAAATTGAATGCTGGCAAAAAAAAAGTATTTTTTGCATTGCTGAGAAACCAAGGCTACATTAGCTGGTCTGTGCTGGAGAATGCAAAATTTGAAATGATGGGTTGATGGGCTGTGCCCTAGGCTGTGCCCCATTGGAGTTCCACCTTATGAGCCATGCTTCTTCCAGAGCAATAATTTGTTGATTGATTTTTCACTCTTGGGCATTGTTTTAACACTTGTAAACACATCTAAACTGTTTAAATGAAGCTCTTTTCAGCATCCAATAAAAATATAGAAGAAAAATCATTTGGAAGGTGTATGTTGTAAATGACTGAGCTCAATTGTACCTCACACACAATTTCAATATGTTTCTTTTCTTTTTTTCTTTTTACTGTCATATGTACCGCTTAGGCCGTATTTTTGTATCTGCTGGTTATGGTTTTGTTGTTTCTCTGGTTCTTGTATTATTTTTGTAGATGTCTTGGTTTAATTTTTCACACATGGGCATTGTTTTAACACTTGTAAACACATCCAAACTGTTTAAGTGAAGTTCTTTTCAGCATCCAATAAAAATGTAGAAGAAAAATCATTTGGAAGGTGTATGTTTTGAATGACTGATCTCAATTGTACCTCACACCCAATTTCAATTTTTTTTTCTTTTGTTTTTTTCTTTTCACTGTCATATGTACCGCTTAGGCCGTATTTTTTGTATCTGCTGGTTATGGTTCTGTCGTTTCTATGGTTCTTGTATTATTTTTGTAGATGTCTTGGTTTAAGTTGAAGTTATTGCAGTTTTTAATCCTTTACCTATGGAGTGGCTGATGCAGCTTTGGATTATTTTATGATGTCTTGTACCTTGTTTATATTGGTCTATCTAAGCACTTGTTCTGAACTGTTTAGGTTTTCATATCCAAATAGCGATTTTATTGCTCTTTTTTAAGGGTTTTTAGGGGATGAATTTTTGATGTAGTTGTCAACTCCCAAATTGAAGCCATTTATGTCAGCTTTGATTGTATTTTGCCATAGATTCCTAAGCTTAATCAAGACTTTTTTTTTGTATGTCTTTCTGTACTGATTTAAATGTCTTTTTCTGGTCTCATTCACCCTTCTCTTGACAATAAACTTTTGCAAATAGAAATGTTGTCTTTCTTTTTTTTTACCGTTCCAAACTGTTTTGAATTTTTCAACTCATTCTTTACAGAAGGATAGAAAGAAAGAGGATTCATGGAAAGAGGACAACTCAATTTAGTGTTGTCCCTCAGTTACCCAAGCAATTCTTACTGTTCCGATTTTACTGTAAATTGAAAACAGCTTGTCTCTAATTCTGATAGTGATTATTTCTAGTTTTTATGTGTGCTGCATTTCTATGCCAATGGGAGCTACCAGATGCACTAATATAAATGATGATAACAAGGGAGACTGTTTTCTGTCAGTATAGAGGGTTAGGTTAGTCGGATCCACTTTACATGTTTAAAAAAAAATGTTGGCTTTTGAAAACCCCGTGAACTTTACACATGCCAATAATTCGACCCTAGAAACTAGCAATTGGAGTTGACACTATGTTATTGAATTATCAAAGAGAGAAAATATCTTCCCTTCAAGCCGCTCGTCGGTCCGTTCCTCCAGTCACAGTAATCTCGTGTATGGGCCACGAGAGTCGAACGATCGACCCGGAAGTCGCCTATTCGATACTATCGCGGGGAGCTCCCTAATGACCCTCCTGTGGTCGAGGGGGAGTCGCAGACAGCCGCCGGTGCTGGTGCCGCATTCACCACCACCACCACCACGACCAAAGTGCCGGGCCGGGCCGGGTGGGGCGGGGCCCAGGCCGTGGCCGACCTCAAGCCTCGTCATTTTCGCCTTGCCTTCCCTCAACTCTCCAGCCCAGTCACATGTTCCTCTCCTCTCGCTCTCTCTCCCCCTCCTCCTGAAGAGCCCCGTGAAGCCGCTTCACCAGAAGCTCTCGGCTCGGCAAGCGTTGTGCGAAAGTACAGTTTCCGCTCGATATTTGTCCTCACCTCGGGGGTGTCCGGGGACAAATATCGAGCGTCATAAAACGTATGCCAGATGTTGCTCAGCTCGAGCTCGGAGCCTCCTGCCTATAGGGTATTTTACTCAAACCCGGGACCGGAAGTAAGAAGTAAAATGGAAGCACGAAATCGGAAACAGATGCTGGCTGCGGTCTACCGCGGTATGAGAAATTTACGATCGACTGTATGTTTACATGTCAGTTTGCGATCACGACATGTTGTGAGTATTTTGTTTTGAAAAGTACACTTTTGAGAGGTAAAATGTGTACGGAGTGTTACGCGAGTATGAAAAGTAGAATTGTAGTGAATTATGTTGAACTAGTTGGGCGGATCATACATGATTACTCAATTGAAACCAGAAAAAGGTAGTCGGAGAGGAACATAACCTAGCCAGATGTCAGATATTTTCCGGTATTGAACAAAATCTAAGGACTGGCACAAACGGGCCATATAAATTGGCCAGAAAACTGAGACGCACGACGCACAGAGAAAAGTGGTTATGTTGATCGCAAACTAAAATATAAACAATCAGTCGATCGTGAATTTCTCAGACCGCAGCCAGCATCTGTTTCCGATTTCATGCTTCCATTTTACTTCTTACTTCCGGTCCCGGGTTTGAGTAAAATACCCTATTGTCTGTCGCCTCGCCCTGAAGGTGCGTCGCAGTTGCCTTTCCACTATGCCGACCGAGCGACGCTCGATATTTGTCCGCTTTCCGCTCGATATTTGTCCGCCCTGGCCACTCCGCCTAGGAGGCTGTGCCGCCGGGTCCCGAGGCTCCCAGCCGCGGCCGGGGAAGCCCGTCAGCACCAGTCGGCACTCCTGGCCAGGCTGGGCCGGGCCTCGGGCTGAGCAGTGGTCGAGCCCTCGCTGTGCGCAGAAACGACGTGTCAATCAAGCCAGCTTAGGGGAGTGGCGAGTAAGCGAGTTGAATTTTTCGGCCGAGGGCCCGGACCTAAAAGGGACAAATATCGAGCGGACAAATATCGAGCGGAAACTGTAGCCCTTGGGTTGCGCCGCGCAACCACCACAATCTAACTCTAAAGGCTCTAAAGACGATTAGAGGTAATTTCTGTAGAGGTAACGCCCGTCCCCCCTTTCCGCCCACCAGCCACACCCGGCCCCGCACGGACGTGTTGTCCGGGTCCTCGACAAGCAGGTCGCAGGCGAGCCGTGTCTCACTCGCACCCCTACTCAGCTCGTCCCGTACTCTCTCGTCGGAGAGTTCTGTCCCTGTCCGTCTCCCGGCCATTTGCCAAAAGACAACGACGAACGCGCGACGCGCACAACGCACACGTGGTGGTGGCTTTGCAGGCTTTGCTGCCGTCTGATTCCGAAGAGCGCTCTCGCGCCTCCATCCTTGTCGCACTCATGGGGCCTTGCCATCCCGAACATTTGGCATCGCCATAAGTGCGACAAGGACAGAGGTGCGAGAGCGATCTTCTGAATCAGACGCGGCTGGACGGAACAGAGCTGCTGAGGGGGCAGCGGACTCAGGTCTCTCCAGGCCACCTCAGCTTACCTGCCCATGCCCGCCCAGGGAGCCGCGCTGGAAGGCAGGCAGGGTGGGGCAGGGCCCAGGCCCAGGAGGTCCAGGCCGCCAGCAAGCTGATTCCGAAGATCGCTCTCGTTCCTCCGTCCTTGTCGCACCTATGGCGGTGCCCTATGTGGGGGATGGCAGGACCCCATGAGTGCGACAAGGAGGGAGGAGCGAAAGCGATCTTCGGAGTCAGCCTGCAGACTCGCCTGTCCTCGCCAGGCCCCTGGACCGAGACCAAACTTCACCAGCGCGCCCCCGCCCCAAGCCCCGCCCCCGCCCCAGGAGTGTCGCCGCCGGCCGCCGTCCGTCCCCGCAATGCGAGCGCTGGCCAAGATGGATCGAGCAAGACAAGGAGAAAACACTAACGCTGTACCTACAGTGCAAAAAAGGTAAGGGGGTGGGGGGAGAAGAATAGCACGGAGTGAGCGCTTAGGTGCAGGAGGAGGAAGGCGAGGAGGGCCCGGCGGGGGCGGGGGCGCGGTGGAGGGCGCCTCTCAGTGCTCTCAGGGAAGCTGGCGAGGGGGAAACAACATCTCTCAATTTCGGTGTACAAATTTCGTGAATGTTCATTAATTTTTATGGTGAATTTTTGCTTGAGTTTCTTCAATAATTCTGTAAATTTTCTCGATTTTTCCTATTTTTTTTCTTTTTTTTTTTAATTTCTCTGAATTACAAGGTGTCAACAAATTTTAAAAGTTGTCTCCCCCTTGGAAGCTGGTCTCATGACGGAAAGGTCGGGGGAGACCTTGCGTGCCAACGGGTGTTTGGTACCTTCCCTCCCTCGCGACCCGGTCGTCTGATGCCGAAGTTCGTTCTCGTGCCTCCACGTCCTCCACCGTCCTCATCGCACCCATGGCCCCATGAGCGCGACAAGGGCGGAGTCGCGAGAGCGATCTTCGGAATCAGACGGCTGTGCGGAGTGCGCATAAGAGGGGCTGAGCTGCACGCGCGCGCGCCCTCGCGGGAGGAGTCGGTCCATTCCGAGGCCGATGCCCTCCAAGGCCGTTGCGACACTTCGTATAAATGAATCACACTCGGTCCCATCCCGTCCTGGCCGCGGCACCTGCCGAGCGATTCCGAACATCGCTTTCATACCCCTGTCCTCGTCACACTCATGGAGCACAACCGTGGCCAGCATAGGGCGCCGCTGAAGGTGCAACAAGGATGGAGGTATGAGAGCGATCATCTGAATCAGTCGGCTGGGCCGCGGCACCCATGGGGAAGGGGGAGGGTAGGGAAGGGAGCCAGGGGCCTGCCTCGCTTTGCTTCGAACCACTCCGCCGTCCACATTACCGCGAAAGATGCGCGTCGCCATTGCCAGGTTCTTTAAGTTCCACGAACGAAGCGGCAAAAATATTTGCGATATTTTGCAAGTCGGTCGCGATACGTACGTATCCTAGTAGGTGCGCCCAAGCCAGCGGCGGGGCGGGGCGGGGCGGGGTCGCGGCGGGCGGGTGGGTGGGTGGGTGGGTACCTGTCGTAGGACCTTCACCCCAGCCCCGGCGACGCGCCTCATCTGCATGAGTTAGGGGTGGGGTGAGGTGTGACGGGCGGCGGGGCGCGGGGCGCGCTGCTTTTGAGAGGTTTCCAGCCTGAGAGTCGCGGCGCGGGCGGCGCAAGACGACAAATGAGACCGAAGGAAGACCGAGGTGAGGATAGGATAAGGTCTCGGCCCGAGTGTACTCACAATCACTACTACCAGCGCTATCACCATCACTACTACCGCATCCACTGGCAGGGAGGAGAGGAGGAGGAGGAGATGAAAGAGGAACCAGGAAGGCGAGGACAAGCAGGCGAACCGGGCTCTTTGCAAGTCCGAACAAGTCCTACCCGGCGTGGCCCGCTTTGTCTGGCGACCGGACGGCGTGGCGGGGCGCGGCGGGGCGGGGGAGGGGGCGGGGCAGCAGGGCGGGCGGCCGTGGCATGGGCATGGCATGGGCGGGAGTGGAGGTGAGAAGCAGGATCACGCTGGTGGCTGGAGGGTAAGGGGCGGGTAGAGGGGCCGCGCAGCCACCGCCGGGGCATCGCCTTCGGGAGCACCAGAACCCAGCCCAGGGGGGCGGGCGAGGCGCGGTGCGGTGCGCGGTGGTGTGCAGAGAGCTTGAGTACGCGGCCGCTAGATGGCGGCAGGCGGGCGGCGCGGCGGCGGGCCCATGACAGGGAACACTCACGTGACGCTCGGAGCACATGGCGCTCGCCGCGCCGCCGCCGCAGCAGCAGCATCCCTGGCCCCTGGACGCTGCCGCCGCCGCCACCACCGCAGCACCGGCGCTCGCCGCCAACAACAAGAGCGCCCTCCCCCTCGACCCCACCCCGCCCCGCCCCGCCCCGCCGGCCTGTACAGG
The DNA here is from genome assembly GCA_029379305.1 of Frankliniella fusca. Taxonomy (NCBI): domain Eukaryota; kingdom Metazoa; phylum Arthropoda; class Insecta; order Thysanoptera; family Thripidae; genus Frankliniella; species Frankliniella fusca. The sequence continues at coordinate 251,122 of JAHWGI010000978.1, forward strand.
CGGGCTGGGGGAACCTGGGCTCCCCGGCTCGGCTCGGCGGTCGGCTCGCCCGCCTCCCCTCCCTTCCTCAGTGTAGCGCAGGCAGAGCTGGGAGTCGTATCGAGACAGTCAACGTCTCCGCGCTCCCGTCCCGTCCCGCTGCCGCCCGGCCCTGCCCGGCCTGTGTGGCTCTCCCGCGACCAGACAAAGGAGTACTCGCTCTCTCTCTCGCTCCCTCCGCCCACCCCGCTGCCGCGTGCGCCGCCCTCCGCCGCCGAGCCGCCCCCTGCGCCGGCAGGGGTGAGTGTCCGAGAGATCATCGCCGCCAACAGAGACAACGACATGGATCAGGACATCGAAATCAACCTCGCCGCCCAGTGCCTGTTGGCCATGTCCAACGGCAGCTCGTGGGCGCGCACCACCAAGCCGTCGGCGCCGCTGGACCTGTCCGCCCCCGTGCACCCCCAGATGCAGATGCAGCAGCAGGCGGCCCAGCAGCAGGCGGACCGCGGGGACACCCTCTTCATGGTGGCGCGCATCCTCACGGACCTGACGCGCATCAAGCAGGAGCCGGTGCCCCAGGACCCCGACTCGGACCGGAGCGAGGACTGCGACCAGCTCGTCATCGACGAGAGGATGGACGACCAGGACGACGACCAGGATCAGAACGCCGTCAAGTCGCACAAATGCGCCGCCCCCGGCTGCGGCAAGGAGTACGGCAAGAGCTCCCACCTCAAGGCCCACCTGCGCACCCACACAGGTGAGCTCCTCCGGTCTGGGTACGCCGCCCGCCCGCCACGCCCCGCCACGCCCCGCCACGCCCCACCACGCCTTCCTCCCGGTGCACCACGCCGAGCCGGGCTGCATGCCTCATGCCGGCTGGTGGTGGAGGTGCTCTCGTCCTGTCCGTTGCCGTCCGGGAGGGGGGGGGGACTACTTCACCCTCACCCCTCCCCTTGTCTCCCCACCCGTTGGGGTGGCGGCTCCTTCCAGCCCAGGTGCCATGCGGCCTGCCCTGCCGCCCCTCCACGCCAGACTGCCAGACCCAGGCCTTGTTGCATGCCTCCCAACCGCCTCGTGCCTGGGCCTGGCCTGGTCTGCCCTGGGCGCACCTCCGCTCTATTCATCAATTTTTACAGTGTGGGTGATTTTCGAGGGCCGATGCGTAGCGCTCTTGTGGTCGGTTAATCCGCTCTCCGGAGCGGTCTGGGTCCAGGCTCGCAGGCGGAGCCGAGCTCTTCCTGCCCCTGCCGTGCTTGGTCCAGCGGGCGGGCGCGGGCGGGCGGGCGGATAGGGCAGGAAAGGGAGTGGGTGGTATACCTGGCCGCAAGACAGATACCATTCTTTTTCTTTTGGCTTAGCTAGTTTTCAGTGTAGGGCAGATCACCGGTGTCTGCCACTTCGATGATCGAAGTTCGATCAGTCCGCTGGGGCGTGGCGTGGTGGGGCGTGGCGGGCTGCTCGCCCCGCCCTGCCTGCGCGGCCTAACTGCCGCCGGGGATGGGATGTGAAACGCGCCAACCGTGTCTCGTCTTGCGCTCCGCTCGGTCCGTTGGTCCGCCCCGCCCCCCGCCCCCTGGGATAGAAACGCCCCCGTCTCTTCTCCCCTCTGCCCCGCCCCGTTCCGGTGACCGTGCGAGCTGCGGGCACACTCTCCCTCTCGCCCCCGCTTCCCCCTGGGCCCGGCCCGGCCCGGCCCGGCCCGGCTCGGCCACGCTCTCGGCGCTTGAGCCCTGGCGTTGCTGCAGCAGCCTGATCTGCAGAGCAAACTTCGTGGAAGTGAGAGATGGGCGGAGAGGAGAGCGGCGCGGTGACTCAGGACGACCCTCCCCCTCCCCTCCCCTCCCCACCGCGCTGGGGCACTGCTGGAGGGGCGGGGGCGCTGCGCTGGGTACAACAGGTACGGAGCTCCCCCCGCCCCGGCCGCTCGGCCCGAGTACAGCCGCACCCACCACTGGCGGAGCGAGAGCGGGCCGGTCCGGGGTGATGCGAGGGCGCGTTTCGTACGGTATTTTGTGCTGTGTTTTTCTCGTGGTGGTCTGCTCCTCGTGGTGGAGCCTCACGCCGCGCCTTTGACTTTGGCCTAGGCCATGCTGAGCGTGAGGGTGCCAGCCACTGGCTCCAAGAGGTTTTATCACTCGAACGGGCGGGGACCTCTCTCGGACCCGGCCGGGTGCGGCGGGGCGGCTGGGTCTGCGTCGAGTTTTTTGAGCAGAGCGAGCGAGGCCCCCTACCCCCCGCCCCGCCCCGCCCCGCTCGTCCCTGCTGCTGCAACGCCGAGGTGGGGGTGGTGCGGCGGGGCGGCTGTCGCCCAGGCCCGCCCGACGACGCCCGCCTCCATGGCTCGCCCCCCCTCCCCCCTCCCTCTCCCCCAGGGGCAGGGCACACGTGGAGCGCATTGTGAGCAGAGGGTCGCGCCCTCCGCCCCTCATCCTGGTTAGTGAGGAGGTGAGGGGCGGGGAGGGGCGCGGCGCGGCGCGGCGGGGCGACATGTGGAGCACAGCCTTTCGCTTTTGTGCCAGCCTGCCCGGGCCCGCGTGCTGCTCGCGCGCTGTAGTCGCGCCGCCGTGGAGTACACGCGGTGCGGATTCTTCCGTCCTGCCGACTTAGTCTGAAGAGCGCTTTCATCGCCCTGCCTTGGGCTTCGTCATACAGGTGCGAGAGAGGCAGCGAGGAGAGCGCTCTTCGGATTAAATCGGCTGTCGTGTCTCGGGCCCAGCAAGGCGTGACCGTGGGCGTGGCGGGGTCCTTCACTCAACAAAAAAATCAGTGTACACTCTTAAAAGGAAAAAAAAATAACAAGAATAAATAAGAAAAAAAGTCAAGAAAAAATAAGTCAAAACTAGAAAAATCAGAAAAATCGGTGTACGATTGTATTTGAATTTAAAGTGTAGGACACCTCGGGCTTGACCTCCTGCCGGACCGTATCAGCCGGCGGTGGGGCCGTCTAGACACGTGTAGCGGTCCGGGGCGGGGCGGGGCCGAGCCGGGCTGCCCTAGAGGACGGCGGGATCCCCGCACCGCCCCCTCCCGCCTCCTCTCGCGAGAAGTGGTCAGCCTCCTCAGCGGAACATTCGGCGACTTTTGGACGTACGCCAAACCAGCCGACAATCAGGTGATCGGTCGGGTCGGGTCGGATCTGCTCAGGCGCGGTGGAGGGCCGCAGCAGCCACGCGCCGTGCGCTGCACCCTGTACCCGTGCGGTGCGTGCTGGCAGCGGGGTGATTCGGAATTCCATTTCGTAGTGTCTTGGGGAAACAACTCTCAATTTTGGTGCAAACACATTTTGTGGTTTAATTGTTTGAATTTTTGTGAATTTTCACTCGGATTTTACTTTAATTTTCCGTTATTTTCCTTATTTTTCCTGAATTTTTTCTTTAATACGAGGCGTACAATAATTTCAGAGTTGTTTTCCCCTCGCCTCTCCTCACTCTCTCGCTCCTGATGGCCGTATACCCTTTGAGCGCGACGAGAACAGAGATATACGAAAAAGCACTGTGCGGAATCAGCTACTACCAGGTGTGCGAGCAGGCTGCTGCACCCGTCTCGTCTCGTCTCGCACCGTAGGGCAGCAGCGCCGGGCCGCGGGCACGGGCCGGGGCCACGACCCTTCCCCGTTGGCCTCGGCCTTCCCTCCCGCCTCCCGGTGCGGCACCGGCACGGCCTCGCTCGGGGAAGCAGCTCGAATGGCTTTGCGGTGCCGGTGCCTCGCCTCGCCCCCGGGCCCCCGGCCCCGGCCTGCTCGGCGGGTTGGGTCGGGTTGGTTGGGTTGGGCCCCGTTGGCCGCGCTGGGCCGGGGGAAGGGGAGGGTGCAACGCCCTTGGGCCCCTGTGGTGCTGCTCTGCTCGCTGCCCGCCCGCCCGCCTGCTTGGCTGCGCGTTGGTTTCATGGTCGAGAAGTTCCACTGGCTGGCCCAGCCCTACCCGCCGCACCGCACAGCCCGCGCCCGAGCGCGCGCGGCCCGCGTGCCCCTCCTCGTCCTCATTGTTGGGCGCAAGGCGGTGGGACTGAGTTGTGTAGCCCCCGCGCGTGGCGGTGGGGAGGGGGGGATAAGGGTCTAACGCTCTCATCACTGAGGCTCAGCGTAGACGGGCCGCCCGCAGCTCTGTGCCCCCCTTCGCCCCCTTCCCTTCCCGCGTTGGGCGCGCTGCAGACTGATTCTGAAGTTTGCTCTCATCCCTCCGTCCTTGTTGCACCTTCAGTGGCGCCCATCATATGGTTACGGTGGGGCAAATGCCCCACCGTCTTTTTGATAAGGTAGGTAGGTAGGGCATGAAAAGGTAGGTAGGTAGGGATGGTAGAGGGAGTAAAGGGAAAGAAGAGGAGAGAAGAAGAGAAGGGAGAAGGGAAAGAGAAAGAAATAAGGAGAGAAAGAAAGAAAGAAAGAAAGAAAGAAAGAAAGAAAGAAAGAAAGAAAGAAAGAAAGAAAGAAAAAAAGAAAGATAGGAGGAAGAAGGAAAACATTTGAACAATAGAAAATCTGTAAACAGGAGATCATCACACCCATGTTCTAAATTTTATTCCTTAATCGAGAGGCCGGTGTGGCCACGGCACTGGTTGTCTGTTCCTGTTCAGGCTTGACAGACAGCAGCAAATTTTGCATTACTGAGAGCCTGTTTGGCAGGCGAAATTCAGGGTGGTCAGAGAAATTCCGGAAAATCCGCTTGAGTCTATTATTATGTCTATCCCTGCTGCACAGGTGGTTTCTCTTTCTGCTCTTTCGAAGTATACTGTCAGAGTTCACACCGTACAGGAAAATCATTAAAATATAAGGAAAACCTCGCTTAACAAGAAACAAAGTCCAAATTTGCAGGGGAACTTGGAACACCGACCTTGCGCCTTCTTCAGTCTTAAGGAGAAAATTTCTTCGTTGCCCCGACGTACCAGATTTTTTTCGCTCGCTTCGCTCGCGATCTTGTATAGCATTAACCACATACTGGTGAAGCCGGTGCGCTTTAAGTGATTTTTCTGTCATAAAAGGACTTGTCAGAAATGAAGTCCCGTGATTTTTTTCTTTCGCGCTCGCTTCGCTCGCGGATGGGAATAATCGAGGTCTGTTGTGGATTGTGCCTATCATTGTCGAACAGATCGCTTGAAGCACCCGACTTGTCATTTTGTATATAGTTATAGTCAAATCCTCAATATTTTGAAAACGAACTTTCAAAGCGACTCCTAAGTCAGTTTTCGGTTCTAGACGGACTGTCAATCGTCTGGAAAATTCTACAGGGGTAGCTGGGTAAAGAAAACTTAGTAAAAACAAAACATGAAAATGCACATTTACCCCGGAAGGTAGGCAATTTGTCAGACATCACCCCTCGCTTTCGACGCGCCTAATTACGCCCCCGTACTGTACTGCATGCTGGATGCCGTGCCACCGAAATGTAAGGGATCAATTTTCTGAAGGGGTTGGATGATAAGGTAGGTAGGTGGGATGAAAAGGTAGGTAGGTAGGTGGTGTTGCCCCACCGTCTTCAAATGCGATGGGCGCCACTGTGCACCTTCACCCTTCGGAATCAGTCGGCTGTCCCTGCCCCGTGAGCGGAGTGCGTGCTCCCCGAATCGTCTCCTTGCGGGCCCCGGGGGCCCCGGGCTCTTCGTCCGATGACTCAGCGAGGGAAGGGTCACTAAAGCTCGCTGCTGACCTGACCTGCCTGGCGCTGCGCTGGGCTCGGCCGCGGCCGGGGCCGCTTGGCTGCTTGTTGTAGCTGGGTGATTCCGAAACGGCTCTTGCTCCTCGTGGCCGTGCCCCTTGAGTGCGACAAGGATGGAGAGATGATGAAACCACTGTGCAGAAATCACTCTTCTGGCTGGCGGACCCGCGGGGAGGAGCCGGGGCCGGGGGGCGTGGCGGCCAGCCGCCGCCAGCTTCCCAGGGATTTCCCCTCAGGAAAGCTTTGCTTCTACTGAGCGGGTCTGTTTAGGCCACGCGGTTCCTCGTAAGGGTAACGGCGGGGCGGGGCGCCGGAGCGAGTACACAAGCCAGCGCCCGCGCCTTACCCACACGTCCGCCTAGAATCCCCACGCCGCGCCGCACCCCGCCCCGCTACGCTACTGTACATGGCCTGTCCGCACAGTGTATTGGCCGAGCCGTATGTGTCGATAATGATGTGGTGTGCTGCTCTACTGCTCTTGCTCCTCCGTCTTCGTCGCTCGTCTCGAGCACAACGGCGTCAATGTTCTCTTTTTTAATACGCCTCGCCCTATCTTCCTTCCGAAGGAGAAACAACTGTGAATTTGGTTTACACATTTTGAAGAAAATTTTATGAATTTTTATAATTTTTGTGAATTTTCACTTGAATTTTACCTAATTTTTCCTGAATTTTCTCCGAATTCTTTTCCAGAATTTTTGTAAAGGTTTCTGAATTTTTCTGATTTTTTTTTGTAAATTCTTCTGATTAACGAGGTGTACAAAAATTTTAGAGCTGTTTTCCCCTCGCTTCCTTCTTTCTCTCACTCTCCCCCTCCGAGCGGCGATCTCTGCACCGCCGCGCGGCGCATCACCAGCTCTAGTTTCCTCGAACGGTTCCCGCGGATCACGCGTTTCCGCTGATTTGGCTGCGAGGTTCGGGCGGGGCGGGGCGGGGCTGGTGGGGCTTGTGGTGGCGTCTCATATTGTATCCCCTGCCCGTCGGGAAGGAGGGTGACCTGACTTGCCATGGGAGTGGGAAGCCGAGCCGCTCCGAGGAGTGAGTGAACAGAACGGTGGGGTGGGGTGGGGTGGGGTGGGGTGGGCGCCCCTCTTGCCTGCTCCCGCAGAGAAGCGCGAAAACACCAATAGCTCGACACGCTCTCCCCCCATAGGTTCGACTCTAAACGCCTCACCACTTTGCATGGCGCATAGGATGACTAGGCGAGATCTAGTTGAACAGCGACTAGACGGGAGATAGATTGCGATGCGCCGCGCACCAGGTGAGGTGACGCCAGCAGCAGCAGCGCTCTGTGCGGCTGTTATCAGCTGGGGGAGGGGGAAGGCCAGCGCCGGGCCGGGCTGCTCGTCGTGGCCGCGAGGCCGCGAGACGGGACGGGACGGGAGCGCTTATCAGCTGCGACGTAAAAGAGCGCGCCTCGTGGGGACTCTGCGACGTGGTGCTCAGCTCGGCCGCGGGTAGGAAGGGCTTTGCGCGCGAAATGTTAAACGCCGCCTCGTTGGAGCCGTCAGCTTGAATGGATGGCGGGGCGGAAGGCGACCGTACCGGTGGGCGTGGCGTGGTATGGCCAGGAGACCCGACCCAACCCGACCCGACGCGACCGGCTATCGGTCGCCTGTCTGTTCAATCCTCAACGGCTTCGGCTCGTCGTATCAAGGCCATGGGGCCGTCTCCACGTGCCGCGGGGTGGGAGCGCCCGCTGCGGAACGCCACGCGCACTGCTACTGCGTACGCGACGCGGGCCGCCCGCCACACCCCGCCCCGCCCTCCCGCCCTGCTCTCGCCTCTTCTGCGCAGCGGGCACTGCGACAAGCTGCCGTGTCGCGCGCTCTTCCTGGGCAGGGCCCAAGCCCACTCTGGTGGTGGTGGTTCTGGGGCCCCCCGGGCGGGGCAGGCCCAGCCAGCCCGCAGCCGACTTATTCCGAAGAGCGCCGCTCTCCTCGCTTTGTCCCTCGGGCACCTTCGCGGCGAGGGCGAGAGAGACAGGGCGAGGAAAGCGCTCTCTTCGAAGTAAGTCGGCAGGGCCGGTGCCGGGCGGGAGAGTCCCGTATGAGCGGAGCGTCGCAGCGCCGGGGCCCCCGAGGGGGCGGCTGGCCGGGCCGCTGCCTCGTGGCTGCCTCCTCTCTCTCCTCTCTCTCCTCTCTCTCCTCTCTCTCCTCTCCTCTCGCGCGGCGTGCTGCAGCGTGGAGCTCTCCGTTAGCTCGCAGCCACGACTCCGCCTTCCTCTCCGTCGCAGATAACTTTGCCAGACAATCACTTCTTCGGGTGGGAATCGGCGCAGCAGTGCTCTGCTTCTTGTGCTTCGCCATCTTATCGTCGCCGTCTAGGCCGTGCGGGGCGGGGATGGGCGGCGAGGCCACGCCATTGCAGTGTCATTGCCAGGCTGCCCCGGTTGCCCCCGGCTGGGGAGTCGAGGCGGGGCGGCGTGTGTGGCGGCCCGGGCCGCTCTACACTAGGCCGTGTGTGCTTGCGAGGGCCGAGCCCAGCCCTGCCGGGGGCCTGGGGGGCCGACCGGCGGGGTAACCCGGCCGGCCGCGGCCCCCTTCCCCGCCCCGCCCCCGCATCGCCTCCGCCCCCAGGATTGTAGCGGAGAGAGGCGGGCGTTACGCAACGGGACCCCTATCAGCGGGGGCGCGTCCAGCAGCAGGTGCCTCTGTGGGGTGGTGCGTCCGGCTCGGCCCACCCCTGCTGCCCTGCCCCTGCCTGCAGGCCGATTTCACTGCCCCTCTCTCTCTCCCTCTCTCTCTATCCATCGCTTTCGGGGGGTCTGGGCGCGAGAAGCGCTCAGTCTCTCTCGCACTCAAGGAGTGAGTGTGATGGCGCGGGTTCATAGCGGCGCGATGCCCCCCCGTGCAGTGCTTGCAGTACTCCCCGCTGCGCTGACCCCGCCCGGCCCTGCCCCGCCCGGCCCTGCCCTGCCCTGCCCCAGTGGCCTGGTTCGCGCGCTGTCAGCCCCATAATGTAACGTGGCCGGGCCCGGGCTGCCACGCCGCGCCACGCCGCTGCTGGTCTGGCGCATGTACAAGTACACACACTGCTGCACCACCATGCCCCTCCCCGACTTTTTCTTCTCTTAAAACTTTGCCGTATCGGCGGCTTTGGCTGCACTTTGGCCGAGGGGGAAAGAACTCTGAATTTTGGTTTGCACAGTGTTGTGAATGTTTGTGAATTTTCGTGAATTTTTGTGTATTAGTATATAAATTTTGTGAATTTCGCTTTGAATTTTACTGAAATTTTGTCAATTTTCCCAAATTTGTTTTTTCTAAAGTTTTCGTTTTTTTTTTCCTGACATTTCCATAATTACGAGGTGTACAAAAATTTCTGAGTTGTTTCCCCCTCGACTTACAAGGGAACCTCGCCAAGTGTAAATTCCCGATTTTAATGAAACTTTGGGAAGTTAAAGGCCTTTATGTGTCTACCTCAGCCTCATCAAAACTTGCTGCTCAATTTCATATCTAGGGGGTTTTCATGCTATAAAAGCAATAAAATCGACTTCCTGCTTCCCGGTACATGCATATGGGGAGTCGTCACTAGGGGTAACTCGGCGAGTTGCGGCTCTTTGGGCGAAAATTTCGTCCGTTTTGACGTATCTTGTACCGCTTAGGCGCTAGAGTGGATTTTTGACTTAAATGGACAAATTCTTTATTTTACCCCGGCCCGTACGTATATAGGGTAAAATTAAATGTGAAATTGAGCAGCAAATTTTGGTGCAGCCGAATCAGACACAATGAGGTGTACGATTTTCCAAAGTCTTATCGAAATCTGGAATTTACACTTGGCGGGGTTCCCTTGTTAGCCACACACCGTGGCCGGACTTGTGCCATTGCGCGCAGCGCAGCCCTCCCAGGCGGTGCCCCTCCCCCTCCCAGCCGAGGCCTCCGGGCCGGATCTGACCGCAAGGTCAGGGTGCAGTGTCAGACACCACCCCACGGGCCCTCCATGGGGGAGCAGCCGAGCCATTCCGAAGATCGCTTTCGTACCGCCGTCCTCGTCGCACTCATGGAGCACCCAGGGGGTGGACTACCATGGCCATGGCCAGCATCATAGGGCACCGCTGTACGTGCAACAAGGACGGAGAGATGAGAGCGATCTTCTGAATCAGTCGGCATAGCGAGCACACATCTCGCCTGGGCGGGCTGCCGGACTGATTTAGTTGCTCGGTCTCGTGTAGTACCGCTATCCTTGTCGCGCACTCATGGCGCACTGCTATGGACGACGTATGTACTGCATCGCCATGGGTGTGACAAAGACAGTGGTGGTGGGGGTTGGGTGGGCGGGCGGGAGTGTGACTGCCATATAACAGTCGGCGGATCCGAGCGGCCGCACAGCCCCCCCCCTCCCCCCTCATAGCGTCTAAATAGCGCCAGTGCCGGTTGGCGCGGCCCGGTCCCCGTGGACGTCGGCCGCGGCGGGGCGGCGCGGGGCAGCCAAGGCTGACTTGATTTCGGCGCGTCCCGATGAAGCGCTACGCGACCCGGTTGGCGGGGTCGGGTCGGGCCGCGCCTGGGTCTTTGTCGCCGCGCTACGCGCTCCCATTGCCGCAGCGCGGGGCGGGAGGGAAGCGGGGGTCCCTAAGGAGGCCAATGAGACGCAGGTGTGCACACTTGCATTATTCCGGGGCTCTGAATTTTGTTGTGCAAATTTTATGATTTTCAGTGTGCAAATTTTATGAATATTTGTGAATGTTTGTGAATTTTTAGTGAGTTGTGAAACTTTTTTCGTGACTTTTTGCTAGAGTTTTTCTTTTTAAAATTCTGTGAATTTTAGTGAATTTTTCCCGAGCTATGAGGAGTTGTTTCTCCTTCGCACTATTCACACTGACCATGAGGAGCGAGTCAGGAGGACACGACTAAACGCTTTTCAGAATCATCCTGCATGCCTGCAGCTGCAGGGGCTGCTGGTGCGTGCCCCGGCTGTATTTGCACTCGCGGAGCAGCGTGGCGAGCAGGGGGCGGCCCGACTCTCCTCCCCCCGGCCCCGCCCCGCCCCGCCCGGCGCTGCGGGCCGCGTGCCCACGTGGCCGCGAGTGTAAATAAACAGCCGGGCGTGTATCCGCGTGGCGTAGCAGTGCACTGCTGGAAGGTAGCCAGGTCCGAGTCGAGGAGGAGGCCGCTCTGGCCGGCCTGGGCCGGGCCGGTCCGTGTCGCCCGCAAAGTTATGGTCCATAGTGTGCTGACCTCGCCTGTTGAGCTGCGTCCTGGCCCGGGCCGGGCACCGTTTAGAAGTGAGAGTTATTGGCAGTCCCTCTGCTCTGCTGTGTAAGCAGGAAGTGAAAATATACGAGAAAAGAGGAGGCGGGGTGGTGGAAGTGGAAGGTGCAGGGGGTGGGGTGGGGTGGGGGGGACCGGCCCGATGGGTTGTAAATCTTACTTACTGGGCGCCTTGTTGGCACCGGACAGGATATTGATGCGCTGATTGACGGGCAATAAGGAGACAACGAGGAACGCCCCCTCTGCTCCTCCTCCCCCTCCCCCTCTGTCACCTCCACGTTGTCTTGAGACCTCAGGTTTGACGACAGGCGGGGCGGGGCAGGGCGGGGAAGAGGTCAGGTCAGCTCTTCACGACCGGCCAGCCCGGGGCCGGTGCCGAGGCCGTGGGCCCCGACACAAGTGAACAATGAAGCCACGGCCACGACGGGCACGGGCACGGGCACGGGCCTCAGAACAGAAAAGCCGCTCACTCCACCTCACCTGTGTTTCGAGTCACGCTCCAAGCACGAGCATCCTCCTCCAGCGCGCTCACTCACATGCGCACTCACTCACTCACACTCCTGTTCTCATCCTCTCTGCCGCCCGCCTCACCTATCTCTCTCCTTCTCTCGCTCCGCGAGGCATTCCTGCTGCTATACTACTGTACAGGCGTTTCCGGTCGGCATCAAAATCTTGCCTGGCTTGGCCGGGCGCGTTGCCGTGGCGGCGGCGGCGGCGGCGGCGGACGGGACGGGCGGGGCTACTAAAACACCGACGCCGCGGGGCGGGGGTTACGGTGGGGCGGGGCGGGGCGGGGTGGGGTGGGGCGGGGCGGGGCGGGGCGGGGCGGGGCGGGCTGGGGCCGGGCGGGGTCGGGGTGGCCAGGTGGCCAGTGCCAGTAGCGGCAGCCGCACCAGCGTCCCGTCGTCCCGTCCCCTCTGCTGACTCGGGTCGGTCGTGAAGGGCGTCGGCGTCGGCCCCGCCAACAACAAACTTGGCATGATTAATTAAACCCTGCGCCCCGCCGAACTCCTGCAACTTTCTCCCCCTCCGCCCCTTCTTCCCTCCCTCCCTCTCTCTCGCTCTGGTCGGGTTCGTGCCGGACTTTTCTTCCTCCTCTACTGAAGCACATTGAAAGCTTGGTCCAAACAGGCGGCCCCCCCTTTCCCTCCGCCCCGCGTCAAACAAAACTACCCCTTTAGCCGGGACGGCAGGGGGGCGCCCAACTCGGACCCTCTCTGTCTCTCTCTATCCCTCCCTCCTTGCTCGCACCTCTTACGCTTTTGCTCCTTAGCCGAGAGCTGTGCTCCCCCATCGCATCGGTCCGGTGGCCTTGGGAGCGAGCGTGGCCCATGCCATGCGGCCAGGGGCCACAGACCTCTCTCTCCCCTCCCGGCCCGGCCCCTCCTGGCCGCGGCCGGCTCGGCATGTCCGGACGGCGAGGCGAGGGGCGCTGGTGGGATCCGATTGCGACCGGCGCTGCTGCTGGAACTCTATCAGCTCCGCATCCTGCCGTCTGATTCAGAAGATTGCTCTCTCGCGCCCATGTCCCTGTCCTTGTCGCACGCGGCGCCCTGTGGTGGGCAGGCGGGCGGATCTAGCCGGACTGCTATGGGCGGGGCAAAGCCGTACTTTTTGCCTACACTCATGTTGCCTATCAGGTGGTTTGTTAAGAACCTACGGGGGTTGGGGAACTCCCTTTGCTTGTGTCCGCGCCTAGTGTTGGTGACGGCAAGAGGGCCTTGATGGGTACAACAAGGACGGAATCAGGCGGCCCATTCATTACAAAGAGCACCGAAATATTTGTACACCTCGTAAATGAAAAATATTCCGAGAATTTTTTGAAAATTCGGAGAAATTTAGTAAAATGCACGTAAAACGAGGTGATGTTCATGCAAAAATTCACAAACATTCAGAATCGACAAATTAACGAAAATTAACAAAAGTTAAACCCCAAAATCCCGAGTTGTTTCCTCCTCGACGAGCCCGGCCAGCGTGCGGCGCACAGCGTGGTGTACTCACGCGAGAGAGGAGCCGAGAGGAGAGGGCGTTCGCACGTACTGTACAGTGAGGCCAGGCTCAACGCACCGCGAGGCCCGGCCCCGCCCCGCCCCGCGCCGCTCAGGCTGGCTGTAGTGTACTACTTCATGTACCAGCAGCCCGTGTCAACCGCCCGGCCCCGCTCGGGGCTTATCTGTTGTGGTAATGTCTTTTAATGAAGGAGGCCAACGACCCGAGTGCGAGTTATTTGAAAACGCGCGCGCGCGCCTTTCAATTTGGCGCGCGCGCGTCGAGGGCGATAATTCAAATCGAATGCCGCGCCGCTGGTTTTCTCTCATCTGCCCTTGCTGGTGGTAGGTACCCGGTACCCTCCGCGCCGCGCGGGTCAAGGGCGCTAGAGAGAGAAAAGACGTGGGGTGAGAGCCGCCCCCGCGGGGTGTTGAACCACCGCCGGGGCGCTGGCGAGGCGTGGCGGAGTGAGGCGGGGCGGGGTGGGGCCTGGGAGGAGGCGATGTCAGCGCCCGGCCGGCCCAGCTCACCGACCTGCTCCCCTGCGGCACGGCGCCGTGGCGTGCCCTGCGCGCCTCTCGCCTCTCCCGCGCTACAATCCATCTCTCCCTCTCGAGCTCCGCCCCTCCCCGCGCTCTTCCCTCCTGCTCCTACTCCCCGTACCGCTCGTCTCTCTCCCTTCCTCTCTCTCTCCCTGGCGGCATTACCCCACGGTCTACTCCACCGCCCCCAGTCCGGCCCGGCCCGGTCCGGTCTGCCGCTCCAGCTCGGCAGGTTCGAGTCCCCGATGTGTCTAAATTGTTTCAAAGGAAAATGGTACGGTACGGTGAGTGAATGGACGGTAGCGATGGCGGCGCGCGGGGCGGTGTCGGCGTTATATCTGAAAAAAATATAGAAGTCTGGCATTTGTGAATGGGGTTGGATATTCTGACGCGGAATGAAGGGAGTCGCAGAAAGGGGCGGGGCGGCGGCCGTTTGCCGGGGCAGTCACCGCGCACGGGGCGTGGCGGGACAGCGGGCAGGGCACATCTGTATCACTCGGTGGAATGAACTCGACATGGGCCCGCCACGCCCCGCCTGCCCCGCCCCGCCCCGCTCCGCCCCGCCCCGCCCCCACCGCGCTCTGCCCCAGCAAGCAAGCCGGCCGGCGGCGCGGCGGCACGCCCAAGTCCGCCACGCCCAACTCGCTTGCGGGCCGGGCCGGGCCGGGCCGGGGAGAGCAGCCGTCTTGATTCCGAAGATCGCCCTCGCGCCTCTCTCCTTGTCGCACTCAGGGGGCACCGCCATGGGTGCGACAGGGAGGAGAGCGATCTTGTGAATGAGATGGCAGAGGCAGCCTCCCTGGTGCTCCACGCCTCGCCGCGCCCCGCTGGGCTGGCTGGGGCACGGCCGGGCGCGGCGCGACGTGGCGAGGCGCAGGCGGTTGTTTGACTGGCCGTCCTGACCCGCCCCGACGGGACGGGCCCGACGCGGTTCGGTTAGTCCACGCCGCGGCGCGCCACGCGGCGTATGACGTCAAGCATTCGCCCGCCAAGCGACCTGCATGTCGATGTCGGCGTTGTCGTGAGGTGGTTGGTTCTATTTCGTCTCTCTCTGTGCGCGTCCGCCGTTGCACCTGCCACGCGGCCGTTGCGTCGGTGTTCGGTTCCGAGGATCGAGAAGCACGTCAGAGTTCTCTAACTGTTGGGTAAAGGCTACCCGAGACGCGTCCGAAACCGTAGGTGCGACTGAGATGCTGCTGTCCAGGAGGAAACAAATCTAAATTTTGGAGTAGAAATTTTGTGAATTTTTGTGATTTTTTAAATTGAATTTTTGCTTGTTTTTCCCTAAAATTCTGTAGGTTTTTAAGAACTTTCCTGATTTTTTTTACTAGTTTGATTAAAGATATTGGTGAATTTTTCTGAAATTTGCTGAATTTTTCTTGATTTTTTCTGAATTACAAGGTGTACAAAAAATGAGTTGTTTTCCTCTCAGATGCTGTAACCACAAAGTATTTCGCTCTAGCTCTCTCTCTTGTGCTTTCAGACGCGTTTCTTGTAGTCTTGCTCTCACTCGTGTGAGGTGAGAACTCAGCAGTAGCGCACGCCGGGATGCATAGGCAGACTGCTCGCGTGGTTCGGTGTGGCGGGTCTGCCTATCTGTACGGCGCCATGGTGGGGAAGGCAGGCGGAGCCAAGCCCGTCATATAGCGCGCGCTGTGTTCGGCCCGGCCCGGCAACCGATCGACAATGAAGGGCTTCTTCAACTTCTAACTTTGGGTTACATCGCCAGCAGCAGTTCATAACGTAGCTTGACGTTAAAAGTCACCCCTCTCAGGGGCCCTTGCCCGCCCTCAGCGCCGCGCCGGGGGGTCGAGCAGAGAGGGATTGCGCAAGGCTTTGAAACTTTGGCGGGAACGACGACGTGCGTCGCGCGCGCGCTGCTGTGGGAGGAACGCCCCCCGGCGGCCCCGCCCCGCCCCGCCCCGCCCCGCCTCTCGCGTTGGCGTCGGTACGCCGTGGTCCTGGCAGTCAGCGCGGTGGCCCGGGCCCGGCCCCGGCCTGCCTGGGGTCGACGGATGGGGACTTCCCCCTCCTCTCTCTTTCGCCTAATTACGGTGAGGTCCTTGCCATGCGCGCGTGTGGCACCTCGCCCCCCCCCCTCCCCGCCGCTCATCTAAGCTGCCAAAAGCGTCACGCGATTCGCTCGGTGGATTCGCGCGCTTCCATCAGCACGGGCGTGGCGCGGCGGGGCCGGCCGTACTGGCGAATAATGATAATAATGAACGGTGAGATTTTGGCGCGGAGCTGGCGCTGGGACAGGGTGATTCCGAACCGCGTGGAGTAGCGTCCTCTCTCTCTCTCTCGCTCCTCGTGGCCGTGCCCCATGAGAGCAACGAGGACAGAGAGACGAAACCACTGCTGTGCGCGGGAATGAGACGAGGAGCGAGTGGAGGACACGGGATGAGCTGCTGCTTCCATGTATCGGAGCGCCAGCGTAGCGCCGAGCTGAGCTCTTGGCCTGTAGGGCTTTGTCTTAACAAAGGGAGCTGCCGCTGCCCAGCCCTGCTCAGCCCCACCGGGGGCCGCATCATGGCCCTCCAGGCGGGGAGTGAAGTGGCCCTCGCCACGCCACGGCACTGCGCGGTGGCGGCCCGACCGCGGCCCACCCCCGGACCGTAGAGCGACCCCCGAGCCGCAGTTCATAGGACCTTACCCCCGAAGGGGAGGGCGGGGAGGTCCTTCCCTCTCCCCCGGGCGGGCGCGCGGCCCGAGGCCCCTGTGGGGTCCCCCGCGCGCCCTCTTGGGGTTGAGGGACGCTGCTGAGGGTTCCGTTGGGGCTCCGGGCTGGCGTGGGTACCTAAAGCGTATGATGGCCGCTGGGTGCGGGCGAGGCAGGGGGCGTGGGGCGGCGCTCGGCTCAGCGATTCAGCGATTGCACAAGTTGCGTCCCGCCACCACGCCTTCGTGTTTACCCTCGTCGAGGAGAAGCGAGGCGAGGGCGGGGCGGCAGGGGCGTTCCAGTCGGAACACCCCCCCCCTTCCCCATACCACCTGGTCTGCTGAGGCATGCTTGTTTTGCGGATCTGTCTGGACAATGGCGCGGGGGGGACGGAGTGGCGAAAGGGTGGAGCTGTCTCCTTATCGTCCCGCTGCTCTGGGGGGCGGCGGGGCGCCTGGTTGGAAGCGACGGCACGGCGGCTCTGGCCGCGCGGGTCAGCAAGGGTCAGTGCCTCCCCCTCCCACCCCTCTGGCCTGCGCCACCACGCCGCCCGCACCCTTGTACGAACTCTCTCACACCACACGCTGCTCGTCTCGCTGCAGTTCAACTTGTTGGCAGCAGCAGAGCAGACTCCTTCCGCTGCGCTGCGCGCGCCTGTTCTGGAGGAGGAGGAGGAGGAGGACCCTGCCCTCTCCCGCCCGCCCGCCCCGCGGGGAAGCCCCGCGAGGAGTAAGGAGCCGCGCGCAGCCGCAAGCGCGCTCCTCCCGCGCCTGCGCCCCGCCCCAACACGCCCCACGCCTCGCCCGCGAGCACTGAGCTTTGTTTGCGCTAAGCGTGCGTTGACCCGCCTTGCCGCGCCGGGCGGGGGCCGGGGCCGGGCCGGCCGGGTCACCTCTGCGGCCGGCCCAGGCTCAGGGAGGCGGGGCGGGGCGGGGCGGGGTCCGCTGATGGGCGGATGGAATGAGATGGAAGTGGATTTGACCGATCGGCGTCACTCTACGCTACGCCCGGCCACCACAGTCGGGCCTGCGAAGCGAAGGGCAAGCGAACTGGAAAGGTAGCTCACCTGAGGAGAGCTGCTGGAGGTGGGTTGAGCAGCAACAGCAGTGTACTTTCTGGTGGGGAGGGGGTGGGGCCGGGCCGGGCCGGACCAGGCTGTGATGGGCGGGGGAGTGCGGGGTGCGGGGTACATCCGGGAACCAGGCAATCATAATTGCGCCTTGAGGTCTGGGCTCGCTGCTTGGGTTCGGCGTGGCGTGGCGCGGCGCGGCGCGGGCGGAGGGGCGGTACTCGCGCCGCGTCCGTGGCGTCCCAAGGTCGAAGGAGTTGCGCACCGTCTGCTGCCAGCTCGCCTGCTTCCAGGGACGCGGGGCTCGACTCGACTCGACTCGACTCGCCGCTCCGTCTTCCTGGACATTTTGGTCTCCTGGAGGCGATCTCGTTCATGTATATCGAGGACGGAAACGTAAATCCGAAAATTTTGCTCAACTCGTGATTCAAATGAAATCTTAAGAATTCGTCATAAAAATGCATAGTAATTCAGATAAGTTCAGAAAAGTGTAGAAAAATTCAGAGCTATTTTATTTAGGAAAAATTCACTCCAAAATTTTAAAAAGTTCAATCTACAATTCAGGAAAATTCGCAAAAATTCACAAAATTTGTACACCAACATTCTGAGTTGTTTACCTCTCGATGGTAATACGCTCTTGCGGGACTCTGTGGCAAAGCGAAGCTGGTTGCGAAGCAGCTCCTTTTGGAAGCTTTTCCACAGGTGGCATTACAGTTTGAATCTGTCATCTAATTTTTCGCGTTTGATACGGCATCATCAGGTGCGGTGCTGGCGGATCGCAGACTTTTTAAATGTGACCGCACCTTATATGTGGGTTGCAGCGGGAGGGGGGGGGGGGGGGCACTGCACTGCCGTATTACAGTGCAGACTGACGTCTAATCGTAGCCCTGCAAGCATCGCGACGCCACCCATCTGTCGTCTGCCCTGCCGCCGCCCTATGCTGTGCGCTGCCCTAGCATTGATTGCCACCGTTTTACGACCCATAACTCCGACACCAGACGAGCGCTGCATACATATGCCCCTTACCCGCACCTCCTCGCCACGCCGCGCTTCGCGCTACGCTATAGCGTAATGATTCGCTGCTTTTGCCAGGATACGTTAAAAAGTTGAAACGGCAAACGTTGAAGCGCCGAAATGAGACGAAGCTCTGAATGTTCAAGTGACGTGATTTTACGACGCCGCAGTTGAAAAGCGTAAAGAGAAGGTTTTAACAGTGACAGATATAATAGTTAATGCGAAACGAATGAAGTTCTTAGTTCTTCTGTGTGTGAATTGGAAAGTGCAACGTGTGAGACAAAGCGTAAGTTATAAGGTCATCAGCGTCCACAGAAGGGTAAACATGTTTCTTTTCTTTCTTCTTTTTTTAATTTTTTTTTCTAATATTTCTTTAGTAGTAGTGGTATTCGTACGTTTCCCGCGTTGTGTACTGGACCCTGGCGCCTGGCGTGGTGATGCCCGTGGACGTGGCGCCGGGGCGTTGTCCTTTGGTCTGGAGGACGAACGGCCGCGCCGCTCTGCTGCTGCTTGCCCCCCCCCCCCTCCCTGCCCCCTCTGCCCCCTCTGCCCCCACTCCGACGCCCAATGCGCGCGAGTGGTGGGCCAGAGTATATGAAAGGCATATCGGTCCACCCCCCCCCCCCCCGGCCTTTTTCCCGCTCACTCTCTCTCTCTCTCTCTCTCTGTCTCTCCCTCTCTTCCCTCTTGCTCTCGCTCTCTCCCTCCCTCCCTCTCCTGACTGTCATATCCTCTCTCGGGCCGGATGTGTTATTCAGTGACCTTTCACAATACCGCCTCTCGTTTTGTAACGGGTCCCGTAGCCGATCGACGCCCTCCCCTGCTGGGCTGCTCAGCTATGCTCGCTCGGTGATGCTTCTCGAGAGGCGAGGTACCCGCGAGCACTGTCAGGGGAAGAAAGGCAATGAGTAACTGAAACACAGTGGAGTATCGCGGGCTGCACCTGCGCCTGCCTGCATGGACCACACCAAGTGTGCACCAATAATGTGATGCATGATGCATGCCTGTAGGGTGATTCCGCACACTGGTTTTATCGCTCTCCCCTTGTCGCTCTCACTGGGCTGGGCCATAGGCCTTAGGGAGCAAAAGAGAGGGCACCATAAAACGGTGTTCGGAATCACCTTACTGTCCCTATATCGCCGTGGAGAGCTATGAGCAGGCGAGGGGGCCGTGGTGTGTCCCTTTTACTCTGCCAAAGCGAAACGAGGCTACGAACGGCGCGTTTCAGACGGAGAGCAGTGGCTGGACAGGTCTGGAAGGCCAGCGTCTTGCCTGTGCCGGTCGAGTTGGGACGGGACGGGGCGGTGCGCCGGCCGGCGCCGTCTGGGGCTGCGGGCCGGGCCAGTAGGGTGATTCCGCACAGTGGTTTCTCCTCTCTGTCCTTGTCGCACCTATGGGACGAGACCACAAGGAGGAAGAGAGAGGACACTACTAAGCGCTGTTCGGAATCAGCCTGGAGGCGCGACCTGCGGGGCAGGGTCCGGTTCGGCTGGGCTGGCGTCTCGCGGGTTCGCGTTACGTATCTCTCTCCCCCCCCCCACTAGCTGCGCGGGTCAAGCAGGCCTCATCGCCCTCCGCCGCGGCTCCCCGTGATCCTGCTCTGCCCCCTCAAGGTTGTCTCCCTCCTCCCTCATTTCCCAGGCCCCGCCCCGCGCCACTCGAGGGCGGCCCCGCCCTGCCCTGCCCCGTCCCGCGCCGCGTCGCCGACGCCGTTGTGACGAAACGAGACGGCGCGGAACCCCTCCGCGCCCCCCACGGTACCCCCTGCAGAGCGAGTCCGCTGCCGGCACTCGTCGGCGCTCTCCTCGAGTGCGAGAGAGACAGCACTATCACAGCCCTCGGTAGTTTCCTTGAGAGCGAGAGAGATAGAGCGACGAATGCCGACAGCGGAATCAGTCTGCTGCTCCCCCCCCCCTCCCCCTGCCGGAAGGTCCTAACCTGCGGGGGGACGCCTCCGAAAAGTATGAGAGCGGCCGGTGCGCCAGTTCCCCGAATGCTGCCTACAGGCAAATTAACAAATAAATAATTCGCGTCTGAAAAAAAAATTAGCACGTGTCATTTTTTTTGTGCTTATTTTTCACATCTAATTTCAGCTGTGCGATGGCCTGTAACTGTATGCGAGTAAAGCGTTTTCTCTCTCTCTTTTTTTGTCCCCCACTTGCGGCGCCATCTCATTTGCTGACTCTGGCGCTGCTGCGCGCTGCTTAGGCGGGCCCTTGAGACAGGAGACAGGAGCCCGGCGGGACAAGGCAGCATCCGACCACTTAAACACGAGCCCAGCCCTTCCTATGATCGCTGACTGCAGGCACGCTTTTGTGCCCCGCCGTGCGAATTGCAAAGGCGTTATTTCGGCGGGGCGGGATGGGATGGGGATCCCTCTGCCCACCCGCTCTGCGGTCCCCCGGCGCCTCGTCACGTCGGGTCTGATGACGACGCGCCGTGACATGACGTGACGCGACGTGACGTGACGTGACGTGACGACGACCCGTTGTTTTGCGGTCAGTGAGTCCGGTTTGGACTTACGCCGCCGCCGCCGGCATCCTGTCCCTCCACCCCTCCCGCTCTCCCTCTACCTCCCCCCTTTTTTTTCCTCTCTCCGTCGTCGTCGTTTTGGCCGTTTTGACTCTGTTGGAGGCGACGGGGCGGCAGCCGAGGGGTCCTTCACTCAAAAAAATCAGAGTGCACCCGTAAACAAAATCAGTAAAAAACTTCGGAAAGAAATTCAGCAAAAAAATCAAGGAAAAAAAATGAGAAAAAAAAATCAAGAAGAAATCTGAAAAAAAAATATCAGGGAAAAAGAATCAGTGAAAATTCAGGAAAATCACGATAAACCAGAAAAATTAGAAAAGCGGTGTACGCTTGAATTTATAATGAAGGACCCCTCGGCGGCAGCCAAGCAGTGGCCGACGGCCGACGGTATGACGACAGCAAGAGGGCCGACCCCGACCTCAGCGTCGAGACGCCGTCGCACCCCGCTCGCCGCCGTCCTCGCCGCCGGTCCTGTCCTTGTCCCGGGTCGGCGCGGCCGGCGCGGCCGACGGGGCGGGGCCAGCCGGCTTTTGGGCGCGCCGGAGCGGAGCGGGGCGGAGCGGGCTGGGCCGGGCCTTCGCTCGCTTGCTCGCTCGCTCTCGCGGCCACGTTGCCCGCCGCCGTGCGCCCTGGGAGGGTCGGATCCGGGTGGAGCTGAGGTCCCTCATTAAAGGGGAGAGGAATCCGCCGCCTTTGTGCTGTACGTGTGCGTGTGTATGTGAGTCCTCCCGCACGATGGTAATCATCTCCGTACTTCTGCGGCGTCCTGGATGAGACGAGGCGCTCAGGAGGAGAACAGGGGGAGGCTGAGGAGGAGGAGGCCCACGACCTGGTGGTGGTGTGTTGCTGTTGGAGCTGTGTGTGGCGAGGCGAGGCGAGCTGCCTGATTGCTAGTGTGAGGAGAAAATTATCCGAGTTCAATGGACCAGCGAAGAAGTTCAGCGAGTATTCCATTCTGCCGCTGAAACAGCTCTATGACTTTAGTTCCACCTTTATTGATTAGCGAGTATTCTTTGACACACAAGCTCCCGCTGTATCAATGCACCTCTTTATCGCATGGTTTGTTTTGAGCAGGAGGAAACTACTCTGAAATGTTTGTACACCTCGCAATAAAAAAAATTCTGAAGTGGGAAAAAAAAATCAGGAAAATTCACAATAAATTCAATAAAAATTCACAATAATTCAATAAAATTAACAAAAAATTACGAAAGTTCACAAAAATTTACAACACTTGTACACCGAAATTCAGAGTTGTTTCCTCTCGACTCTCCTCATACCAGCAGACAGAAAGGCAAACTGAGCTCTGCTCCGCACGACTCTCCCGGCGCCACACACGTCATGATGATCGGTCCTGCGCCGCTCCGTTCGGCTAATCACGAGGAGCGGACCGTGGCAGGACGGGGTGGGGCGGGGCGGTACCGGACCGGTCACGGGCAGGTGGGCGGACACAGCGGCAGCGGCAGGCACGACGGCTCGTGTCCGACTTTTCTCTGCCGTCGCATTTTATTCGTATTATTTCTTTTTTTTTGGGGGGGGGGCTGCTGCTGCTTGCTTGACGTGGCCACCTGCTGCCCTGCACGCGCGCCACGACGCACGACACCCGCCGCGACGCCATCTCTCTCTCTCTCTCTCTCTCTCTCTCTCTCTCTCTCTCTCTCTCTCTCTCTCTCTCTCTCTCTCTCTCTCTCTCTCTCGACCGCGGCCAATTATCGATGTATTTATACTCATCCCCGATGTTCTTTATGCATGCGGGGCACAGTGGGGCCAAACGGGAAAAAAACGATTATAATTAATAACATGTCAGTTATGCAAGTGAGCAATGTGAAAATTTGTACTCAGGGGTTTTTGGGGTCGGAGATTACGAAAATGAAGGCGTCCAGCGCGTATCGAAAGCGGCAGGGGCGGATCCAGGACATTCGAGGGGCCTAAGTGCACAAAATAACTCCGGCACACACAAAACCTTGTCCCCAGGGGTTTTGGGGTCGGAGATTACGAAAATGAAGGCGTCCAGCGCGTATCGAAAGCGGCAGGGGCGGATCCAGGACATTCGAGGGGCCTAAGTGCACAAAATAACTCCGGCACACACAAAACCTTGTCCCCAGGGGTTTTTGGGGTCGGAGATTACGAAAATGAAGGCGTCCAGCGCGTATCGAAAGCGGCAGGGGCGGATCCAGGACATTCGAGGGGCCTAAGTGCACAAAAGAACTCAGGCGCGTATCTGTACCCGCAGGTATGAACTTTTTGTATGATTGGAAGGTGGTATAAAAAATATATCTGATTAGAAGCATTGAAGTTCTGCTATAATAACAAATAGTTCACAAACTAAAAATATTTCCTGTAAAAATACAGGCAGCTAGTCCAGTAACAAAGTTTTCATTTCCTTTGTTGGCAATAAAGAGTTAACTTGTGGCTGTCTTATAGACGAAATTAACGGGTCTGATGTTGTCAAAAATCTTTTGACAATGTCCTTGTTGGCTGCTTCCCTGATAACAGAAAAGTACTTATTATCACTGTATTTTCTCAGTGGGTGTTTGCTATACACGGCGAGGATATTGTTAAATATTTTGGAAGCCATATCATACCTACTGAACTTTCTAGCGTGAGCTTCACGAAAACGCCTTAAGTCCTTATTTCGACTTTCCTGGGCCTCTTCTGTTAGGGTTCCCGCTGGAACGGGGAATTCCTTCAAAATGTCTGATCCATGGATGAGCATTTTATGCACAGACTGTGGCATGAAATACCATTGGTATTTGCTAACATACATCTCGGCTGTTTTGAGACAGTATTCTTTGAAGGCAGGAAGGTTGATGGTTCGCCCACAAGCCAAAACCTGTAAAAGTAATAAAATCGTAAAAACTAGTTGGAGAGTAGTTTCCGGTGTGTATTTGAATGTATTATTGAGTGTCATTTTTTTTCATTAGCACGCTAAAATTTATCGAATGAAAAATGCATTATTCAGTTGAATTTTATTCCTTTCGTTTACGAAAGAGGTATACCTCCAGAATTGTGTGCAAGCGCTTGATAAGGTCCAGATCAACCCCAGTAATGTCAGCAGCTTTCTCGGGATTGCGGAAAAATCTCCGTGCCGTGTTACCGTCATTAGTTGAGCCGTGTCCCTGTTTCACCATGTCAATGACCAATCCCTCTTCGTTCCAAAATCTTTCCTGAATGAACTTCTTATGATTTTCCATTTCGGCCTTCTCCTTCGCATCAGAAATTCTCCATTTCTTTATTGGTAGCCGGTATGCAATGTGCAGCACCATATCCAGGCACCTGTAATTACAAAAGGGTAATAGTTACAATTCTAGACAAGAGAAGAAGAAAATTGTGGATAACGTTAAGCCGAGTTTAGAGTTTTCTTTATGCTTACCTAATTCTCATGTGTAAAGGAGAGAGACCAAACTTATAGGTTTCTTTTGATGGTGTGAGATTAAGAATTTTCTCCAATTTGTTCATGTCTGAGGGATAAGCACCGCAGATATGGCACCTAGAAGATGAAGAACTGGAGAGCGCCGAACAAATCTTACCATCCACCATACTAGGAAAGAGCTTGTACTGGCACTGTACTTTTATTGTGTCAGTTATGTTAAGAAAAGTTGGCCGGAGAGTTTCAATTTCCTCTTGGATTTCTTTAAAATGGGAGGTAATAAGTTCTGTTGTCTCTTTTTCAAAGCGAAACCCAATAGGGCGGCAATATCGGGTCGATGACGGAGCAGGGTTCATCCACAAAATGTCATTTTTTTCTTGTGAGCCTGCGCAGATCTAAAATAAGACAGATTAGCACTCTTACAAGCGACAAGGTATTTTTAAAACAAAGTGTTTCCAAGAATGTTTCGGTACTTTTATTTTATCGTAGGAACAAGACTTTTACAGTTAGTATAAAAAAATACCTTCGTTAAACGAAGAGGCGCAAAGCAAGATAGAAAAATAGACCCATCTGTCATCTCTCCTGTAGTCTTCTGCTTGTATCGTGAATGGCCAGAGCTGCCATCAAACCCCCACTTACAAACCATTTCCAAGTGGATGGTAGTAGAGTCACTACTGGTTACAAATACACATCAAAATATAAGAAAGCTACTCATGCATTAAAAAATATAATAAAATGTTTACGGTCTCAGCAGACTATATAAGAGCATTTCGGCTTTAGATAGATAGATAGATAGATAGATAGATAGATAGATAGATAGATAGATAGATAGATAGATAGATAGAGCAGGAAAAAAGCCATGCGCAAGAAAAGTTACCTCTCACTTTGAAGCAATGCTTTTTTTACGTCATCTATTTCAAGCATGCGAGCAAGGGTGATATCAAGGAGGGCTTGGATATTGATCTGCACGGCAGATTCCGTCAGAGTAAAAGCTGAGTCTGAAGGAGAGCATTTTTCAGATGCATCATGCACTGCTTTGTATGGTGGTAGCAGCTCAGGGTGATTCCTCTTCACTAGCTCATTTCTCAAACTTTGGTAACTATCCCTGCTTATGTCCATATTTAACATTAGCGCAAGCGCTTCGTTTGCAGTAAAAACTCGGACTGGCTCTCTCTTAATCTCATTAAGGTAGGCCTCACTAATCTGCTGGGCTTTACCATTTTGGAAAATTTCGCACAGTAAATGGGCTATGTCTTTACGACCTTCAGAGCGAGCTTTTATCATAGCTGCATAAGCTAACTCATTTGCTGACGATTCGCCTCCTAAAACTTTAGCTCGTTTTCTTTTTCTGTCTTCTGTCAGTGAGTCAAAGTCAGATGTCGGTCTTCCGGGTGGTAATTTAATTGGAGGGAGATGTATTTTTTCATCCAACCATGCACTGTGGGAACTTTTGGGATCGTCAAGTCTCATGCTCTTTTTGGCTCTTCTTACAAATTCATAGCAGAGTCGACGTAAAATTTCTGCCCATTCCTCTTCATCCTTATCTTGAGAAGAAAAGCGTCGTAAAATGGTTTCTGTGACATGCGATATTTTAATAGTAGTGCTTGATCCAGCTTTCTCAGAAAATATGGCAAAAACTTCACGTCTCGTAAGATGAGCCATGTCAGATACCCTATAGAAGCAAGGTGTCGGAAAAGGACAGTAAAAGGAAAGGGAATTAGGCCAATTGCGGCACAAAAGAAGAGTTGTCTAAGAGCTATAGAATAGCAAGTGAAAAGCGTGCCAAAAAAGCAAAGCGAAATAATGCATTGAAATGAAAAATTAGAGGCCATAAGTGTTAAAAAAGCGCTAATCCATCAGATATTACCATAAGCTACTAATTTTTTGACAATCGATGCACGAAAAGTACCATATGACGCATCATTTCCATCGACGGGGACCCTATCCTGGTCGTGGACATCCTCCGGAGGACGCCCGATATGACGCGCAGCTCGAGCACCACTAGGCGAGTCGATCTGTCGAATTTGGTAACGGTCCGTGCGCGACAAGTACCCCATGTCGCCTCATTCCCATCGACGGGGACCCTATCCTGGCCGTGGACATCCTCCGGAGGACGCCCGACATGACGCGCAGCTCGAGCACCACTAGGCGAGTCGAAATGTCGAATTTGGTAACGGTCCGTGGGCGACAAGTACCCCATGTCGCCTCATTCCCGTCGACGGGGACCCTATCCTGGCCGTGGACATCCTCCGCAGGACGCCCGACATGACGCGCAGCTCGAGCACCACTAGGCGAGTCGAAATGTCGAATTTGGTAACGGTCCGTGCGCGACAAGTACCCCATGTCGCCTCATTCCCATCGACGGGGACCCTATCCTGGCCGTGGACATCCTCCGGAGGACGCCCGACATGACGCGCAGCTCGAGCACCACTAGGCGAGTCGAAATGTCGAATTTGGTAACGGTCCGTGCGCGACAAGTACCCCATGTCGCCTCATTCCCATCGACGGGGACCCTATCCTGGCCGTGGACATCCTCCGCAGGACGACCGACATGACGCGCAGCTCGAGCACCACTAGGCGAGTCGAAATGTCGAATTTGGTAACGGTCCGTGGGCGACAAGTACCCCATGTCGCCTCATTCCCGTCGACGGGGACCCTATCCTGGCCGTGGACATCCTCCGCAGGACGACCGACATGACGCGCAGTTCGAGCACCACTAGGCGAGTCGAAATGTCGAATTTGGTAACGGTCCGTGCGCGACAAGTACCCCATGTCGCCTCATTCCCATCGACGGGGACCCTATCCTGGCCGTGGACATCCTCCGGAGGACGCCCGACATGACGCGCAGCTCGAGCACCACTAGGCGAGTCGAAATGTCGAATTTGGTAACGGTCCGTGGGCGACAAGTACCCCATGTCGCCTCATTCCCATCGACGGGGACCCTATCCTGGCCGTGGACATCCTCCGCAGGACGCCCGACATGACGCACAGCTCGAGCACCACTAGGCTTGTCGAGCGGTAACGATCCGTGCACACGCTTCACTTGCTTGTTACGATTCGAATAAAACTTAGGTACTCACCAATGTTGATTTTCTTACAAACTTCTTCACCTGTTCAGACCTGTCGTCTTGTGGGGGATGCAACGCGCGCGAGCACTCATGCGCGGGCGGGTGGCACCGGGGGGCGCAGGACCGTTTGGCTGCTGGGCCGTGCGCATGCGCCAGCTGGGCGGGCGCGGGCGCGGCGGCCGGCCGGCGGCGGGCCCGGCCGGCTGCCTTAGCGTTTATTCGCATTTTTGGCGACGATTTACTCGAAAACGGCATCGAACGGCACTTTTTGCCTTAAACCATCATGAAGTCTAGTCAAAATACTACCTATTCCCCCTGTCCGCACTATTCGCAACCGTTCGCAAAAAAGTTTAGGCCACTTTTTAAATGGCCCTACCGATGATATTTAGAGAAGTTTAAAGGCTATTTACTCTTTTTCGCTTATAGATATCGAGAAACGCCCGACGCAGATCGATGCGTCTTTCTTTTCTCGTTTTATTGATGTATAGAACTTTGATATTATTCCCAAAACTGTTCGGCGAGCAGCAATTTTACTGCACCTCTGCAAAACTGTGCACAATTTCGTTCGAAAACCCACTCTTTGGATGAAAATTTCAGCATCAAACCAATTTTATCTTGCTTTGTGCTCTATGCCATCATGTTCTCTACACCTTTCTGAGCAAGAATGCATAATAAAACTTTCTTAAAAATTAATTTTCAAAAATCGCGTAATAATCGTTTTTTGGCCGTTTGGCCCCACTGTGCGGGGCAGCCCCGACCTGTCGGCGGCAAATAGGATTATGGCCGGGGGACGGGGTGTGCGCTGCTGCTGGCTGCTGCGCTGAGGACGACATCCAGAGCGGTACGCCGCGATGGTGATTGCGTTGTGGCGGAGGGCTCGGCTAGGGCTGCGTCCGCCCGTGAAAAGTGACGAGAATTTATCGGGAAATGAGGATGGGGGCGTGGAAGGAGGAAGGCGGGCCAGGCGCCTGTGTCTTCTAATTGAACTGGAATTAGTCATGAGGCGGAGTGGAGCCGCAGGCCGCAGCCAGCCAGCCGCACTGCAGGACGGCGCGGCGCGGTGGGAGTGTGTGCCAAACTTTTGCTAAGCGCTTTACGCGATACCGTTATTTCTCCCTCTCTCTCTTTCATTCCCGTCCCCCTTTCCTCTCTCTCTCCTTTCCCCCACTTTTCTCCCCCCCCCCCCCCCCCCCCCACACACACACACTCTCGAAGGTGCGGCGTCCCTCCTTTAGCGCTGGATGGCTCTGGCGCTGCCTGGCTAAATTCTATTTCGATCGTACACACTCGGCTTGCGTCGCTCTTGACGCATGTGATGTGTCCTCAACGAGAGAGGAAATATTAACTTGATGCTTTCTCACTTGCTCTCTCTCTCTCTCTTCTCTTCCCCTCTCCCCATCCCTTTCTCCTCCTCTTTCTCGCCCTCTCACTTTTGCAGTTTCGCCCCTACTTCGCGTCCCCGGGGGATTAGTTCACGACCCCCAACTCTCTCCTCCCCTTTGCCGCCGTTTGAAAGGCATTTGTCGCGTTACTAATTTGCTGGTGTTAACGCCCTGCGGCCCCCGGTCCTGTGGCGAGTAACTTTGTGTCCGCCTCCCCTCGCCCCCCGCGCGGTGTGTGACCCCCCACCCCGGCGGCGAGAGAGAGAGAGACAGAGAGAGAGAGGTTGGCGTCTCGCCGGCCCTGCGCCATACGAAGCACGCGTCCAGGAGGAGGCCCTCTAAGGGGTTGCCAGGGTTGCGCCATAGGGGTGCCCGAAGGGTGAAGGGAGCCGCCAACCCTCCCGTGGTGTAGCGCGCATTGCCTTTACACTGAATTTCTCTCTGTCTGTCTGTCTCTCTCTCTCCCCCCCCCTCCCCCCCCTCCCCCTCCCCCCCTCTCCCCCTCCCCCCTCTCCTCCTCTCCTCCCCTCCCCCGTCCCCTTCCCTGCTTTCTCTCTCGCTCGCTCCTCTCCGCGCGGTTAGGATTTGAATGCTCCATCCGGATTCAGGTCGC
Organism: Frankliniella fusca; assembly: GCA_029379305.1. Lineage (NCBI taxonomy): Eukaryota > Metazoa > Arthropoda > Insecta > Thysanoptera > Thripidae > Frankliniella > Frankliniella fusca. Next base: position 280,191 of record JAHWGI010000978.1, read on the forward strand.
TCTCTCATTGGCCCGGCTGCTGGCTTGCTGCTGCTGGCTGCGCGCTAATGTGGACAGTATTTCTTTGTTGCAGGTGAGCCTAAGACTGGTAGCTCAAGCCGACGCCCGGGGGACGCGAAGAAGGCAGCAGGTGAGTTGAGTTTGAGCTGAGGTGGCGGCGAGGGGGAAACAAATTCGAAATTTGTGTATACCTCGTTATTCATATAATTCATAGAAATGCAGAAAAAATAACAAAATCTGTACACCAAAATTTAGAGTTGTTCCTCCGTTCGGTTGGCGACGTGGCCAGCGGCCGGTGGGCCGCCCTTCCCTGCCAGCATCAGATCACGCTCTCGTGCCTCCGTCCTCGTGTCGCACCCATGGCGGTGCCCTACGTTGCGGGTGGCCGGTCCCCATGAGTGCGACAAGGACGGCGGCGAGAGAGCGATCTTCGGAATCAGACGGCAGACCGGACCGGCACGGCCGCGGCGAGTTCCCGTTGAGTTCCGGCGCGCGGCCCTGTGCGCTGCGACACCCTCCCCGCCCAACCGACCTTTGTCCCTCCCCGTTACCCAACCCCTCCCCGCCCCCCTTTTCCCTATCGCCCCCCTCCCCCCTCCCTCTCTCTCTCTCTTTCTCTTCCACCTCGAATGCAGTGCGGAAGCTGTGGAAATGAACTTGTCAGACTCGGCCCCACCTCTCATTCCGACACGTTTTTTCAACTGATTTGGTGCGAACCCCACCCTCTTCCCTCCCGGTCCTTTTTGGTGGATGCTTCAGCACGATCTTATGACGCGCACGTCACAACCCCTGGGGAAAAAGAGGGTAGGGGGAAGGGGGCGGTGGCTAGAAATACTGTCTTTGATAGCGTTTTGGTGTCAGTGGGCAGGGGCAGGAGTGAGTGCAGGCGGCGTTATCAATTTAGCGCGGTTGACATTCGTATGTGGACTAATGGCGACCTGAGCCCCTGTGCCTTCGACCAGCCACAGCCTTGGTTTTCTTTCTCTTTCTCTCTCTCTCCCCGGCCTCTTTCATTCTCTGCGAATCGCGAAGCGGATATTGAAACCAGGCCAAAATACACGCTACATATACGCATACCAGCAAGCGGAGGCCATGGGCTCCACCACCCCGCCCCGCCCCGCCGCGCCCTGTCCGGCTCTCGCGCATATTACGTGCGCAGGGGTTGGCAGCGCGCGCCGCACAACGCTCCCCGTGTCTGCTCGGCCGCGGGTTCAAATTCCGGGGATCCTCTGGCATCTCAAACACGAATACCGTCGCACAGGCTCGCTCGCGCACCCCTTTCAACGTAACGCCCCCGCCAATCACGTGTATAGGCAAACCCGCGTACCGTTACGTGTTTTATGTTACATCCGGATCCGGGACGCGTGCTCCCGCCCCGCATGCCTTGGCGGCCTGAAACCCAAACAGGACTTTCTGCCGCAGAGAAGCAAAACCGCTTTCGATAATCGACCGGGCCGGGCCGGGCGCGCCCGCGCCACCGCGAGGGTCGGGGTGAGGGTGCGCGTCATTTCGTGGCGGGGCGGGGTGGGGCGGGGCCACGGCGTGCAATTTGGAAGTGATTTGCTTGGCTTCCGCTCGCAAAGTGAAGATAAATTGACTTAAGTTCGTTCGCCACTCCCTGCGCGCGCGCGCGCACTCTCGTCCCTCTCTCTCTCCCTCTCTTCCTCCCTTCTTGTGCGCCGCAATATCTTCTCTCTCTCCCTCTCCCTTATCTCATTTCCGAAGGCTCTCCTCAGCTGCTCGGCTCGGGTTTGCGACCGACCGACTGAACGGCCGACCTGTGACGCCTCCGAACGACAATCTGCCGCGTTTCATTTCAATAATTGTTCTTTCTTTTGGGTGGTCGAATCACTACTTATAGAAGTGACGCCCGCTCGCGCCGGCAGATACCGCGGTGGCGTAAATGGGTCGGCGTCGGCTATCGAGCTGTCCCGGCCCCGCTCCGCCCCGCCCCGCCCTCCCCGGGGAGATAACAAGTCTCCGGGCCGGGCCCCGGCTGGCTCCACGGTGCCCGCTGGTCTTGCCTCCCGGGGGTGTACCCGGCGTGGCGCGGGGCGGGGCGGGGTGGGGCCGCTGCCTGGTGGTCGGCCTGGTAGCGAACGCTCTGGGGACTGTTCCGGGCCGGAGCCGCTTGACTGGTGTGGTGGTGTGGGCGTACAGGGGGAAAGTCACCGAGGTGGGTCGGTCCAGGGGGGGGCGTGGCCGGGCGTGGCGGCCCGCAGAGTTTGGCCTCTGGGCGGGGCGGGGCGTGCCGCGCGCGTCTGGCGACGTGTTTTGAAAGTCGCGTTCAAGTGCCTGTCAAAGTGGCGCGGATGAGGAGGAGGTGGGGGAGGGGGGAGGGCCGGAGGGGACGGCGCAAGGCGTTGTCGGAACCGCGCGTTGCCGAGGCGACTTCGTCGTCGACCTCCGCGCTCGCGCTTCCCCCTTCCTTCCTTACTGCCCTGCGGGGGCGAGTCTTTTTAACGAAAGAAAAAAAAAGGAGTTGTGAAGAAAAGTTTGTTTTTGTTTTGCAAATCGCTGAGCGAGCTCGGGGGCAAACGAGATAAATCTCAGGGAACCCTCTGGAGTGTGTCTGGCGTAGTTTGGCATCTCTTGTTCCTGGCGGGGCGCGGGGCATATGCCCATGCTGCCCCGCCCTGCCCCGCGGGCTGTGAGGGGGTGAGAGAGGGGGATAAGCGCCTTTGTAAAGCGTAACGCGCTTAGTATTTTTAACGCGCTTTTGCCTCGCCACGCCACGCTACGCCCCCGGGGCTACCTTCGTCCTCGTGCTCATGCGACCGGCTGCACAAAGGGATGGGGACGGCGGTGAGCCTGGCTCCGGCACGGCACGGCACGGCAGACCAGACCGGACCGTCCAGCACCGAGCGAAGCTCAGCTGAGCGAAAAACCGGTGGTGGTGGCGGGGGGGCGGGGTGGGGCGGGGCGGGGCGGGGCAGGGCAGGGCGGGGCGGGGCGGAGCGAGGACTGGGCCCCTCCCCGCCCCGCCCCAGCACCCCGCCGTGCCCTTCTTGCTGGTACCAGACCGGGGGCCCCGAAGGGGCCGAGCTCGGGCCGGGTCCCGCCGCTGCCGTGGTGCGGTGCGGCGAGGGCAGGTGTTTTCCGTCCACGACGCGGCGGGGGTACAATGTTAAGGAGGAGGTTCAGGGGGGGGGGCGGCGCTCGTCCGGTCGCCCGCTCCCGTGGGGGCCCCCCTCGGGCCCCCGAGCACCACTTGCCTGGCCCGCCCCCTTCGCTTCCCGGCGCGCGGTGAGTTTGCCCGCCGTCCCGGATCGGCAGCGGCAGCGAGCGGCGCGCCCAGAAAGTGTACTTTCGCGCTCAGATGCCCTGGCAAATAGAGTGGAATTTCCCGATGGCTTGCGAAATATGAGCTCCATCTCTGTCCTGGTGCTCGGGGAATGGTGTGGTGGCCCCGGGGTGGTGCTGGTGGGCTCGGGCTCGATCGCCGCTGTGCTCAATCCCCGCGTTCGCCCCGGGCGGGGGTGCGGCCGGGCCGAGCCCGAGGGGGAAGGTAAATAATCGGAACCTGGATGAGACGGGAGGAAAAAGTGTCAGGCTGAACCGAGTCACTGCCGCCCGCCCGCCCGCCGCCCGCCCACGGCCTGCCCCGCCCTGCGCTCCTCTACCTCCGCAGGCTGCCGCGCCGCACCGCGAGGTTAGGTTCCGCTCCTCTCGTTCGCATCGTCCTCACGACCTTCCCTTTTGTCCTCTCCGTTCTTTTCACGTGCTTTTGTATGAACCCTGCCTAGCTGCCACATCTTTCTCGCCCATCTCTACTCCCCCCCCTCTCTCTCTCTCTCTTTCTCTCTCTCTCTCTCTCTCTCTCTCTCTCTCTCTCTCTCTCTCTCTCTCTCTCTCTCTCTCTCTCTCTCCCCCTCCCCCCTCCCTCCCTCCCTCCCTCTCCTGTAGGGGATCGATCATCAAAGATTCTCTACACCAGTGCCTGGCCCGCGCCCGGCCCGGCCCGGCGCCTCAGTGAGCGACGCCCGACCCCGACGCCCCCTTGAGCCTTTGTGCGGTGCGCTCCGCGCCCCTCTGGCTTTCCCCCGCCGCCGCCGTGTAAGCTCTGAGCACACTCGAGGACCCCCACGGTAGGCAGGAGGCAGGGTGCTCCGGGCCTGCGCGATGCGCGCGGTGTGGTTAGGTGGTGATGACGAAAGGGGTCCTTCACTCAAAAAGAAAGAAAAAAAAATCAGTGTACACCCTAAAACAAAATCAGTAAAAAATTCAGTTAAAAATATCAAATTACAATTTGTAAAAAAAATCAGCAAAAAAAAAAAAAAAAAAAAAAAAATGAGGGAAAATTACTAAGTACAAAAATCGGTGTACGCTTGAATTTCTAGTGAAGGACCCCTCCTTGTGCTTCCGCAGGCATGATGCGGGGAGTCGTGACGCTCGCTGCTGTGGTGTCATCGCCCCTTAGCTCGTACCACCGTCGCGCCGCGCAGCAGCGCTGTCCTAAAATACGCTTGGCCCCGGCTTTGGCCAGGCATAAGGCCTTGCCTGATGATTGAGTGCCAGCGAGGGTCACACTCTCTCGCTCGACCTTGGGGTCGGTGTCGGCGGGGTCGGGAGCGGCCGACATCGACATCGCGCCCCCTCCTGCCGGCAGACTGATTCCGCTAATGCGTTTTGTCGCTCTGTCTCTCTCGCACTTAAGGAACTTCCTGTACAGGTGTGAGCGAGACAGAGCGACGAGACGCGTTTGCGGAATCAGCCTACGGGGCGCCGGGCCCGCGCGGTGCAGGGGCAGCTGCGGCGGGATGACTCCGGGACACCCGCGCGCGCCAGACGTTATACTCACTTGCACCTTGGCGTACCGGTGCAGGGGCAGGTGCGGCGGGACGACTCCGGGACACCCGCGCGCGCCAGACGTTATACTCGCAGCGGCGGCCCGAGTCCGGGGCTGCGCCCGTGGAATGCAGCAGGAGACCTGCTGCCGACTTATTCCGAAGAGCGCTCTCCTCGCTCTGTCCCTCTCGCACCTTTACGGTGAAGCCCATGAGTGCGAGTGAAACAGGGCGAGGAGAGCGCCGAGTCGGCCGCATGACCGGGCGTGCTGCGGCAGCACCGGCTGCAGTGCGCCGCCCGCGCTGCCCGCGCTGCCCGGCCGGGCCCCGGGCCTACAGCGCCTCGGACCAGCCCCTCCTCCCCCACCTGAACTCCCCCCCCCTCCCCCCGCACCGCCCGGCCCCGGCTGGAGACGCGATGGCCCATGGCATGGCCGGCCCGGGCCGGGCCCAGCCGCCGTGGGGAAGGCAGGTGTGGTGGGGCTGCAGCAGTGAGGCAGGCCCGGGAGGCCTGCTTACACTACACGCCTCAGCCCGCCCGCCCGCCCGGCCGGGTGCGGCGCGGCGCAGGGTAGGCCACCACCGCGCACGCTCGACAGCCGTGTGCGGCGGGAGTGTATACCTCTCAGGCGGCCCGGGCTGCAGTGTAGCGCGCGTTGCGCGGGTGTGGGCTGGGCTGGGCTGGCCGGGAAGGGCGATGCATATTTTAAAGGAGCTGCTGAATGCGGCGTGCCTCGGCGTGGCGGCGGGTTGTTGGTCGATGCGCCTGCGGCCCCCGCGGCCTGGGTGGGTATGGACATGCCTGGCGCGGCGCGTCCTACTGCCACCGACAAGGACGAGGGGGGGATCACTTATACAAAATGTGTACCGGGTGTTTCTTTGAATACGTAACAGTGTTGCGGGTTTGCTACGCCATTCGCCCGTAAGGCACCATGGCCCCTATGTAGCGCTGGCGAGTATGCAGTCCCGCAAGACTGTTACGCATTCAAAGAAACACCCGTTACAGTGATTTTTTGTTGACTTTTAATTTTACTATTTTTTTGTTACGATTTTTCTTTTGATTTTTCAAGAAAAGTTTCTGTCACTTTTTGATAAATTTTGATCTCTTTTTCCCCCTATTCTCAATTTTTAAATTCATTTCAGATTTGTGCATTTGTTCTCGATTTTTCGGATTATTCTATTTTTTCTTGACTATTCGATGATTTCTATTTATTTCTCTCTTTTATTAATTTTGAAATTATTTTTTGGGGACCGACCCCCTCGGCCTTGCCCCCCGACCCTGGTCTTCGTCGCGCCCCGCTGCACTTTGGCCCAAAATCCTGAGAAACCCTTGGCCAAAACCCTTTGAGTTATTCTCCCCATGAGGAAAATTCATTTTGTATGCATTGTGTCCTAAATCGGTTTAAAATCATCATTTTTGGCGAAGTAAATCGGTATTGGTAATCCATCTTTCATATCGTGACGCAGTATTGAAATTGACATCGACGACCAACGATAAAAGCCGATTTGCAACCGGCTTTGTATTTTTACGTTGGTTGCGTTTGCTGCCAAGGGTAGGGAGAACTGAAATTAGAAAGTGACCACATACTCCCAACTCGACCGGTCAGAGCGCGGTCGGAGTAATTTTTTGATGTCAACCGGTAGAGAGACCGTTTTAGTTTAACTCCCACAAACTCTCAAAGAGTATTGTTGCGGGGCCAGTGAGGGTAGCTGGATAATGGCGCAAACGCACGCGCAACGTCTTACTAACGGCTAAACAATAGGGGCTGTAGCGTGGCGCCGCTCCCCCACCGCTCCATCTATATTGTATACAACTCCGTTAATTCTCCTGAGCGACGCTAGTAGCGCGTTGCCCCCCTGGGGGAAGGGGGGGGGGGGGCGCCCCCGCCGTCCCCCGTATTTCTCACTCACGCCCCCTCCTTCCCCTTTCTCCCACGTGCCCCCTGGAGAGGGAGGTAGAGGGAGATCAATAGAAGCGCCCCCCCCCCCCTTTTCCTTCCCGCGCCCCCTACCGCCCACCGTTAACTCATCCGCTCTGTCCCTACACACCGTGGAGGTAAGAGGGGGGGGTGATCCTGAGGACGACACGTCTCGTTTCCATGAGCGGAGCGTATGGCGGTCTCGCAGGAGCGCGTTGTGGGGTGTGACCTGCCCTGCCCTGTCCACGCCTGCGGTCCGCGGTTGTGTCTTTGAGGTGGCCTGCCCCGCCCCGCGCCGCCCCGCCCCGCGCCGCCCCGCCCCGCCCCGCCCCGCGCCTCTAGTGTGTGTGTGCGGGGCGGGGCCGACGGGCCGTGCCGGGGAAGGTCGAAACATTCGCAACAATATTTCAAGTCCAGAGGCGCGCGGCTGCGGCGGGCTGGCTGCGGTGCTGGTGCTGGTGCTGCGGGCCGCAGGGGAGGTTTGGAGCGGGAGCGCCCCTAATAGATGGTTCGCTCTGTGGTGCTTTCACCGCGGGGCGGGGCGGCCGGCCTGACGGGCCTGACCTGACAGCCCACCGCAGCGGCCCAAGGGGTTGTTCGGCGCGGCCGGAGCCGCGTAGCCTCCGCCTCCCCCTTCGCCGCGACCCAACCCGACCCGCCTAGACTTGGGAAAAATCTACAAATTTTAATTTTTTTTAAAACGTTCACGGCAACCGAAAAGCAGATGAGAAACCTACGTTTTGCCTCGAAAGTTTGCTCTTCCTACTTAAACTTAGAATTGAAAACTTTCTTCTTTTTTTTCTTCATATAAAAAAATTGTTATTTTATTTATTGCCGTTACTTATACTAGAAGCTTTTCGACTGGTTACACGAGCTGCTTAACCTTTGAGCGCTGTACTTAAAATTTCAACGCTTTGACATTTGCCGCGCTTCAGCCGTGTCGAGCAAAGCCTGAGTGTTGCCTGATAGGCTGCAGGCGCGAAGATGCAGCCCACTTTACTCCAGTGTTTGAGGCTGTTCTAACTGCCAACACTCTTAATCTTCCACCAAATATTTTTTTCGTTTAATTCGAAGAATTCTGTACAAGGTTGCAATATACTGGAAATTTACTTATATTTCAAAAAGTTTTCTTATATTAAATAAATATGTTTGTAGTAAAAAGATCTCTCTTTGTATTACAAAGAAAATTTGGCTTTGTATTACGGCTTAGCAGAATTCTTTGTAATACAAGAATTTTCTTTGTAATAATTTGAAAGTGTTCTTTTCTGGCAACCCTGGTGACGACCTGCTATGCCTGCCGCAGCGAGGGCGGACCTCCCCGCCCACCCCTTTGGGAGGGACAGGCCTCGCCGGCCCTCTGATAGCGGCCCCGCCCGCCGACCAGCGCCGAGAGAACCTCAGGCCGAACCGAGAGATACGAGACTTTCATTCAGTACCTCTCCCGTCCCGCTCACTCGTTGGCTCTCTTGCTCTATCTCTCTCCCTCTTTTTTCGACCGATTCACGATTTTTGTCGTCCGTTTCGGTTTGATGATAACCTCGTGGTTTCCCAGGCTTATCATATCGTCGCCACACACGTGTCGGCAAGTGGGGGAGGGCCCCGGCCCGGCCCGGCCCGGCTCGACCCGAGTCCTCCAACACGACAAGGGGAAGCGGGGGGTGGGGGAAGAAAAGAAAATGAAACCGTTTACACGGAAATATAGTGTGCACTTAAAATGCAAAGCGTACTACCACTCTGCAATACATAAAACTAACTCGAGAACACCCCCCCCCCCCTTCCAGGCTGACAAATGAGACGGACAGTTCTCGCGATGGGTATAGCCTCTATTTGTCCCTCGTTTCGTTTGGTGTAAAGGATCGAGAGGGCGAGAGAGCGAGAGCATGCCGGCGATGCCGGCCAGGCCAGGGCGCCAGCGGCGCTAGCAGGCAGGCACTCGAGCGGCACCTGTTGCGTGCGCCGCGCCGCCGTGGCCGCCGTGGCCGCCCCTGCCGCTGCTGTGACGCCCCTCCGCTGAGGAGCAACGCGTGGCCTGAAAATGATCGCGCGGGTGGCGCCGCGCCTTTGCGACCGCGCCACCGAAAGCTGTTTTAATCGGCAATCGCGCGCTCGCGCGCGAATTTGATTGGTTCTTTTTTTTGCGATAGCCCATCCACCCACGAGCTTGAATCCGTTATTTTCACCTGCTGCACAAGGGTGCGGCTCAGTCCGGCCTGGCGTAGCGCAGCGGGCCGCGCGCTCTCACGCCACGTGGGGCGGCTAGGCCAGGCCGGGTTGTGACCCGCGGCGCCCCGCCCCGCCCACGCCACGTGCCCCCCGCGCCGCGCCCACAGCCGGTCCGCCCTATTTTATTTCGCCCGCGTTGTCTCGCCTCGCGCGGCAGCGCAGTGTGGTGCGGTACGGCCGGGAGGAGACGGCTCCACGTGTCTGATCACCACGTGGTCGGCGCACGTGGTCCCGCCGGGCCGGGCGCGCGGGCGCGCTGTGTCGCCGGGCGCTCTGGCGGACCAGGCAGGCACTATGATGATGGGCGGCCTGCGGGCGCGGGCAGGGCTGGCGACTTTATTCCGAAGAGCGCTCTCCTCTCCTCGCCCCGTCTCTCTCGCAGTCATGGGCTTCGCCGTATTGGTTCGAGAGAGACGGGGCGAGGAGAGCGCTCTTCGGAACAAGTCGGCTCGGCCCAGCCCAGCCCCCAGCCTCGCTATCGGGGCCAACATTTCCTGGTAGATAAACCACGCGTAAGAAAAGGCCTTGGTCCCGCGCTTCGCCCCCCTTCCCCCGTCCTCTCTCCACGCTCTCCCCCTCTTCCCCCCTTCTACCGTCGTCGACGCGGCCCGACCTCCGACTTATAGTATAGTATAGCTTCCGCGTCCAAGGTCGGCGCGAGGCTAGGCTCACGGGGCGCGGCGGGGTGTGAGGCCCAAGGACTCCGCGTCGCGCGTTTGGCGCACCATCACGCCTTGGGGAAAAGGGAAAGGAGGGGGGGGGGAGTCCCGCAGGGCAGCCCGATGAGGCTGATCACCCTCGGGCGCGGGCCCGTCCGCGGGTCTCGCGGAGCGGATTCCGAGAACACGCGCGCCTCGCTCACTGAATTTGGCGGCCAAAGCGGCTCGGCCCGGCCCGGCGCGACTTGACCTCCTGCAAATAAAATGGACGGGGCGGACGGAAGGGAAGTCGCCTCGTGCCGCTGCGGCAGCACAGCCCTGCTGCTGAACCATTCCGAAGTTGCGCTTTCCTCGCCCTGTCTCTCTTTCGCTCACGGCCTTCGCCGTGTAGGCGCGAGAGAGACAGAGCGAGGAGAGCGCTCTTCGTAATAAGTCGGCTGCTATTGTGATCGGTGGCCTCCCGGCCCTAGACCTGCTGTAGACTGATTCAGGAGGGCGCTCTCCTCTTCTCGCGCTGTCTCTCTCGCACTCATGAGATGCGCCGTGCGTAGGTGCGAGAGAGACAGCGAGGAGAGCGCTCTTCTGAATCAGTCGGCTGCTCCGCTCCGCTCTGCTCACCTCGCCTCTGACCAGGCGGAACGGACGCGCTTGCATTTTGCTGCTGCCGGTGGTTAAAAATTAGGACATGCTGCCCTTCACGCGGTTTGGTTTCTCTGACCAGCTTAGCACGGCTGTGTGCTCGACGGCAGGAGGAGGATCTGATCTGTTAGGTCAGTGGCAGGTTGTGCTTCGGGTGAAAGCCACCGCGCCGCGCCGTGGGACAGCGGCAGGGTGTGCTACGCAGCACAGTCAAGGTGGAGTCTCGTCGCGTTGGCAGCAACTGTGCATACAACTGCGTCCTGCCACGAGGGCCCAGCCGCCCCGCCCCACCCCGCCCCGCCCCGCCCCGCCCCGCCCGAGGCCTCTGAATGTGTCACTGAGCAGGATGTGGCCGCCTGTGGCGGGCCGGCCGGGCCAGGCCAGGCCCCGCGCCTGGTCTCTCCTCACCCCACCCCGCCCCACCCCCCGCCGCACCGCTCTCAAAGATGCCGTGGGATTCTAACTGTGTGGCAAACGGTGTCGGCATCCACCTTCGTAGGTCGCTCCCCCCCACCCGCCACCCCCTCTTATGTCCTTTTACCCTGGGAGACCAAGACCTTCCCTAGTTTCTTCCCCCTTTCGTCGGTTTTCCTGTACTGCTCCTTTAATTCAGTTTTTGTGACTTTTTTGGTTGCAGGTGAACGGCCATTTGGCTGCAGTTGGGCTGCTTGTGGGAAGAGATTCGCCCGCTCAGACGAGCTCGCCAGACATACCCGAACGCACACCGGGGAAAAGAACTTCGCGTGCCCTGTCTGCGACAAAAAGTTTATGAGGAGTGACCACTTAAGGTAAGTGTCTGTTTGGCGTCAGCGCGCTTGTCGGCATGGACCGACCCTGCCCTGCCGGGGCCCTCCTTCTCCTGCCCGCCTTCAAAGTGACCGACCGTCTTCCTTCCTCCTTTGCAGTAAACACGCCCGGCGGCACCCCAACTTCGACCCCTCGGTGCTCAGACAGCGCCGGGCCCCCACCAAAGCGTCGTCTGTCAACTCGAGTGAGGGCACGCTGTCACTGTCGGAGGGATCGTCCGAGTCCGCGCCCTCACCCTAGGAACCTGGACCTGGACCTGGAGCACCTGGACCTGAGGGGTTGAAGGGCCTTGGGCCGAACAGAGACTGTTTGTCACCCACCCCGTGGTGTGGGCGGGGCAGCGCCGAGCATGGCGGGCCAGAGCCTGGGGACTGCTATCACCTGGAAACAACACAGTTGTTTCTTTGGTACATTTTTTATTAGAGGGGTAAAGAGCGTGTTTGGTAGCGGTAACCATGTTCTGACAGCACATCGAATGAGTGATGTGTAGTAATATATAGCTGTCGTTCAAAGGTTACCAGTTAAATATGTTGTTTTTCACCTAGACTTTGATGTCAGTGGTGCAGTTTTAATTTGAGTAGGATGCATAGTGCTGTATTGAAAATATACTATAATATGTTATTTTTTTTCCCTCTGATTTCTTTCTCAGCCCTACTCAAAGAAGTTTAGGAATACATTATTTGTTATGATTTGGTGCTTGACTCAAGCATTGTAACAAAGTTGTTGACAAATAAATTTCAGACACCATGTTCATGCCACTTCAAAAAGAATTGTAAAATGGATTTGTATTTTTAGTTTCACATGACATTCATATCTGTTGATTTTAGTTTACTGACAAATATTTTTGTAGTGTCTCAATGAAGATGTGTCATATTTAGGTTATTCTACTGGTTTGTAATATAAAGGTGTGACGTGTAAAGCTTTAAGCACATGTAGCCATTTTTTTTTTTTTTTTTTTTTTTTTTTTTTTGTTTGTTTGTTTGTTTGTTTTGTGAAAGATTCAACTAATCTGTTCTGTTGTAAATTTGAATGAACTTTTAGTGTACTAGTGTGAATGATGCAGTATATGTGGAGGCAGGTTTTGTGGATTTGAGGTCTCTGCACACACATTGGACTGTGTCATCCAGTGTCATCCTTTACCAAAAGGTAGTACCTGTACTCAGTGGATTGGAGTCATACTAATTTTGTGGTCGTAATTGTGGAACATTATTTACAAGCTTTGTAATACAAATATAGTAGTTCTGTAAAAATTCTTCTTAGAACTGACTTCTTGTATTTGTATGGTCCAGTTTTTCTTCAAACAATCATTCTTAATAATTTATATTAAGCAAATAATACTTAATGTATGATCTTGCCCGTAGGAATACATTTTTGTACAGTTCTATGTTTGATTTCTATCAAATATTCTTGTGTAGAATGATTTTAAATGTAGTCAGTCATAAACTCATAATATAATACTTGGCTGTGCAGACTTTCTTTGTGATTGTAATTAGATGGAATACAGACGCACCAGATATCACTTTTCAAATGCATTGTCCACAATAAATATGTAGGTACGTAAAATATCGTCCAGTACGGCTGTGCTTACTTCTTTAAGCTAGAATTACAATCAGGGCCTTGAGCTTTCACTTTACAAGGTCTGTGGCATAGGTTAAACTACCCTTGGTCTAAAAATATCTTCAGTTTCATCATTCTTCAACATAGGCTTAGGCTACTTTTAATATTTTTATCTCATGTTATACGTTTTTAGGCATCCCTGTTTAAACCTTCCACAGAGTAGTGTTTTCTATGTCGGCTAACAACTTCTAAATCACAATATATATGTGTGAATTAATTTCTTTCCTCCAAATGTTTTTGCAGGCAGTGCCATTTCTTTAATCTTCCTTGCACTCATGGAATCATTCTAAAAATGCTTTTATGATTAATGATTGAATTTGTTCGCTTACTGAAAGAAAAGCGTAAAAAAAATGCTGGGAAGGAAAAAAAATTTTATTTGGCTTAGTGTAATACATGACATTTAATAAGGGTTGCCTTTACTGTCTGATATCTTGGATGTTCATGCACTAAAGATTGTCACAATATTTTCTTGTTTTTATTTGGGTTTTTATAATTTGCCTTTTCTTGCATGCTTGAACCTTCAATTTCCTACCACCCTATCTTGAAATGAAGACCCATCTATGATGCTGTGTCATATTGTTTTAAGTTGAGACGGTTTGATATTTGGTTGGTGTTGACTGCTTTTGTAATTTCTCTACTCTCTAATAGGTTTCAAAAATAAATTACAGGCTTTTATTCTTTTAATGATTTTTGTTTCATTTGACAGAAACATAATCAAAGCTTTTTAGGATTGCATTTTTTTTTTTGAGTCTGCCATCCATCAAATAAATCATCAAACACTTGTAAAGGAGTCTAGATAGTGTCAAAACTCTTTTAAGCCGGGCTTGGGAAGTCTTACATGAGAGGCATTTATATTATATCTGGTGTAAATCAATGTCTTATCCATACTTTGAAAACATTTTACTAACAGTTAGACTGGTAACTTTCATATCTGTGATAGCTACTACTACTCTAGGAATCAGTTACCCAAAAAAATATTTTAAAAAAAAGAAAAATCTGTCTGAATTTGTGTGTGTGTGTTTTTAGGCGATTGTGGAAAAGTTTGTTGGATATTTTGAGAGTGCAGGTCTGGGAAATATCAATTTATTTATTTTTTCCTCTTTTTTTCTTTCTGTTTTGTTTTGTTTTGTTTGGTTTTTGGTATATCCCAAAATCTGTAAGCATAAAGAAACTGAACTAAACAATCTTCCATATGTACCCTCATTTTTTTCAATCATTGCAGATGGGTCTTTTTAATTGAAATATTGCTGTACTTAATTTAATGTGCATGTGTATTCACCTAGATTGGAGTGTTGTCCTCACTCGCTGTTGCCTTCTTTTGTATAAATCTACTCTATAAAATATACTTTTGTACAAATTTTTACATCACTGCCTTCTTACTCTAATCTGTTAAGTCTTCAGATGTAGTTTTGTAGCTGTATGCAGTTTTAATAAATAATAGAACCAAGTCTATTTTCACTGTTCTCATCTACTACATATTGTACCTTTCTTATTTGTCATAACTGTTGGAAAGACATTTTGATCATCTGTTTCAGGAAAATGAATTAAATAATGTCTGAAATGAAGGCGTTGATGGCCTACTGCTGCTGAATTGTAAAGGGAACAGTGCATTATCCTGGATTTGTTTTGGAATGTGCCTGAGTTGTCGGGTGAATCCATTTTAAATTATTATCAAATTCAAGATAAATTGTGGAAAGGCTGTGTAATTGCAATTTGATGTGCCTTTAGTTTCTATAGAAGAACAGAATTGAAGTAAGGATGCAGTGTAGTTCTTTGTATTAGTTTCTTAACCAGTGTCTCCTTTAGCACTGATAGTAATTGGAACATTTGTATGAAAACAGAAAGAATTTAAGAAAAAAAAATGAAATAAATTAAAACCTCCTTTCTATATTGAGTATTGATTAAGGTGGATTCAGTCTTTTGAGGAAAGAGGGTATTGGTATGTTTTTGATCAAAAATTAGCCAATCAGAGGCTCCGAAAAGCTACTAGAATGTATCCATTCACTCTTTTTCTCACGAGACCAAATTCTCTTTCACATCACCTCCTCCCCATTCTATTCCCTCAGGTGAGTGCCATTTGTTTGTGCAACAACTAGGTTGTGGCAATTAAGCCCTATGATTGCTTCAACATTTATGCACGTCTTCCTGAGACGTGGACTTGGCACGTAAGCAAAGCACTCAGCGAAATGGTGAAGCGTATTGAGCAGTCGTGTGAGTTTGTGTGAGTCACGCATGTGGAGCAAACTGAATGTCCGCGCCACAGGAAGGGGAGGGGAGGGGGGTAGTGCGGCGGTGCGGCGGTTGTGGCTGTGGCACAGTAGCAGAGCAGCGGTGAGGTTGTTGTTGTTTGTTATCGTCGTGTCGCGTCGTCTTGCATATCTAGCGGATGTCGGCTGACATTTAGACCAGAAATTACTCATGGCTGAGTTTATCCGAGGTGGTAGCGGCGTGGTCCTGCCACCGCCCCGGTACAAAATGCAAGGCTCCCCCAGCACAGGGAGTGACGAAGGTCCAGATCCTCCACAGCCCGAAGATTTCGATCCCTTTTTGGCAGAGGCTGAAGACCCTGAACCACCGACGAACAATGAACCTACTGCCCCTCCAGAGAGTCAGTAAGTTTACAGTGTTATAATTTCACCTCATGGGCCTGTCTTTGAAAATATGAACTGCACCCAGCTAGAAATATAACAGTATTCTGGCTTGACTGAGTTGAGGTTGGGTCGGTCTGCTGCAGTCAATCATAATAAATAAACTCTTGTTTATTTCTGACTTACCTATTTACTCCATACAAATTTCAATTTTTAAAACTAACCCAATTTTGTATTGAAGTAAAGTGAAGTATAAACATCCCTCTTTTACAAAAATGTGTTGATGGATTTTTCAATTTGCCAGTTCATTGTGACGCATTGAAAGAAAACATTACAGACTTTATGATTACTGAGACTTCATAGCTAACTGTAAAATTTTCCCAGTGATGTTTTATGATTAGACAATGGGAAAGCTTTTGTAAAATATTCGGTTCACCTGCTGATATACTGTCTGGTATCTTGTAGATGGTATCATGGGCGGCTTCATCGCTGTCGTGCTGAAGAACGATTGTGGGGTGCAAATAAATCAGGGAGCTACTTGGTGCGTGAAAGTGACAGGAAACCAGGATCCTACGTACTTTCATACCTTGGTCGGAATGGTATCAACCACTTCAGGTTTGTTAATAGTGCTTCATGTTTGCCCTGTATGATATCTGACACCACATTTTAGAGTATTGTAGTTATCGATTATTATCTTCTCACTTCTTGCAGGATAACTGCCGTATGTGGAGATTTTTATGTTGGCGGAAGGCAGTTTGACTCTCTATCTGATCTTATAGCGTATTACACTCACTCATCTGATTTGCTGAAGAGAGAAAGACTTATTCATCCTGTTCCTCCACCAGAACCTGTCAATGACAAAAAGCGTGTGGTTGCCATCTTGCCATACACAAAGATGCCTGACACAGATGAACTTACGTATGTTTTGGGATAAGGAAGGAAAATCTGGCAGTTGCCAAAGATCCTACACCTAGTTTTGTGTTTCTTGCTGCTCTTGTTCCAGATTTCAAAAAGGAGACATTTTTTTTGTTCATAATGATATGGGTGATGGATGGTTGTGGGTAACTGCTCATCGCACTGGCGAGCAAGGCATGATATTCCAGGAACTTGTGGAAGATCTTGATGATAACATTGATCCAAATACAGTGTTTAGTTGGTTTCATCCTGGAGTCACGAAAAGTGAAGCAGTTGACATGCTGGTGAAAGGTACTCTTTTGTTCTCCCAACTTGCTCAGTTAACTAGTTCCATACTACAAGGTTTAAAAGTAAACCATGTACCATTTTGTTCTTTTCTAGCTGGTCCTGGCAGTTTTCTTGTGAGGCCAAGTGACAATTCTCCTGGGGATTATTCACTTTTTTTCCATATCAATAATCAGATTCAAAGATTTCGTATTGAAAAGAAAGGTGTGCGCTACTTAATGGGAGGAAGAACATTTGAATGCCTTGATGCTGTTATCAACCGATATCGGAAGGAGCAAATTGTTGAAGGACACACACTACTTCAAGCTGTCTCAAGGGTACTGTTTATTTTACTATACACTAAAGTTTAGTATTAGGTTAATCTTGTAAGCTTTCAGTCATGCACTAAATATGAGTCATCAATTAAAATCCTTCTTATACAGAATTTGTCAGAAACCGATGGACCGGTAAAATCGAAAGAAGTTCAGCATGCTGAAAAGATATATGCAACTCTTCGTGAATGTAGGGAGCAAGTAGGAATGAAGAAGATAAAGGGTAAGAGAGTAAGGCAATTTTCAGAAGATCTTATTTTGTCTAGAATTCAAATTTTAAAGAACCTTTTCCCTTTTTTTCTTCTTTTTTTTCCAATTTTCCATAGGCATTAAAATGCAAGGATATCTAAATAAGAAAAATGACAAGAACAAAAAATGGAAGCCCATGTACTGTGTTTTACTTGTTGATGGATCAGATACGCAACTAATGTATTATGAGAATCCAAAGGTATTTTTCTGTAGATTGAGAGCAAGAAAATTTATTCTGGTTCATTTGTTTTCTTCCCTTTTTTATTTTCAAATTATCTTTGCATTTCAGAGAACGAAACCCAAGGGCCTTGTCGATCTTAGCTGTGCGTACCTGTATCAGGTTCACGACAGTGTGTTTGACCGCCCAAACTGCTTTCAACTAGTGGAAAAGGCGTTACCTTGTCTTGCAACAATTTCATATTTATCCGGCACCAATGCTGATCTAACACAGGTATGATTCATCAATAGCCTGCTTGAAATGAAAATTATTCTTTGCAGTTGGTGCCATAGTCTAATCATAATTTTTTCTGAAAACTACCCCTAAATTTCATTTTAGGAGTGGATTTCGGCCCTCAGACCTCTTTGTGTCACGCAAATGACTCGAACACCTAAAATACCAAGGCTTAGGGAAATGCGTTGCTTGGAGTTGCACATTCTGAATGCCCATAGGTAAAAATTAATTCAAATTTTGCTGATAACTAATTTATTTTATTTGTTCTAGCAGTTTAAATTTTATCCTGTTCTGTTTGTTTTAGACTTCCTTTCAAGCTTGTGCCAAATCCATTTTGCATTATATCCTTGAACCAAGTGAAGGTTGCAAGAACTAAAGTTAATTCTGGTCCAGATCCTCTTTGGGATGAGGAGTTCTTACTTGATGATGTTCCACCAGATGTGATGACATTTAATATCACTGTTTATAACAAAGGGAAACGCTCAAAGGACACAGAAGTGGCAGAATTGACTGTTGATTTGTCATCACTTTCAAATGGAGATGAGGTGAGCTATCAAGTATCTCAAATGTAATGAAAGAGTGTCCCTTATTTTTTAGCTTCAATTTCATACCTTCCCATACTTGTTTCTTTTAGACAGAGGATTGGTACAGTTTAACTGGTATTATGACACCCATGGGGGATTGGGGATCTTTGAGACTTCGCACTCGTTATGTGCATGACCTTATTATGCCCCAAGAAGAATATTCTCCCATGAAAGAACTTGTGCTTGACCCTTCATTGGAAGTGGTCAGAGCACTTGCTGATGTTTGTCATATGGACCGAGGGCCTCTTGCAAATTCATTGCTTAGGATATTCAGGTCAGAGATTGAGCTTGGTTAGCTGTTAATTGTAGTTTTCTTTTCCTCCATTCTTTGGATTGGTTTCTAATTATTTACTTTTTCCAGACATGAGCGAAAGGAAGCTGATTTGCTAAAGACTCTGAATGAGGTAGAAATTGAGAAAGAAGAAGAGACGTCCACCCTTTTCCGAGCTGCATCGCTCACAACAACACTTATGGACCTGTACATGAAATCAATTTGTACTGGTTTTCTACAAGAAGCAATACAGGGTACAATTTTGAAGCTGCTTGATGCTAAGCAGTCTTGTGAGCTTAATCCTACCAAAATGGAGTCCCCAGATGATGCTTGCAACAATGCTGAATATTTACTTCAGATTCTAGATGAAATCACTCTATCAATCTTCATGTCTGCAGAAGCTTGTCCAAGGTTGTCACCAATGTCCATCCAAAATTGTTTATGTTGGACTGCAATGTCTGTGAAAGGGTTCTAAATCAAAGGTGTTAGAATTTTAACAAATCATCTTTTTTTTTTTTCCAGAACACTGAGGTATATTTGCTGCTGTCTTCAACGTACTGTCATGGCAAAATGGCCTCATGAAAGACTAGTCAGAACTCGGGTTGTTAGTGGATTCATTTTCTTACGTCTTCTATGTCCTGCAATTCTCAATCCTCGTCAGTTTAATTTGATATCAGGTTAGTTGCAACATTTTCTCCCTCTATCACCCCTTGGGCTGTTTTTCTTTTTTTCTTTTTCTTTCTTTTAATCATATTCTAAAAATAATTTTGACCCTGTAGAGCCTCCACCTCCAATGGCTGCTCGGTCATTAATCATGGTTGCTAAATGTCTCCAAAATTTGGCAAATTTAGTTGAATTTGGGGGGAAAGAGCCGTATATGGAAGTTGTTAATCCTTTCATTCTGAAAAACAAGGAAAGAATGGTGGTCTACCTTGACCAAGTTTCGGTGAGTTTTAAATGCCAATGTTACAAGATGATCATGATTTTCAGAGTTTTATGTCTTCCCAACTGTTAAAACTTGTTATTTTTTAAAATTTTCATCCCAGAACCTTGGAGACAAACCAGACTCTGAAGAAAGTGGTAAGACCAAGGGTGATCCTGCAAGGGAGTTGGCCATCCTTCATCATATCTGTGTTAACCACCTAAAAGAGCTGCAAACACTGAGCAAAACAAAAGTAAATTTTTTGAAGCATATTTACTTGGAAGCCATGAATTATTTTCAAGTATTCATACTAATTTGGAAATATATTTCAGCCCACCATCAGACAACTTGTTACAGTCACAGAGATGCTGAGCAAACATAAGCAGAAGTATATGGAGATGATAGGGTAACTATGAATATTCATGCACACTGGACCAATACCCCAATCAGGGTTTTACCTACTGTTTTATTTTCCACTATCCTTTTGTAAGCAATCTTTTCAGTCGTGCTAGTGTGGTTTTTACTTTCATTCTATGTTTTTAAATCTATTCAAGCAGGATTATATTCTTAGGAACCTTATTGGCAGCTATACTGATGCTTTTTCAAAGTCTTAATGAAAATTTCACTGTCTGAAAATTCTGCCACTTAAGTGAACTAACAATAATTTTGTGAACTATCTATTTATCATTTTATGGACAAGTACCTTACCCTGTTCTGCAGACTGTAAAGTACCATATTTACGCATATGCTTTATCATAAAAAAGCTTCTGGGATTGTTCTTAGCGGAACTTGTGTACCTTCTTCTGAATTAGGAAGCATTACTTCCCAATTATTTTGAGGGAAGTTCTATTGATGCTATTCCCCCTTTTTTCTTCTTTATTTTTTTTATTTTTGTCTTTATTTTATTTAACCAACAAGTAGCAGTCTCTCTCTTTCTTACATGTACTAGCTATTATTATTAGGTTGTAGGTACAATATTATCTCTTTTACACCTGCTGTTGGATGTGAAGAACTTAGTGTTACTTATTCTGCCTAGTCCTAATCATTAATTTCCTTTTATGTGATATGAAAGCACTGTTCCACTGAATTAAAAAAGTGGGACAAAATTGTATGGTACTGTAAAATATGTGGTAATTTGCGTAATAAAACCTTAACATTTTCATAATTATCATGACAATTGTCAATTAAACTATACATATTTGTTTTATTTGATAATTGTGTTGATCTTGTTTTGTGCATCCAATATTTCAACCATAGTGGTCCAAAATTTTATGCAACACTACTCAATCTAGGGTTTTATATATGAGACTGTATCTTTATACCTACTTCCTCTGTCATTAGGTCTTGATTTTTTAGAGCAGCACACCTCAGCATTTTTGCAGGTTTGATCTTTCCTGTGAGAAGTCACAATCTCTGTGATATGACACCCCTTTATGAAACCTGAAATTGTAAAAGTTGTTGTCGTGGGTCTTTAAAACTGTTGTGCTTGAGTTGTCTTGAAAGTCACTATTGTCAAGTTCTGTCCATTTTCTTAAGTCATTTTGTTGTGATGGTGAAGTTGAGGTTGTTTTCAAGTATTTACTTCATAAGGTTTATTTTAATTGTTTAGAACCAATTGAAAGTCTTTGTACTGATTATATTCTGCCCTGCAGTCAAGTGGCACTTTTAATGGATTTTAATTTAATGTTGCATTTGACATAAAATCACATGTTCTTGATTTGTTTTGTGATATTGTGATATGTCTCCTTTTCAAAGCTTTGCAACCTTGTGCAAAATGACAGTATTTAGGTGGTTTGTTTGTAATGCTCTCCACAATGTCTCTTTTTATTCTATTCTCATTCATGCAATAGTCTTTGAGAATTGCAATATAGGTAAATACATTATTTTATAACTGAGGTGCCATGTCAAGAGCACCTTATCATTGTAGAATCAACAGTAATATACAACCAATAGTTCTCTGGCCATGGTCTTGCCAATCTCCTTTGAGTTTTATGAAGTTTCTTTGTAAACTTCCGGTAAAAGTCTGATCATTCTCACATTTCTTAACTGTTTGTCAGTAATTGCATTTTTGTGTCATTTTTGCTTGGGAGCTGAAAAGGTTGAGCATTTTGTTTTCTTTTCTTCCTATTATACTTTATGCGCATTTTTATGTTGATGCTTTTTAATGTGTTAATATTTCCTATCAAGAACACCACATTATTAATCTAAGTATACTCCTACAGACTGTTCCTGTTTTTTTTTCTTTTCTCTTTTTTTTTTTTAATGTCTTAAATACTCACAAATGCTTCAATGTGCAACTCTGAAACTTTCTTTTTGAAGTTATACTTTGGTTGCTTTGCCATGTTGTGAATGTTAGAACTTGCCCCCTTATTCAGAAAATGTTGTTCAAAGTATAGCAAGTGTAATGTAATTCAATTATTAAGACCTCATAGTCGTTGCTTCCTCGATACTTTTTTTTACTAATCATTTAGACATTACTCCATGTGCCAAAGTGTGATTTTCATGAGCTCAAATCATCCACATGAGTCATGCCTGAAAAATCTAGGATGTGATGTATTCTGACCCATAGGTGAATCAAAGTTGATTCAGCCACTTAAAAGGTAATGCACTCATCAATAAATATAAACTGTTGCCAAACATAACGTCTATGTTAGTTTCTTATTCCTCTTGAAGTAGTTGAGTAGGTTACATATAAAACATTACAGCCAACTTTTGACAGTTCAAATTCCAATTTATGAAAAAATATATTTGGATAATTTAACAAGAGATGGAATGAGAATAATCATGACCAGAACAGTAGACTAAGGGCCATTATAATACAACTGGCTGCGACATATGGACTCTTCCTTTCTCCAATTCTGGCACACTTCCAAAAAGTGCCCAAAAATCTAAAACATAAGTTTCCAAAAACCAATTGAGACATTGGTATTTGATATGAAGAAGCTATATTTAAGAAATATTGCATACCCATTTTTGTGTCTATCCACTAGACTTGGAAATATTGAACGGACGTATGCACATGTGCAAATAAGGAGCAGCACAACTGTCAGTAGGCTTTGAAAGTTAAACAGCGCGGACTGAAAACAAGCAGAAAAACAATTTACAATGTACTCAGCATGAACATGGATGGCTGTTGGCTTAACAGTGAGGTTTTCACTAAGACATAACTAGTAGGGTTAGAAATTAACCACAAAATAGACAGCAGATACCAGATAAAAAATACTACAACGTTGATTGGTTCATTTTAAAAGAATTCAACGAGTTACATTTCAGAGATATGTCATCGCACACAAATTTAAATAAAAAGCATCACGAGCATTATATACTAACCATCTTGAGGCTTTTACATAAAAATGCTGGATTCTTAAAAGAAACGTCAAGGGGGAATTGCTCAAATAGGGTATTTTACTCAAACCCGGGACCGGAAGTAAGAAGTAAAATGGAAGCACGAAATCGGAAACAGATGCTGGCTGCGGTCTACCGCGGTATGAGAAATTTACGATCGACTGTATGTTTACATGTCAGTTTGCGATCACGACATGTTGTGAGTATTTTGTTTTGAAAAGTACACTTTTGAGAGGTAAAATGTGTACGGAGTGTTACGCGAGTATGAAAAGTAGAATTGTAGTGAATTATGTTGAACTAGTTGGGCGGATCATACATGATTACTCAATTGAAACCAGAAAAAGGTAGTCGGAGAGGAACATAACCTAGCCAGATGTCAGATATTTTCCGGTATTGAACAAAATCTAAGGACTGGCACAAACGGGCCATATAAATTGGCCAGAAAACTGAGACGCACGACGCACAGAGAAAAGTGGTTATGTTGATCGCAAACTAAAATATAAACAATCAGTCGATCGTGAATTTCTCAGACCGCAGCCAGCATCTGTTTCCGATTTCATGCTTCCATTTTACTTCTTACTTCCGGTCCCGGGTTTGAGTAAAATACCCTATACTAGTACAACACGCGTGGTTGTGAGTAAAAGCTAAGTTTGAAGTTGACCCTTAAACTATCGTACATATATTTGTCGAGGACCAAAACGTAAAAGGCAGAAGAGATTTCGCGTTGTCGGTGTCGTCCTCGTCAACAACAAAACACATCAAAAGGCGTCATCGGCCTTTTAAAAATGAATGAACAAGACTGCAGTAGCAGACGACGGATGAACTACATAGTCAAAGGAGGACTTTACTAAGATCAGAGATTATCACCGAAATTATTGATTTGTTTCGCCAGCAAGATAACACTCCGAAAAATAAAATTTAATTTTCTTATATGTGTTTTAGGGTTTTTAGTTCCTTATATCGTTGTTTCGAGTAACAAATCGTTACAGGAACGGTGCCATGTCACAGCACATAGCTCAGCATGCTATTTATTTATGCCGGCAACCTTTAACATCTGTTTCGTAAAATAATTAAGAATTCTGTGGCACGGGAAGTCATTATTAAATAAGCAGGAAAAACCAATAGCGGCGACGGTACTTCCTCTGGGTACCTTAGTGACCTTTCAGTTGACGTGTGGTAAAATTCCGGAAGTGCAGTTGATCTGTAAAACCAGCTTCGTCTCCGACTCCATTTTGTTTCGCAGCCGTAGTAGAATTCTTCAGCTGGAAGGATGGCTGCGAACAATTATTTCGGATTTACCCATGGCAACACACAGTATGGGTGAGTGTGAACGCTAATACGCTACTTGGCTGTCAACTCTGTATACTGGATCAGTAGGGAAGTGTATTGAAGTACGCTATGGTTTGAAATTCTTGCATAGCCATGATTTGATGTAGCCTTGGCGGCCGGCGTCAACCTTAACTGTGCTAGAAAATTTGATTTTCTTACGCCCTATTATTGCTTTTTGTTATACCAATGTATACTGCTATATGTAATTTATTTACTCTTATCTTCTCCCCAATATTTTTCTGTTTGGTTCAAATGCAAGTGTTTTTTCCGTGTGAAATCGATGTCGGACGCTCTTGCTCGTCTGTAGAGCTCTACACCGGGGCTGATGGGATTCTCATGTCACTTGGATCTGTGCGGTTAATTCAATCTTATGATAGTTACGGCAGATTGTGTATTTTATTTTATCCATTCAAGTTATAGTTTTATGTCCTTTCCCTGAATAATATTTCGGCAATAATTGGCTCAATCGATTTTTCAATAAATGGCTAACCTAATAAATATCACATTCGGTTTCCAAGCAGTATGACATGTTAGTACTGAACTGTGAGAAGGTAAGGCTTCTTAAACTTTTCACACATGTGTTTCCCCTTCTAGGAATTAACTTCAAACCTGTGTGTTTGCCCTAGCCCTTTGCAAGTTTTAATGCTCTTCATTTCCCATTTCAGAGCTGCTAGTGCTGCAGCATATCCTACTGCTCAACCTGGCTATGCTGTTACTCCAGCTGCCACAGCAGCTACCTACTCACCTCAGCGTCCAGCCACAGGATACGAAACAGCTTATCCAACAGCTGCTGCTGCGCCCGCTACATATGCAGGTAATGAATTGATAACTGCCCAGGCACATTAAGAACATAAAACTTACTTTTCTTTTATTTAAAAAAAAAAAAAAATATTCAAAAAAAATTGTTTGTTGGGCGCAACAGTAGGGGCTGGTACAGCTGCTGCTCCTGCATCTTATGATTATGGATACGGTGCTCCAGCTCAAACAGCTTATAACACTGCAAAAACATACTACCAACAGCCAGCTGCTGGTGCTGGTGCTTATTCAACCACCGAGACACACTATCAACGTGAGTAATTATTCTCCTTTATGTCTGTGGGTTCTTATGTACTTTCAGACTGGTTATGATTTCCTGTTCCTAATTATTTAGCATCTAAACCAGCCTATAGTACCACCAACACCTACACGGCTACAACTAGACAAGCAGCGCAAGGTGTCCCAAAAGCTGCTGCTTATACTACTTCCTATCCAGCACAACCGACTCAGCCTAATGCTACTAGCTATGCATCAGGATACAATTCACCAGCTGTAGTCCAGACTCAAAGTAATGCTAAATGTAAGTATGTAATTTGATTGATAAGTTGTTGTATTGCCTAAATTCAACTGACGTGGTTTTCTTTTGCAGCAACATACAATGCAAACCAAGCCAATTCCAATACAGCTACTTTCACCACTAATTACTCAGCAGCATCAGTGCCTAACCAACCTACTCCAAAAGCAAAACGTAAGTGTCATATTCAGCTCCAGGCTCTTTGTGTGCCTTTCTATTCTCTCTCATGTAATTTTAAATAAAATCACTATCATTTTTTATGTATATCTGTTAACATTCTGGATGTGTATAGTGTAACATTTTGTTCCATTTTTGTTAGCAGCTAATTCATCCTACTCCAATTATGATGCGGCTGTATATAGTGCTGCATCTTTATATGCTGCTCAATCTTCAAACCCATCTGGGACATCATCTGGTGCGGTTGGCTCCATTCAAGGAGCAGGGGTTGCTGCAAATGCTACCACTCCTGCAAATAAGTTACCAGCCGGCACATCAAACACCATGGCTAGTGGTAGCACTTCAACGTGGCAGAACAATTACCGTAAGGGACCTGTTGGAGGAGGAATAAGAAAATCATTTAATCCCAAGCAGCCACCTAAACAGCAGCAAGTTCATTACTGCGATGTTTGCAAGATAAGTTGTGCTGGACCTCAGGTAAAACATTTTTTCTTTTCAAAAAGTAAATACTTTTTACATTATCATTTAATGTGAGCCTACCAATTACATCATTGTTCATATTTCAGACGTATCGTGAGCATCTGGATGGTCAGAAGCACAAGAAGAAAGAAGCTATGCTGAAGGCTGGTACCACAACCACAAACAGTCAAAATGCCCTTAAATGTGAGCTGTGTGATGTGGACTGTACAGGCTCTGATGCCTATGCTGCTCACATCAGAGGGGCAAGACATCAGAAGGTAAGCTGTTACATATGTGTGGTCTTACTTTTTTCCTTAATTTTATTTTTCATGTAAATTTTGATTTTGCCTTTATTTTTTTTATTTACTCAAACCTATCCACTTCTTAAATTAAAGGTTGTGAAGCTTCATACTAGACTGGGCAAGCCTATTCCTTCAACTGAGCCAGTGGTTCAGGGAAAAGCAGGAGCAACTGTCAAGGCCAACATACCATCTAACACTAGCTCAGGTACACCAATCAAGAAGCCTATGACCACTATCACGACATCCACCTCAACCACACCAAAGATCAACTTTAATCCTTGTAAGTAATGAGTGCTCAGAATTCACAACAACGGTCATCAATGTTGTAGCAATATGGAATTATGAAATTGTCATCTTTGGCTTCTGTGGTGGCTGGGATGTAGTAATGTACTATAAAGACTCATGTTTGTAAGTGCATGTGAAAGGTATAAGCCATATTGAAGTGTAGCTGTGTGTTACTTGGTTATGGCTGCATCTGAAATCAGGTTGATCTCAGTTTACTTGGTTATCTGATACTGTGGGCACTCTTATTACAAGTTGTTACTGTTAAAGTTGGTCTTTAGTCGGTAAGTATTAACAACTAAGGAAAAACATACATCACACATCTCACTTGAATCATTTGACCTTCTACACTGCTAGAAATCATATTTTATCTTAACTTTAGTAAGGTTTTGTGTGGATTAAGAGTTACATCACCAAAAGGCTTCTATTTTTATTAATTAAGAAAAGTTTGGTTTGCATGGCTTGGATGATGGTACTGTAGTTGATTGCCCCAGGTTAATTACTAGCTCTGCTTTCCTTTATTCATAAGTAGGCATTTATTGATTGCTCATATTGCCCTTCAGAATCATAGCTTATGTATGGAATATCTTTCCTTGCTTTTCCAGCTGCAACTGTCAGTGGTGTCCCAGGCTCTTCTACTAGCGCAGAGGCAAAAGAAGATGAGGATGATGTTGTAGACAAGGATGTTCAACCTGTTGGCCAAGATTATATTGAAGAGATAAAAAATGAAGAGGGTAAGTTTCAATCTTATTTTGATACTGTTCCATAACTGCTTTGTTTTAACCTACAAGTTTCTTACACCAATGATTCATTATCTTTATAGGAAAGTCTACCTCTTTCATGTGTAAACTGTGTGAGTGCCGCTTTAATGACCCAAATGCCAAGGAGATGCACATGAAAGGGCGCAGACATAGACTGCAGTACAAAAAGAAGGTTAATCCTGAGCTTGTTGTTGAAGTCAAGCCTTCTCTCCGCCAACGGAAAGGAATGGAAGACAAGCAGCGTCGCATGCACTTCAGAGAAGATTTTATGAGGCGCAGAGATGAGGAGCGAATGATGAGAGGGTAATTAATTAATCTTCCTTACATTTCATTTTAAATTGTTCCCCAATATCTGTTAGAGACTCTTCTTTGATATAATCAATTCCTCATTCTGTGAGTTTTATTTTTGTTGTCTTTAGAATGATGGAGGAAGAAGAGCGATATTGGGAAGAAAGACATCGATATGAGCAGGAAATGGAATACTTTGAATGGTGTCGTCGATTTGGTAGAGATCCACGTCCTTTAGGTCC
Organism: Frankliniella fusca; assembly: GCA_029379305.1. Lineage (NCBI taxonomy): Eukaryota > Metazoa > Arthropoda > Insecta > Thysanoptera > Thripidae > Frankliniella > Frankliniella fusca. Next base: position 307,933 of record JAHWGI010000978.1, read on the forward strand.
TCCAGGACCAAGATTCGGACCTCCTGGCCCAGGCCTTATGATTCCTCCAGTAAGCATTGACATAAGTTATCTATCTCACTTGGAACATTGTACATTTCTGAATTTTCATTAATTTTAATTTCATCAATTTTTTGATAAGTTTTTTGGACAACCTCCCATGATGAGAAGACCTGATTCAATGGAGGATCGCCATGTCATAGCTCGACACACAGAAATATATCCAAGCGAAGAGGAACTATCAGCTGTCCAAAAGATAGTTTCTCACTCTGAAAAAGCTCTGAAATTTGTGTCTGATCATTTAGCTGAAATTTCTCAGGCTGCTGGTAATAAAACTGGGGTTAAGCCAGGCAGCAACTCTAAACCAGCTCAAGCTAAAACTCCCACTCCTCCAGCTAAACCAGGTTACCAACTCGAAAAAAAAATTCCTTGCTTCTTAAGAAATGTAGTAGTTATATCACAAATTTGTTCCCCTACAGCATCTGCAACATCTAATGTTGCCACTCCTACTCCCACTCCAACACCTGCTACACCAAGTGCCTCAACAACAACAACAACTCCTCCTGCCCAAAAAGTTGTAAAGAAAGAGGATGGAAGTGATGGCACTTTGTAAACACAATTTTATATTTTCATTGACATATTTTCTTTTTCTTTTTTTTATTATTTATTGGTGATTCTTATGTTTTGCTCTTCCAGATTTTCATTTCAGCAAAATAAGGAGGAAGCCACCACAGGTCATAGGCTGCTTAAGGGTGTTATGCGAGTTGGATCCCTGGCTAAGGGCCTATTACTTCATGGTGATACTTCAGTGAATTTAGTTGTGTTGTGTGCGGAGAAACCAACTCGATCATTGTTATACAAAGTTGCGGAAAATCTCCCCAAACAATTGCAGGTACTCTATTTAACAAGCCTGTTTTATATTGTAATTTTCTGCCTTTGATCACAAATGATGAAATCAAATCAATACATTGATAACTTCTAGGTTGTGGCACCTGAAGATAAGTACAGTGTTAAATGCAAACCTGAAGATGCAGCATTGGTTGTGATTGGTGCCAAAGAACCTCACATCACTGTCACTATTACATTAACTTCTCCTGTCATGAGGGAACAAATTCAGGTTCCTACTGTTGAAGCTGCCGGTGGTAAGAAAAGCCTCTGTAATTATGTACTTTGCTTTTATTGTAATAATCACTGGTTCTTTCTGAAACATGTATTCTGTTCAAGCTGCTTATAACATTCCTACCCTTTTATTGAAATCAATCAACTAAATGCGGAAAACAATATAAATGGGCATGTTTACTTATAAATAAGGGGTGTGTGGGAAATGCAATGGTTTAAGTGGGAGATGTTATTAGCAGCTTGTTTTGCAGAAATATATATTTGTGTGTCTATGAAAGTGGTAATGTCTTATGTCCCGGCAGTACCAAGATTGCTTAGGTAATGTCAGAAGGGTCTTGGTCGGTTCAGGTAATGTTGAATCCACTTAATTTTGCCGAGAAATGAGATAGGAAATTTGTGATTGCCAGAAGCGCATATGTTAACATTAGGTGAGCTTTCTTAAAATATTCTTTGCCTAAAAATATATAAATATATATACATATATATATTTTGTCAAGTATTGAGTGGTATGAGGGACAAAGAACAGTGGGAAAAACTCAGTGGATATCTCTCTGCTGCACATTACCTAAGCAACTGTAAGAGTGCTGGGTCACCCGCCATTACTGCCAACATATACTTATGCATTTTCGTCATTTGTGACTACGTCGTTTCTCAAATTGACCTCATTTTTTTAAAAACCAACAATTTTTTGAGACTTTATTAAATTATAAGGAGGCAATTCAAGTATTTAGGGAAAAGCTAGAAAGTATCAGTGAGATGTAAATCTTTTATGTTTCTGATTACTATGTCAAAAGAGCAGTTTCACTAGATGACTGAACTTCAACCTACTTTGCCTTTTAAATGCTTTAGAGACCTATATTTTTTTAATTGCATTTAAAGTATTATCTCAAATTATATAAGTGAGAGGACATGATATATTATTGGCTCTTTTGAATCTTTTGAGACTGCTTATGTGTAAGTATATTCTTTTGTGGCTTAGCCTTATTTCTAGGTATAAGCCGAGTGACTGTGCACTAGTCCATTTTTACTTTACACTTGTTAATGACTACCAGAATTTGAATTTCTAATTTTAAAATTTTCATTAATACTTAAATGTGTTTTCTCACCTCATCTTAATTTGGTTTAAAATTTGTTTTAATTTGTGTTAATCTTCATATTGCTAGAAGTGATTGAAACCAGTGCGCAGTGTAAGCTGCTGTTCTACTACAAACTGTATTCTGTTAAGGTTTCTAGGTGTGCCTCCAAACAACTCAAGCTGGGATATCAAGGATTTTTGATCATGAGGGTGTAGAGCAGCCCCACAAAGTGGTTCCATTTTGTCAAAGCTTATTTTTATACGGGCATAAATTTTGAAATCTATAAAAAATTAAATTTATTTTCATGTTATTGAGAAGGAGGGAAGCCAACCTATTTTTGTTAGAGCTTACAGCTCGGACCATAAGCTTTGTGGAATGAACCGGGATGTGGAGTTGCTTTACCTAAATGGTGATGGATGGAGAAGTGTCAAGCACCATGTTGGGCTGGTGTGTGGCGCTTCTGCCCATGGTCAAACACCCTTAGCCTGCGTGTCTGCGTGTCTGTGGGCATTGATTAACTTTGTTTGTCCGGTCAGACTCAGCTCAGGCAGCGATTGTGAAGGTGAAGGACCCCCCAGACGTGTTGGACAAGCAGAAATGTTTGGAGGCTCTTGCCGCCCTGAGGCATGCCAAGTGGTTCCAGGTATCTTACTACTTTACCTGCCTCACCATGGTTGACTACTCACTTTTCAGCCTTGTCTAGTCAACAATAGTTACTCAGAAGCATATTTCAGTTTGACGCTTGCATTGTTTTCTAAATGCAGAAACATCTAGAAACATTGTTCTTTTTAACCTAGGTACAAAAAGAAATAGCCTTCTTGAGTAGTAATTATTGCTTTGAAAGACAGGTCAAGCTGTCTTTTACAGAATTTTTCTCAATTTATCTGAACTTCAAACTGCACTATGCTCCTGAAGTCCTAAATCATTATGAAATTGGCACACATTAGCTAGCTACACTTGAAAATTACATAAACTTATCATAAGTTAGTGTTGATTTGTTTGCTAATGGCTTGTTATTAGTGTGTCTTCAAATTCTAATGATACTAGCACTTCTGAAACATGTCAATCTTGCCAATTTCAATCTTCTTACACTTATAGTTGTTCATTTTATGGATCTAGCTTCATGGCAGCTGTGTGTCATTTTCTAGAGACAGCTCATTTTCTGGGTAGTAATGTCTCCATCTTCAGTATTTAGTAATGTGGTTGGGATAATTACTTTCACAAGGCTGAAAGGTAGGATTGTATGGCAAGCCATGATAATGCAGTCGCACTTTCGCACTGTCTTAATTTTTAAAACACTGCATGGTGTTTAATGGAAGCAAGAAACTTCCTCTCAATGATTTCAAAGGCATATTTTCTAAAAGCCAGACGTCAACAACACCTTTTATAATATGTTTGCAAACGGTGCGAAGTTGAGCGGGGAGTAAGTTGTGTGGGGGCTCAAGAAAACTGTTATTCTGTATGCACCCTAAAAGATTTTTTTAACAAATTTCAGGCTAGAGCAACGCAGGTCCAGAGTTGTGTTATGATAATAAGAATATTAAGAGACCTCTGCCAGAGAGTTCCTACATGGGCCCCTCTTCACAACTGGGTAAATGTTGTTCGATTCCAGCAAAGGCAACACACTCATGCATCAGGTTCCAATTTAATCTATCTTATTTTTTTTTTATTTTTCTAAATTAACACAACAGCCTATGGAGCTTCTTGTGGAGAAGGTGTTAAGTTCATCTCCTCCCCCACCTCTCAGTCCTGGGGAGGCCCTCAGAAGAGTTATGGAAGCTCTTGCATCAGGAATAATGTTGCCAGGCGGGCCTGGCTTGTTAGACCCATGTGAGAAAGAACCTGTGGATGCGGCAGGAATGCTGACTCCCCAACAAAGAGAAGATATAACTGCCTCAGCACAGGTTTGATTTGTGTTATGCCATTTTTTTTTCTTTCTTAATTTTTTAAAATAACTAAACCTTACTTTTAACATTTTTCTTGTTTTGTTTTTGAAGCATGCCCTCCGTCTTTTGGCATTCCGACAAATCTTCAAAGTATTAGGCATGGATCAGCTTCCACCTAATAAATTTGCTAGAAACCGCTTTGGAACTCGTAAGCGCCGACGAGAAGGAAGTGGGGGTGAAGGCAATGATCCAGAAGGTACCTTTTCCTTTAATATATGTGGTATTAGTTCTCGCTATTGCTTTTTTTAAATTTTTGTGAATTATGATAGTTGTTATTCTGTGCAAATTTTTATTGGTTTCCTTGGCTTCCTGTCATTGTGTGTTTTTCCTTGTTACAGCTGTAGACGGCAAGAAAGATAAGAAAGAAGAAGTTGTCAAAATGGAAACAGATAAATAGTGTGACTGCGTTTTACCAGAAAATTCTACATAAAGTTGCAATTATAGTGTTATGCATGTTTGAATGTGTTTTACCACATTCTGTCAACAGCAATTTGTTTCTTTACATAGTTGTAAGTTGTGATTGTGTGTCTGTTGTAACTTGATATATTCAGTCATTACATAATATGTCGTTGATCTTCAAAGGTTTTTCTTTTTTTTTTTCTTTCAATTTTTTTTTTTGTTTGTTTATTTGGTTTGTTAGCGCACTTATGTTTATCATTGTATTAATAATGCTTGAGACTTGTATTTATGTGGATTGCACATTTTAACATTGATAGAACACTTTATGTGAAAGATCTTATCTTTACTCAGCGCGCATGAGCCAACTAGATTGATAAAAGGTAAAACAGAGTGCTAACAGCTGCTACCCAAATGTCAACGGAGTCAAAAGATAAGTTAAAGACCTGTGCAAAGCTGCAATCAAGATTTCTACATAAGTGATTTTTATGTTGCCCTCTATATTATATAATATTTGTTTTCTTTGAGTGATGTTTGGATTTTCTAGCAAGTCTACGGTGCAATGTTTCAGTTTTCCTTTTCAGGATCCATGTTAGTTTAATGAGCAGTCGCTATTTTCCCTCAATTCTTTTCGTAAACAGGTAGGAAGTCTCCATAGTGGGATAGAATAATATGATATGCAATATGTGCTTTATCAGTTTTCAGTTAGCATTGGGACTACGGTGCACTTTAACAATTCAGTGTGAATTACTTCTACAAATAGTATTTGAGTCATTTTATGGGCAGCAGTTATGTCCCTATCTTGTCTGTTCCATCATCTGGTGCAAGTGCTGTGTATGCCCCTGTACTAAATGATAATTAATTAAAGGAACAAATGTTTGATCCAAGTGGTGAGCGCAAGTGGGTATGGGTAGGACCACTCTTGGGGTGACCTGTGATTTTATGCATATTAGAGTTAAATCATATATTAATAATAAATAAATTCATTGGAACAAATAAAGATTTGAAGTTATCAGTATTAATATTTTCTGTAAATATATCTCCAAACTCTCGTTTAAGTTTAAGAACAGAAAGAAGACAAAGGAAATAAGTTGGACTGTCAAATACAGACTTTTTATTTTATTTATCCAGAGAAATTTTTGATTTCAGTACAACATGAGTGATAAGACAAGGGCCCGATTATACATTCAAATCTATATTTCCATTGACAGATATATAAACAAGGTAATCCGCGCTATAACGTAGTATTTTACGAATCCCGAGCGTAATAACCGTGCAAACGGACCCGCTTATAACGTAATACCGTTTCAATGTAACTCTTCGTCGGTCCCGAGTGGTTACGTTAAAAACGGGTTTAACTATATAAAGAGGATGAATGAAATCTTCGATGAATACATAGATTACTGTCAAAAACTACACTTCCATGATGTTTTTTTTCCTGCTTTAGCTGAAAGATACCATTTTGATACTATATAGTACAATTCTTTCAGAAAGAAAGAGCTAATGCCTAACAAAACTCTGAAGGAGCACTTATCAATGCATATCAAATCAAGTTGGTATTAGAAAATATCTTAACACATTGAACTTGTTGGGTAAAATAGGTACCATATGTAGTTAATTCTTATCACAAAAAAACCCTGTCAGCAATGCTCATTTTCATACATGGATAAACTCACAAGGCACATTAAAGCTGCATATACCACATGCTACACAGGTAATTCAAATTTGTTTTTTCGACACAAAGTAGAACAAAGTTAGATGAATACCAGCAACTGGAAAGTAGAACTCGATGTACATACAAATAAATTGTTTTGGAAACAATCACAACATAATTTTATTGTTCATCAAATACACCCTAATGTAATTAGGCTTAAAGACAACTAAGTTTACTAAAATTCGTTCTCAATAATATTAGGCCATACTCTTTAGCACTCTTCAATTAAAAATAGTAAAATCACCACAATAAATATAAAAACTCTAGTTTACAGGTGGGCAAACAGTAGCCAGTCATTATCAAAAAAATTAACACAAAGTACAAAATGAAAACTTAGAACCTCACGTGGCTTTCCTGGCAAGTTTGACATGATACTTGATGACCTTTTCTGAAAGCTTATAAATCATGAAGTATCTGTGTAATTTTCACCAAACATAAGCACAAAAGATATATCTCTCATCCGTCTTGTCATTAAAAGTACCATAAGTGGAATGCTTGTATTGAATTTAAGAGGTAGGGAAGAGGCAAAAACTACTAAGTCTAATCTGACTAGGTCTATACAGCAGGCTCTTGATGTGGTACAACTACCCACCCATCCTCTTGACTACCACCTTGCTTGTGCCGGATCAGGTCCAGTTGACGTTTCAGATTTTGTTGTAATTGTACAAGATTTTCCTGGGGCCAGAAAATAAGAAAAGTGAAAGAATCCTAAAGTAGGGCATAGCTGAATGTACACCTCATTAACAAACAGGTCAGGTACCTTTTCGTCAGTAAGCTTGCGCAACAACTCTTGCTGTTGCTCAGTGTCTTGTTGGTCTAATTGACTCAGTCCTTCTGCCTCACTTAACTTCTCCATCAGGTCCTCCTTATGACGAGACAAGTAGGCCATTTGTGTTTGAACTTTGAGGTACTCCTGCGCGAGCTGTGAAATAAATATGACGAGGTAAAGTTTGGACTGTAAAAGAGGCGATCTCAGAAGGGACTCTGACTCAAGAGGAGAACGCCTGATGGATAGTCAAACTGCTCGAGAACTGCACAGCTGTCTCGCTGTGTTGCCTAAGCACACTTCAGCAGGCGTTCGCCAGAACTCACGGATACGGACCTCCGACAAATACAAAACTACAGACCTGTTTGTGCTCCCTGAAGATTTGCAGGGACTGCTGACAGCTTGGATCGGGTTCGACTGGGCGAAGCTGGTTTTCCAACATCAGGTACACGTTGTCAACCTCCTCCTGACCGCCACCTACAGCAATCGTGGAAGAGGGAAGAAATGAGCTGCCGTCTGATCCAGAAGATCGCTCTTGCACCTCTGTCCTTGTCGCACTCATAGGGCCCTGCCATACGCAGCATAAGGCACTGCCATAGGTGTGACAAGGACGGAGGCACGAGAGCAGTCTTGGGACAGTGATGTTGGATAAGTAGGCAAAAGATCGTACGCATACACCTGTGTGTGGCAGACGGGTATCTCCGCCTGCCTACTAGGCAAAATGTATTCTTATGTGTGGAGTGTTTGCCTGGTAGGCAGATACCCGTCTGCCGCACACAGGTGAATGCGTACGATCTTTTGCCTACTTATCTAACATCAGTGAATCAGACGGCTGTTTTTTACTCGTCCTTTACACAATCACTTTTCCTTCCTAGTGTAGGGAACGAGTATTCTGCTCAAATATACATAGGAGTTGGACATCTTTCATTGTCAAGACTATTATACATCATATCATGAATAATGTATTATTTTCTGTAAAAGTTACACCCAATCATAACTTTTTAAATGAAGTTTTTTTTTCAGCTTTCATGGGAAAAAGTGAAGAAAAACCATGTAGAAGTATATGTTTTGAATGACTGAGCTCAATATTACCTCCTACATAATGTTCATTTTGTCACATACATTAACTGACTTACATATTACATATGTTACAAAACAGTCAACCTAGTGTCAGGGAAGAAAAAATGTGCAGGAACTAAAGTAGGTAACATAGAGGAATTTAAAGAAAAAAAAAGACAAAATTGATGTTCAGTATCCTCCTTATTCATTGGTGGCCATTGTCCCAAGCAGCCAACAATCAGTACTGTGCATCAGTCAACAATATCTGCTAACATCAGTCATTCAAAATATATACTGTTCAGCTGGTTTTTGTGTGTAAAGAACGAGTATCTTCTTTTAATATCAATAATTTATTGATATTTTGTTTTTCTTCTTCTTTGATTTTTGCTTCTTGTTTTTTTTATGTTCGTGGATGCAAGTAGACTAAGAGAGACTCGTAGATTCAAACAAAGGCTCGTGAGTCGCGATGTCGCGATATCACCCGCCAACAGAAAGTTGCCATGACGGCGAAAGGGTTGCGGGTGGGAGGGACGGGACGAGGTGAATGTCTCCCTTCTCCGTCAACAACCCCCACCGACGGGAGGGCAGCCCAGCCCAGCCCAGAGGCCCAGAGGGTGAGATTAGTTACCACACCACGCAGGCAGGGGGACGGGAGGGATGACATCAATCGCTTAGGTCCCCCAACATCTGTCCGGGGCGCAAAGCCCGCTCAGGATGGAATACGGGAGTTGAACTCGTTCAACTGCAAGCGGGGTGTTAGGGGGGCACGATACGGCGACGCGACGACGGGGCCGACGACGGGGCGAACGCGGTGCAACCAACGTGCACGCTACAAAGGAATAATAACTCACTCAACACGATCCAGCGACAGTGAAACAACGACTGGCGAGCCCGCTCCCGTTCCCACTTTACGCACGACATGGCGTTGGTTCGCTGACAGAGCCACGAGGACTAACGCCACGGAAGCAGCGGTACAGCAGGAGGGAGCGGCCCGGGCCGGACCTCTCTCCTTCTCCCTCTCACCTCACCCCTGGCAGGCCCTGCCCTCTCCCCCGTCCTGACTGACGCCCAGTGCACTTCTACAGTGCAAACAAACCCTGACTGCACGCCCTGCCCTGCCCTGCCCTGCCCTGCCCTGCCAGGGCTAAACTGGGCGTGTGACTCAGCGCGGCCGCGGCGGGCGCGGGCCGGCGGGCACCGAGGGGAAGGCCCAAGTCAGCTGGGGGTGGGGGTGAGGTCGGGGGAAGCAGACGCCAAGGAGCGAGAAAGAGGGAAGTGAGAGGAGAGGCACGGCACGCACCTTCCCCTACCCCACCCCCCTGCCCTACCTCCCCACACTTTTTATTTTCTCGGTCTCTCTTTCTCGGTCACTAAATAGTAGAAAACTTACATTGGACGGGAACGTGGTAGAGAGGAGACCCCTCGCCATTGGTTGGGTTCTGGTTGGCTAGGATTAGATCTGGACCCTCAGGTACAGGGTCAACGTCGATACTGAGAGGAGATGAAAAGCGGTCATCCTCGATACGTCTCGGCAAAATGGGCTGCAGCCGTTGTCTTGTTCCATTGGGAATACCATTTATGCTGGAGGTGATTGTGTCTCCTACAATGTTAATTCAAACAAAAAATGTTTTGTAAAAATTAATATTCTGAATAGCAGATTTTTTTTATATTTTATATATGATTTTATAGTCACTGACCGGTGTGTGAACTTGAAACACTGGCTTCTTCCTCTTCATCATTCTCTTCAATTGGTTCTTGTTCTGTTTAAAAAAAAAAGAAAAGAAAAGAAATTCAAAATTTTTGTGATTAATGGCTCTTACAGACAGTAAGATATACAGCATTATGCAGTAATACCAACCTGCTAGCTGCTCAATGGGAGTGTTGTAGTTTCCAAACAGATCAATAATTTTAGACATATAACTTACAACATAATCCATGGATGGTCGAACATTGGGGTCCTTGGCCCAGCATCTGGAAAAATGCAGAAAGTCATTCTTAGAACCTAAATTCTGCAAGAATTTCTTTCAGAACACACACTGTTAACACTTCAATAATTTTCTGTATTTATGTATTGTATCTACCTTGTCATTATATCCTCCACTGGTCTTGGACAATTTTGAATTCGAGGGGGGCGAATTCCCTTGTAAACCTCCCACAAAATACGAAAGGCATTACCACTCTCACTAAAAGGTTTTTTTCTGCTCAAAACTTCCCACAGAATAATACCCCAACTATAAACATCACATTTCTCAGTATATTGACTGCCTGTGAAATATGTATACAAATAATTACATCACTTTAAGAGAGAGAACAGAAAATCTGATTTTTAAATGAAAAACATGCACTTTACCTTCAAAAACCTCTGGAGCCATCCATGCAGCACTGCCCTTGTTGTTTGTCATGTGTGTACTTTTATCACATGCAGTACCAAAATCACAGATTTTTAATAATTCTCCTCCAGCAACCAGCAGTAGGTTCGGAGATTTCAGGTCCCTGGGATGGACAAAATCTATCAATTCAGTGTTGTTCATTTATTTATTTATATATTTATTTATTTACTGTTTTTTTTTTTTACTTGTTCTTTCTTTTTTATTAAAGTTTCTTAAAGAAAAAAATAGAAAAAACTATTACTTGCCTGTGAATAAGAGCTTTGGGTTTCATATTGTGCAAGTAAGAGACACCACAGGCACACTGAAGAGCCCAGCTTATTGCATGGCCAGCAGTGTATCGTTTTTGAGATCGCCCATGTAATACTGAAAAGTAACACATAGAATGGGGACACAAATTCCAAGACACCTATGAATTTGAAATTGCTGATTTTATATAAACTTACCATTATACAGTGATCCGCCTTCTGCAAATTCCATGACAAGTCCTGGATTTTGATGTTCATCTACATAAGCTCCATAAAGTTTTACTATATTTTTGTGGGAAACCCTTGATAGCTGATGAACCTCTACCATAAATGCCTTTCGCTCTGATTCTGTTTCGATCCGCTTTACAGCGACTGTGTTGCCTCTCCATTCTCCTTTGTGAACAACACCAAAAGATCCTTTGCCAACAACCTGGAATAAAAACAATTTTCTTGTCAACTAAGTAAACATCACAAAGACACGTAAGATACAATTTTTGTTTAAGTATATAACGAGAGAAAAAAACAGCGAGTACCAGTAAATCAAATAAACCTAGAGAGTTATTCTAATTGAACTGTGGGGTCAACAAAAACACAATACAGGATAAATTTACAAGAATTTCAAATTAGGCCTAAGCTACTGACAACTTACCTTTAAAAACTTAATTTCTTTGTAGTCAATTTTTTCGACAAAGTGTTGCTGAGGAGCGTTTCCGTTGTAGCTCGCCATGAGTTGGTGTCAACATTACATTGCTGAACTAAAGTCAAAGTAAACTAATGCTCCTTTATCATCAAAATATCAAACCTCAGACGCACAGCACACTGCAGACGACAACTGACGCCATCGCTCCGCTGCCACAGCCTTTAGATCGGTGACAGAAACAGCTGACCGAGTTTCGCCAAGTCGTACGTAGTTCTGGAAGGCCTAGTTAGTTAAGACCCTGAAAATATGGATTCTACTGGCTCTTCGTTGTAGCAGAGAAATCTTTGTTGATCTCGACGTGATCACTGTACGATGAGTACTGCCTCAAAGTGTCGTCAGCTCACCTTGGCCATCCTGAAGCCTCATATCACCAAAGTACCTCACGTTTTCCAGGTTATGACGCAACCACTGGCCTAGTTCTAGTTCGCCATTGTCTGTGCTAAGATCGACCTAGAGTAAACAAAGAACTAAGTCCATATTTGAAAAGGTCACCATGTCGTCTCCCAGTGCTGGTAAACGTCGTATGGACACTGACGTGATCAAGCTCATTGAAAGCAAACACGAAGTTACCATTCTTGGTGGATTGAATGAATTTTGTGTCAAATTTTATGGGCCAAGAGGTACTCCATACGAGGGGGGACTGTGGAAGGTGAGAGTGCATCTTCCAGAGCACTATCCCTTTAAGTCACCTTCAATTGGCTTTATGAACAAGGTGTACCACCCCAATATTGATGAGGTGTCTGGTACTGTGTGCTTGGATGTCATCAATCAAGCTTGGACAGCTCTTTATGACCTGTCAAACATCTTTGAGTCATTTTTGCCTCAGCTTTTGGCATACCCAAATCCAATTGATCCACTGAATGGTGATGCTGCTGCTATGTTTTTACATAAACCTGAAGAGTATCGGAAGAAAGTGCAGGAGTATGTTCGCAAGTATGCCACCGAAGAAGCCCTGAAAGAACAAGAACAAGAGGGAGCTTCTTCTGACAGTGAATCTTCCCTATCTGATTTCAGTGAAGATGAAGTACAGGACATGGAGTTATAACAGGATGTTGTCCTTCCCCACTCAACCTTTTCTTGTGATATTGATTGTGACGTGAAATTCTATATTTTAAGATGAGCCTTTACTGTGATGCCTTACTGCTGTGAAGTAAGAACAACAGGAAGCAAATGGCGATGTAAACTTGCTTTCCCATACTCCACACTCACACACACACACACACCGGCTGGTGAGACAAAAAGGAGGAAGCATACTGAACAATCTCTGAAATCTGTAAAATCTTGAAGGGCAATCCCACATCTAAATATTTAAGAAAATTGATTTTTTGTTAAACATGATGCTTTTTTTTTCTTTCTTTTTTTTAAAGAAAATCTGTCAACATTACTGTGGAAACATATGCATTGCTATTTCTTGAGTATTGGAATTTAAATACATGAAATTTAGAGTGTTGATAAATGCCTCATGAATTTAATTATTTCCAGAACTTCCTTTTTTTTTAAAGCTTTGCTCTGAGTCAACCAGGGCCCAAATTTAGTAATGGTTTTGGATTGCAAGTCTTGCAAATGCTTTTATGAAGTGATGTTTCCTTTACTTTTTTTTGTCTTCCCCTCTGTGATAGTCGGTCAGCCATATTTACTAATGGAAACAGTTTGACCAACGTGTGTTATCCTCCGGGTCAAGGAGGTCATATACTTCGGGAATTTAAGGGAGAGCATCCATTTCATTTTCTTGTTTTTGTTTTCCATTGATACTCATGTGTACTGTTGAAGTCAACATAAATCTTTGTCAAATTAAAGGAGGATCTGTGCATTTTTGTTTCTTTTTTATGTACTTGCGTTAGCTCATTACAAGAAGTCAAGAGAGCAGTGGATAATATGGTTGGGAGATTTTATGTTAGTTTTTGTTGTAGAGTTGGGGAACAATGTCATTGTGGAGAGGTTGTTTATATGACAGGTTGTATATAGTTTTATTGCTTTATATTTAACCAGAAAATTAAAGATAATTGCAAGCTGCGCCATTTAATCATCTTGTTACTGACCAGTGTGATTTTTAAAAGAAGTATATTTTTGTTTTTAAGTTTTTTTTTTTTTTTGTTTTTGTTTTTGCTGGAAATGTGAATTTATTTGTATATAGATTGGAACTGTTGTCTCCCCTTTTCTTCTCAAACTTTTCTATATGGAAAGTATTTTCTTATGGAAGCTAACTACAAATTGAGGGACCTAGCTACCAAAGATATGTTGCTCAGCTTCATTTGTTCAATTTTTGTTTAACTGTTCGTAAAATTTTATCCTAAGCCTTCCATTATGAAATAACTGACTTTAAAAAAAAATGTGCAGTACAAGTGCAAAGCCTCAAAATTCACTGTTAACAATTTTTCTCCCATCCACCTGCTTGAAATTAATCATTTTACAATTTGTGTCCGGATGTTATTTCTTTCCTTTCTTCCCGTTTAATTTTTTTTTTTTTTTTTCTCTTATCTTGTTTTGACTTTCACATCCTTAAGGCTCACAGACACGTGATTTTTCTTTCTGTAGCAATAAAGTTATTTTTAAAGTCCTCTGTATGTTTTAAATTAAGTTGTATCATTGAAATATTAGTAATCTAGGTCATGCAGTTTGTGCAATTGAGACATCCATCACTCTACCAGTTGCCCTCATTTAATGAAATTCTATAGAAAATTTTTTCATGGTTTGAGCGAATGTAAATTTAGTATCCTCGGATGGAAGTTCCCAGCAATACCCTTGTCTGATTATATAGAGACCTGCATTCCAATGGACCTTTTCATGTGGCCTAATTGTATCACATTGTTTGGCAAATAGTTGTTAAAGGCACATCAATTATTTTATTTTATTTTTTTGCTGTAGAATGTGAAAAATTGCATAATTGACAATGGCTTTCAAGTGGTCAAGTCAACAAGAACAACTATTACAAAACAACAGGCTGGAGCATTTTATTCAGAGCATAAAGGACGCTTCTTCTATAATCGATTAATTACATTCATGTGCAGGTAAGAGTGCACTGCTATAGATGGAAACTCACTTTTATTTCAATCAAGCTTATCTATAGTGGATTTTAATCCTTTTAGTGGTCCATCTGAGATTTACATTCTGGCAAGAGAGGATGCCATCAGAACCTGGCGTGAGCTAATGGGTCCTACCAAGGTTTACCAAGCTGTTTACTCAGCGCCTCATACCATAAGGGCAAATTATGGACTATCTGACACTAGAAATGCTACTCACGGATCAGGTATGATGATTTTTCTTCAAAAAACCATTAAATGATTGAAACTAAGATTGCTAAATAATTTGGAGCAACTCATCTTTCAGATTCAATGGAATCGGCCTTAAGAGAAATTAAAGTGTTCTTCCCATGCTTCAATTATGAAAAGTGGATGACAGAAGATGAACCATATTTTAGTTCTGGAAAAGTACGATTTGACGAAGAAAACTTTGTTCATCATGCTTTAAAATCATGAATGTCTCAGCTTTGAAACTGATTTTTCCGACCGAGATCTTTTTCTTTCCCACTTCTAGGGTGTTTTTAACTCCCTGTCATTGCCAAATGACTAAACTGATTCTAAGAAAAGGGTCATTTGTGTGTGGGTTTGCCAAAACATTAATTATTTAAATTATTTCCTCCGAAGCAGTTTTAAAAAGACTTTGTGACCATTGCATTATGTTGCCTTTAAAACCTTGCCAAACTAATTTTGCTTTCTTTTTCAATGTATTTAGAAAATTTATGTTCAAAATTAATGGTGGAGTTATCTTTTATTGAGAAATGTGATCTAATAAAACTGTCTATTTTCTTTTGACCGAAATCAAATTTCTACAACTAAGCGGTGGGCCAAAATATTAGTTATGATTTAGTTTTAATGTGAAGCCTTGCGTTTACTGGAACTCTGTTTATCTCTAAGATGATAAAAAAGGGAAGTGCTGTGGCATGGAGGCATGTCTCAATTTTTAATGGGAATCCACAAAACATGTAAATCACTTGCAATAATAATTTTTGTGTACGGCTTCTGCATTATAGAGGGTGTATGTTAAATGTTTTGGTGTGTAGGAACTAAAGCAACGTGGAAGTATCTTAATTCTCTCTTTCCATTTCTATTTTGTAGATAGCTGACACCTACTTAAGGAACGATTATGAAAGATCTGCCCTGTAAATCAACTCACTCTTGGTGCCAAACCATGAGTTTAAATTTCCCTTTAAAAAACCAATCAATTTCTCTCCTTGATAGGTTTTACTGTTTGCTAATTTGAGAGTAAGGTAGACTATGTAAATCAGATATGTTGTAAATTTAACAGTGTCTGTGGCTTTTGATTCCCCTTTCTTGCTTAATTTTTGTTATCTATTTTTAAACTTGTTTTGAAGCCTGCTTTGGAGCAATGTAATCCTGCGATCAAGGAAACAACTTCATCGCTCGGTGTTTCGTGTAAATTCTGTCCAAACGACGAAAAACGCGTCATTCAAAACGCTTTTCCCTCTTAGCTCTGTGGGAGTAGTACCGTTCATATGCTTAAATATTCAAAATCACCTCTCCTTCATCACAAAAATAATGAGTCAAGAAAATGAATAAACAAAATCCGCATCTGCAAAGAACAAGAGTGTTTTCAAATCTAAAATCTTTAGCTCACTATTTCTCAATCCACAGTGTAATTCTATTCATGAGGACTCTAAAAATTCGGCTTTTAGATAAACTGATACAGACACACTAAATCTATTTCGTCCACCATTATGATATGATGTATCCCTCCATTAGTTCCTGCCAGATCTAATATTCCTTTGGACATTTCCTCAATTTTTCCCTTTCAACACAGGTTCAAGACAGGTTCAAAGCTTCTAATGTCGGTTGGGTGGTTGTTTTCATTTGTCCCAATTATGCCTGGAAAAGAATTGCATTCATTCATTGTGTAATGATGTAGTTCCAATTATGGAAAATGTATGCTGGTAAAATGGTTAAAATAATTTTTTTTTTAAAAAAAAAAAAAAAAAACATCTTACAATGAGAAGCCTGTTGCAGTGTCAGATTAACGATTAGGAGTCATTGTTCCATCACTACCAGGGTAGAATTATCTATTCACTGATGCAATGTTAATGTAGAAATACAAATCAAATAGATGTTACTGTGTGTATTTTATATTTTTTGCTGAAATTGTGAAAGTGTAAAAATAAGGAGAATAAAAGTGAATGCTTGGCCAAAAACAGCCCTCCGACTTCGTTTTACCACCGACAGGACCTTACCCCATTCATCCAAATACACCGGGCATCGATGTAAAAAAAAAAAACACTTTTGGTCCAAACTGACGGGATTGTGCAGGGGTAGGGGTACTCGAGTACTCTTGTCAACCACCAGAGCAACTCCGAAGCACCCTCTCGTTCACGTCAATGGCGGTGATTAGGTGTGAGCCACCCTCTCTGCACAACTTTCGCCCGAAAGTTTCTTATTTTTCTCGACAATGCGCTATTCAGACCACAGCAATTTTTGTCGTAAAGATTCTAACGAGATTTTGTCGAAAAAGCTACGACGAAGAAAGTGTGTTGGTGAGTTTAAATTAGTTTACTTTTCTATTCCCTGCCTTGCGTCCATTTACTTCGTATGATTATTCTGCTTAAGTCTGAAATTTTCTTTAAAAATGAATAAACAGAAACCTTCAACCACTAATAAAAAAGTCGCGGCCGCGAATGTGCGGGTGCAGGGATGAAAGCTCACTCCAATTCACCACCACTCTCACTCACGTGAACGAGAGCGTGCTTAACTTCACCCGCCCCTGAAGTGCAGAGCTTCCAAAACGACACGGGGGGTGGGTGGGTTGCCTGCCGTCACGGCGCTCTCACTCCATCGCTAAGCGCCCGGCCCCGGCCCGCTTGGGCTCCGGGTGGAGTAAGGTTTGTTTCGCACGATTTTGTCTCAAACATGCAGGCGCGGGCTGGCGTCGAATGGGTTGCCTACCCGTAAGGCGCCGATTGAACAATTCACTATTCCTTGCGTAAAATGCTAATTTCTCCCAAACCAAGAACGGTATCGTGTCCAGGTCGACTCTAGTGCACCCCCAGACCAACCCCCGAGGGTGAAATCATCCGAAAATCATCGAAAAAAAATAAACGATGATCGACCGAGATTCGAACCGACAAAAGCGTCCCGACAGCGTAGTTGGTTTGGGACGGGGGACGGGTATGCTAACCACTACGCTGTCGGTTCGCACACTTCTTGCCGATGCGAAAACGATTCCGTATCTACCGACCTGGACGGGCCCGGCGCGCGCAGAAGAGTTTTCCTTTCCGAATAGGATGCCGAATTCCTCCCTAAGCAAGAACGTTATCGTGCTTCTGGCTACTGACATATGTTTCACAGTGCATACAGAGGATTCTCTGTGAATTTCAGCGTGATCTGAGACTTTCGATTTTTGGTCAAATTTCCAAAGGCTATAGCCTTTGCATTTTTAGGGATTTTGGTCCAAAAACATTTTTCCTCCAAATTGACGGGGTTTGTGCAGAGGGGCTCTAGTGCACCCAGAGACCAACCCCGGAGGGTGAAATCATCCGAAAACCGGCGAAAAAAAATTATTAGGTCGACCGAGATTCGAACACGACAAAAGCGACCCGACAGCCTAGTTGGTTTGGGACGGGGGACGGGTGTGCTAACCACTAGGCTGTCGGATCGCACACCTCTTGGCGATGCGAATTGGAATCCCTATCTACCGGCCTGGACGAGCTCCGCGCGGCGCAGAAGAATTTTCTTTTGCCTGTCACTTTTTTAGGGCCCAAAAGATCCAATCGAGGAGGTAAGCTATTTAACGCATCATTCAACTCGAAGGAAACAAGTATTCTTCTTCTCTCCCCAGACCGTTGCTAAAATTAAAAAAAAAGGGAAAAAGCAAAATGTCTGCGGCGTTCGGGTTCGAACCCGAAAGCTACTGCGCAGGTGTCCGTTGCTCTAACCACTAGACCACAGAGTTCTGCTATCAGCAGCACCGCAAGCACCACATAGCTTCCGAAAATCTCTTGTTACCAGGAGCCGATTTCGAGGAGGTTACCTCCTCGCCTCTTCTGAACTCCGGGTTGAATGCGGCTCGTTTCGCACGATTTTCTCTCAAACATGCAGGCGCGGGCTGGCGTCGAATGGGTTGCCTACCCGTAAGGCGCCGATTGAACAATTCACTATTCCTTGCGTAAAATGCGAATTTCTCCCAAACCAAGAACGGTATCGTGTCCAGGTCGACTCTAGTGCACCCCCAGACCAACCCCCGAGGGTGAAATCATCCGAAAATCATCGAAAAAAAAACGATGATCGACCGAGATTCGAACCGACAAAAGCGTCCCGACAGCGTAGTTGGTTTGGGACGGGGGACGGGTATGCTAACCACTACGCTGTCGGTTCGCACACTTCTTGCCGATGCGAAAACGATTCCGTATCTACCGGCCTGGACGGGCCCGGCGCGCGCAGAAGAGTTTTCCTTTCCGAATAGGATGCCGAATTCCTCCCTAAGCAAGAACGGTATCGTGCTTCTGGCTACTGACATATGTTTCACAGTGCATACAGAGGATTCTCTGTGAATTTCAGCGTGATCTGAGACTTTCGATTTTTGGTCAAATTTCCAAAGGCTATAGCCTTTGCATTTTTAGGGATTTTGGTCCAAAAACATTTTTCCTCCAAATTGACGGGGTTTGTGCAGAGGGGCTCTAGTGCACCCAGAGACCAACCCCGGAGGGTGAAATCATCCGAAAACCGGCGAAAAAAAATTATTAGGTCGACCGAGATTCGAACACGACAAAAGCGACCCGACAGCCTAGTTGGTTTGGGACGGGGGACGGGTGTGCTAACCACTAGGCTGTCGGATCGCACACCTCTTGGCGATGCGAATTGGAATCCCTATCTACCGGCCTGGACGAGCTCCGCGCGGCGCAGAAGAATTTTCTTTTGCCTGTCACTTTTTTAGGGCCCAAAAGATCCAATCGAGGGAGGGTAAGCTATTTAACGCATCATTCAACTCGAAGGAAAACAGGTATTCTTCTTCTCTCCCCAGACCGTTGCTATTAAAAAAAAAGGGAAAAAGCAAAACGTCTGCGGCGTTCGGGTTCGAACCCAAAAGCTACTGCGCAGGTGTCCGTTGCTCTAACCACTAGACCACAGAGTTCTGCTATCAGCAGCACCGCAAGCACCACATAGCTTCCGAAAATCTCTTGTTACCAGGAGCCGATTTCGAGGAGGTTACCTCCTCGCCTCTTCTGAACTCCGGGTTGAATGCGGCTCGTTTCGCACGATTTTCTCTCAAACATGCAGGCGCGGGCTGGCGTCGAATGGGTTGCCTACCCGTAAGGCGCCGATTGAACAATTCACTATTCCTTGCGTAAAATGCGAATTTCTCCCAAACCAAGAACGGTATCGTGTCCAGGTCGACTCTAGTGCACCCCCAGACCAACCCCCGAGGGTGAAATCATCCGAAAATCATCGAAAAAAAAACGATGATCGACCGAGATTCGAACCGACAAAAGCGTCCCGACAGCGTAGTTGGTTTGGGACGGGGGACGGGTATGCTAACCACTACGCTGTCGGTTCGCACACTTCTTGCCGATGCGAAAACGATTCCGTATCTACCGGCCTGGACGGGCCCGGCGCGCGCAGAAGAGTTTTCCTTTCCGAATAGGATGCCGAATTCCTCCCTAAGCAAGAACGGTATCGTGCTTCTGGCTACTGACATATGTTTCACAGTGCATACAGAGGATTCTCTGTGAATTTCAGCGTGATCTGAGACTTTCGATTTTTGGTCAAATTTCCAAAGGCTATAGCCTTTGCATTTTTAGGGATTTTGGTCCAAAAACATTTTTCCTCCAAATTGACGGGGTTTGTGCAGAGGGGCTCTAGTGCACCCAGAGACCAACCCCGGAGGGTGAAATCATCCGAAAACCGGCGAAAAAAAATTATTAGGTCGACCGAGATTCGAACACGACAAAAGCGACCCGACAGCCTAGTTGGTTTGGGACGGGGGACGGGTGTGCTAACCACTAGGCTGTCGGATCGCACACCTCTTGGCGATGCGAATTGGAATCCCTATCTACCGGCCTGGACGAGCTCCGCGCGGCGCAGAAGAATTTTCTTTTGCCTGTCACTTTTTTAGGGCCCAAAAGATCCAATCGAGGAGGTAAGCTATTTAACGCATCATTCAACTCGAAGGAAAACAGGTATTCTTCTTCTCTCCCCAGACCGTTGCTAAAATTAAAAAAAAAGGGAAAAAGCAAAACGTCTGCGGCGTTCGGGTTCGAACCCGAAAGCTACTGCGCAGGTGTCCGTTGCTCTAACCACTAGACCACAGAGTTCTGCTATCAGCAGCACTGCAAGCACCACATAGCTTCCGAAAATCTCTTGTTACCAGGAGCCGATTTCGAGGAGGTTACCTCCTCGCCTCTTCTGAACTCCGGGTTGAATGCGGCTCGTTTCGCACGATTTTCTCTCAAACATGCAGGCGCGGGCTGGCGTCGAATGGGTTGCCTACCCGTGAGGCGCCGATTGAACAATTCACTATTCCTTGCGTAAAATGCGAATTTCTCCCAAACCAAGAACGGTATCGTGTCCAGGTCGACTCTAGTGCACCCCCAGACCAACCCCCGAGGGTGAAATCATCCGAAAATCATCGAAAAAAAAACGATGATCGACCGAGATTCGAACCGACAAAAGCGTCCCGACAGCGTAGTTGGTTTGGGACGGGGGACGGGTATGCTAACCACTACGCTGTCGGTTCGCACACTTCTTGCCGATGCGAAAACGATTCCGTATCTACCGGCCTGGACGGGCCCGGCGCGCGCAGAAGAGTTTTCCTTTCCGAATAGGATGCCGAATTCCTCCCTAAGCAAGAACGGTATCGTGCTTCTGGCTACTGACATATGTTTCACAGTGCATACAGAGGATTCTCTGTGAATTTCAGCGTGATCTGAGACTTTCGATTTTTGGTCAAATTTCCAAAGGCTATAGCCTTTGCATTTTTAGGGATTTTGGTCCAAAAACATTTTTCCTCCAAATTGACGGGGTTTGTGCAGAGGGGCTCTAGTGCACCCAGAGACCAACCCCGGAGGGTGAAATCATCCGAAAACCGGCGAAAAAAAATTATTAGGTCGACCGAGATTCGAACACGACAAAAGCGACCCGACAGCCTAGTTGGTTTGGGACGGGGGACGGGTGTGCTAACCACTAGGCTGTCGGATCGCACACCTCTTGGCGATGCGAATTGGAATCCCTATCTACCGGCCTGGACGAGCTCCGCGCGGCGCAGAAGAATTTTCTTTTGCCTGTCACTTTTTTAGGGCCCAAAAGATCCAATCGAGGAGGTAAGCTATTTAACGCATCATTCAACTCGAAGGAAAACAGGTATTCTTCTTCTCTCCCCAGACCGTTGCTAAAATTAAAAAAAAAGGGAAAAAGCAAAACGTCTGCGGCGTTCGGGTTCGAACCCGAAAGCTACTGCGCAGGTGTCCGTTGCTCTAACCACTAGACCACAGAGTTCTGCTATCAGCAGCACTGCAAGCACCACATAGCTTCCGAAAATCTCTTGTTACCAGGAGCCGATTTCGAGGAGGTTACCTCCTCGCCTCTTCTGAACTCCGGGTTGAATGCGGCTCGTTTCGCACGATTTTCTCTCAAACATGCAGGCGCGGGCTGGCGTCGAATGGGTTGCCTACCCGTAAGGCGCCGATTGAACAATTCACTATTCCTTGCGTAAAATGCGAATTTCTCCCAAACCAAGAACGGTATCGTGTCCAGGTCGACTCTAGTGCACCCCCAGACCAACCCCCGAGGGTGAAATCATCCGAAAATCATCGAAAAAAAAACGATGATCGACCGAGATTCGAACCGACAAAAGCGTCCCGACAGCGTAGTTGGTTTGGGACGGGGGACGGGTATGCTAACCACTACGCTGTCGGTTCGCACACTTCTTGCCGATGCGAAAACGATTCCGTATCTACCGGCCTGGACGGGCCCGGCGCGCGCAGAAGAGTTTTCCTTTCCGAATAGGATGCCGAATTCCTCCCTAAGCAAGAACGGTATCGTGCTTCTGGCTACTGACATATGTTTCACAGTGCATACAGAGGATTCTCTGTGAATTTCAGCGTGATCTGAGACTTTCGATTTTTGGTCAAATTTCCAAAGGCTATAGCCTTTGCATTTTTAGGGATTTTGGTCCAAAAACATTTTTCCTCCAAATTGACGGGGTTTGTGCAGAGGGGCTCTAGTGCACCCAGAGACCAACCCCGGAGGGTGAAATCATCCGAAAACCGGCGAAAAAAAATTATTAGGTCGACCGAGATTCGAACACGACAAAAGCGACCCGACAGCCTAGTTGGTTTGGGACGGGGGACGGGTGTGCTAACCACTAGGCTGTCGGATCGCACACCTCTTGGCGATGCGAATTGGAATCCCTATCTACCGGCCTGGACGAGCTCCGCGCGGCGCAGAAGAATTTTCTTTTGCCTGTCACTTTTTTAGGGCCCAAAAGATCCAATCGAGGGAGGGTAAGCTATTTAACGCATCATTCAACTCGAAGGAAAACAGGTATTCTTCTTCTCTCCCCAGACCGTTGCTAAAATTAAAAAAAAAGGGAAAAAGCAAAACGTCTGCGGCGTTCGGGTTCGAACCCGAAAGCTACTGCGCAGGTGTCCGTTGCTCTAACCACTAGACCACAGAGTTCTGCTATCAGCAGCACTGCAAGCACCACATAGCTTCCGAAAATCTCTTGTTACCAGGAGCCGATTTCGAGGAGGTTACCTCCTCGCCTCTTCTGAACTCCGGGTTGAATGCGGCTCGTTTCGCACGATTTTCTCTCAAACATGCAGGCGCGGGCTGGCGTCGAATGGGTTGCCTACCCGTAAGGCGCCGATTGAACAATTCACTATTCCTTGCGTAAAATGCGAATTTCTCCCAAACCAAGAACGGTATCGTGTCCAGGTCGACTCTAGTGCACCCCCAGACCAACCCCCGAGGGTGAAATCATCCGAAAATCATCGAAAAAAAAACGATGATCGACCGAGATTCGAACCGACAAAAGCGTCCCGACAGCGTAGTTGGTTTGGGACGGGGGACGGGTATGCTAACCACTACGCTGTCGGTTCGCACACTTCTTGCCGATGCGAAAACGATTCCGTATCTACCGGCCTGGACGGGCCCGGCGCGCGCAGAAGAGTTTTCCTTTCCGAATAGGATGCCGAATTCCTCCCTAAGCAAGAACGGTATCGTGCTTCTGGCTACTGACATATGTTTCACAGTGCATACAGAGGATTCTCTGTGAATTTCAGCGTGATCTGAGACTTTCGATTTTTGGTCAAATTTCCAAAGGCTATAGCCTTTGCATTTTTAGGGATTTTGGTCCAAAAACATTTTTCCTCCAAATTGACGGGGTTTGTGCAGAGGGGCTCTAGTGCACCCAGAGACCAACCCCGGAGGGTGAAATCATCCGAAAACCGGCGAAAAAAAATTATTAGGTCGACCGAGATTCGAACACGACAAAAGCGACCCGACAGCCTAGTTGGTTTGGGACGGGGGACGGGTGTGCTAACCACTAGGCTGTCGGATCGCACACCTCTTGGCGATGCGAATTGGAATCCCTATCTACCGGCCTGGACGAGCTCCGCGCGGCGCAGAAGAATTTTCTTTTGCCTGTCACTTTTTTAGGGCCCAAAAGATCCAATCGAGGAGGTAAGCTATTTAACGCATCATTCAACTCGAAGGAAAACAGGTATTCTTCTTCTCTCCCCAGACCGTTGCTAAAATTAAAAAAAAAGGGAAAAAGCAAAAACGTCTGCGGCGTTCGGGTTCGAACCCGAAAGCTACTGCGCAGGTGTCCGTTGCTCTAACCACTAGACCACAGAGTTCTGCTATCAGCAGCACTGCAAGCACCACATAGCTTCCGAAAATCTCTTGTTACCAGGAGCCGATTTCGAGGAGGTTACCTCCTCGCCTCTTCTGAACTCCGGGTTGAATGCGGCTCGTTTCGCACGATTTTCTCTCAAACATGCAGGCGCGGGCTGGCGTCGAATGGGTTGCCTACCCGTAAGGCGCCGATTGAACAATTCACTATTCCTTGCGTAAAATGCGAATTTCTCCCAAACCAAGAACGGTATCGTGTCCAGGTCGACTCTAGTGCACCCCCAGACCAACCCCCGAGGGTGAAATCATCCGAAAATCATCGAAAAAAAAACGATGATCGACCGAGATTCGAACCGACAAAAGCGTCCCGACAGCGTAGTTGGTTTGGGACGGGGGACGGGTATGCTAACCACTACGCTGTCGGTTCGCACACTTCTTGCCGATGCGAAAACGATTCCGTATCTACCGGCCTGGACGGGCCCGGCGCGCGCAGAAGAGTTTTCCTTTCCGAATAGGATGCCGAATTCCTCCCTAAGCAAGAACGGTATCGTGCTTCTGGCTACTGACATATGTTTCACAGTGCATACAGAGGATTCTCTGTGAATTTCAGCGTGATCTGAGACTTTCGATTTTTGGTCAAATTTCCAAAGGCTATAGCCTTTGCATTTTTAGGGATTTTGGTCCAAAAACATTTTTCCTCCAAATTGACGGGGTTTGTGCAGAGGGGCTCTAGTGCACCCAGAGACCAACCCCGGAGGGTGAAATCATCCGAAAACCGGCGAAAAAAAATTATTAGGTCGACCGAGATTCGAACACGACAAAAGCGACCCGACAGCCTAGTTGGTTTGGGACGGGGGACGGGTGTGCTAACCACTAGGCTGTCGGATCGCACACCTCTTGGCGATGCGAATTGGAATCCCTATCTACCGGCCTGGACGAGCTCCGCGCGGCGCAGAAGAATTTTCTTTTGCCTGTCACTTTTTTAGGGCCCAAAAGATCCAATCGAGGAGGTAAGCTATTTAACGCATCATTCAACTCGAAGGAAAACAGGTATTCTTCTTCTCTCCCCAGACCGTTGCTAAAATTAAAAAAAAAGGGAAAAAGCAAAAACGTCTGCGGCGTTCGGGTTCGAACCCGAAAGCTACTGCGCAGGTGTCCGTTGCTCTAACCACTAGACCACAGAGTTCTGCTATCAGCAGCACTGCAAGCACCACATAGCTTCCGAAAATCTCTTGTTACCAGGAGCCGATTTCGAGGAGGTTACCTCCTCGCCTCTTCTGAACTCCGGGTTGAATGCGGCTCGTTTCGCACGATTTTCTCTCAAACATGCAGGCGCGGGCTGGCGTCGAATGGGTTGCCTACCCGTGAGGCGCCGATTGAACAATTCACTATTCCTTGCGTAAAATGCGAATTTCTCCCAAACCAAGAACGGTATCGTGTCCAGGTCGACTCTAGTGCACCCCCAGACCAACCCCCGAGGGTGAAATCATCCGAAAATCATCGAAAAAAAAACGATGATCGACCGAGATTCGAACCGACAAAAGCGTCCCGACAGCGTAGTTGGTTTGGGACGGGGGACGGGTATGCTAACCACTACGCTGTCGGTTCGCACACTTCTTGCCGATGCGAAAACGATTCCGTATCTACCGGCCTGGACGGGCCCGGCGCGCGCAGAAGAGTTTTCCTTTCCGAATAGGATGCCGAATTCCTCCCTAAGCAAGAACGGTATCGTGCTTCTGGCTACTGACATATGTTTCACAGTGCATACAGAGGATTCTCTGTGAATTTCAGCGTGATCTGAGACTTTCGATTTTTGGTCAAATTTCCAAAGGCTATAGCCTTTGCATTTTTAGGGATTTTGGTCCAAAAACATTTTTCCTCCAAATTGACGGGGTTTGTGCAGAGGGGCTCTAGTGCACCCAGAGACCAACCCCGGAGGGTGAAATCATCCGAAAACCGGCGAAAAAAAATTATTAGGTCGACCGAGATTCGAACACGACAAAAGCGACCCGACAGCCTAGTTGGTTTGGGACGGGGGACGGGTGTGCTAACCACTAGGCTGTCGGATCGCACACCTCTTGGCGATGCGAATTGGAATCCCTATCTACCGGCCTGGACGAGCTCCGCGCGGCGCAGAAGAATTTTCTTTTGCCTGTCACTTTTTTAGGGCCCAAAAGATCCAATCGAGGAGGTAAGCTATTTAACGCATCATTCAACTCGAAGGAAAACAGGTATTCTTCTTCTCTCCCCAGACCGTTGCTAAAATTAAAAAAAAAGGGAAAAAGCAAAAACGTCTGCGGCGTTCGGGTTCGAACCCGAAAGCTACTGCGCAGGTGTCCGTTGCTCTAACCACTAGACCACAGAGTTCTGCTATCAGCAGCACTGCAAGCACCACATAGCTTCCGAAAATCTCTTGTTACCAGGAGCCGATTTCGAGGAGGTTACCTCCTCGCCTCTTCTGAACTCCGGGTTGAATGCGGCTCGTTTCGCACGATTTTCTCTCAAACATGCAGGCGCGGGCTGGCGTCGAATGGGTTGCCTACCCGTGAGGCGCCGATTGAACAATTCACTATTCCTTGCGTAAAATGCGAATTTCTCCCAAACCAAGAACGGTATCGTGTCCAGGTCGACTCTAGTGCACCCCCAGACCAACCCCCGAGGGTGAAATCATCCGAAAATCATCGAAAAAAAAACGATGATCGACCGAGATTCGAACCGACAAAAGCGTCCCGACAGCGTAGTTGGTTTGGGACGGGGGACGGGTATGCTAACCACTACGCTGTCGGTTCGCACACTTCTTGCCGATGCGAAAACGATTCCGTATCTACCGGCCTGGACGGGCCCGGCGCGCGCAGAAGAGTTTTCCTTTCCGAATAGGATGCCGAATTCCTCCCTAAGCAAGAACGGTATCGTGCTTCTGGCTACTGACATATGTTTCACAGTGCATACAGAGGATTCTCTGTGAATTTCAGCGTGATCTGAGACTTTCGATTTTTGGTCAAATTTCCAAAGGCTATAGCCTTTGCATTTTTAGGGATTTTGGTCCAAAAACATTTTTCCTCCAAATTGACGGGGTTTGTGCAGAGGGGCTCTAGTGCACCCAGAGACCAACCCCGGAGGGTGAAATCATCCGAAAACCGGCGAAAAAAAATTATTAGGTCGACCGAGATTCGAACACGACAAAAGCGACCCGACAGCCTAGTTGGTTTGGGACGGGGGACGGGTGTGCTAACCACTAGGCTGTCGGATCGCACACCTCTTGGCGATGCGAATTGGAATCCCTATCTACCGGCCTGGACGAGCTCCGCGCGGCGCAGAAGAATTTTCTTTTGCCTGTCACTTTTTTAGGGCCCAAAAGATCCAATCGAGGAGGTAAGCTATTTAACGCATCATTCAACTCGAAGGAAAACAGGTATTCTTCTTCTCTCCCCAGACCGTTGCTAAAATTAAAAAAAAAGGGAAAAAGCAAAAACGTCTGCGGCGTTCGGGTTCGAACCCGAAAGCTACTGCGCAGGTGTCCGTTGCTCTAACCACTAGACCACAGAGTTCTGCTATCAGCAGCACTGCAAGCACCACATAGCTTCCGAAAATCTCTTGTTACCAGGAGCCGATTTCGAGGAGGTTACCTCCTCGCCTCTTCTGAACTCCGGGTTGAATGCGGCTCGTTTCGCACGATTTTCTCTCAAACATGCAGGCGCGGGCTGGCGTCGAATGGGTTGCCTACCCGTAAGGCGCCGATTGAACAATTCACTATTCCTTGCGTAAAATGCGAATTTCTCCCAAACCAAGAACGGTATCGTGTCCAGGTCGACTCTAGTGCACCCCCAGACCAACCCCCGAGGGTGAAATCATCCGAAAATCATCGAAAAAAAAACGATGATCGACCGAGATTCGAACCGACAAAAGCGTCCCGACAGCGTAGTTGGTTTGGGACGGGGGACGGGTATGCTAACCACTACGCTGTCGGTTCGCACACTTCTTGCCGATGCGAAAACGATTCCGTATCTACCGGCCTGGACGGGCCCGGCGCGCGCAGAAGAGTTTTCCTTTCCGAATAGGATGCCGAATTCCTCCCTAAGCAAGAACGGTATCGTGCTTCTGGCTACTGACATATGTTTCACAGTGCATACAGAGGATTCTCTGTGAATTTCAGCGTGATCTGAGACTTTCGATTTTTGGTCAAATTTCCAAAGGCTATAGCCTTTGCATTTTTAGGGATTTTGGTCCAAAAACATTTTTCCTCCAAATTGACGGGGTTTGTGCAGAGGGGCTCTAGTGCACCCAGAGACCAACCCCGGAGGGTGAAATCATCCGAAAACCGGCGAAAAAAAATTATTAGGTCGACCGAGATTCGAACACGACAAAAGCGACCCGACAGCCTAGTTGGTTTGGGACGGGGGACGGGTGTGCTAACCACTAGGCTGTCGGATCGCACACCTCTTGGCGATGCGAATTGGAATCCCTATCTACCGGCCTGGACGAGCTCCGCGCGGCGCAGAAGAATTTTCTTTTGCCTGTCACTTTTTTAGGGCCCAAAAGATCCAATCGAGGAGGTAAGCTATTTAACGCATCATTCAACTCGAAGGAAAACAGGTATTCTTCTTCTCTCCCCAGACCGTTGCTAAAATTAAAAAAAAAGGGAAAAAGCAAAACGTCTGCGGCGTTCGGGTTCGAACCCGAAAGCTACTGCGCAGGTGTC
This sequence comes from Frankliniella fusca, assembly GCA_029379305.1. Taxonomy (NCBI): domain Eukaryota; kingdom Metazoa; phylum Arthropoda; class Insecta; order Thysanoptera; family Thripidae; genus Frankliniella; species Frankliniella fusca. Next base: position 336,894 of record JAHWGI010000978.1, read on the forward strand.
CGTTGCTCTAACCACTAGACCACAGAGTTCTGCTATCAGCAGCACTGCAAGCACCACATAGCTTCCGAAAATCTCTTGTTACCAGGAGCCGATTTCGAGGAGGTTACCTCCTCGCCTCTTCTGAACTCCGGGTTGAATGCGGCTCGTTTCGCACGATTTTCTCTCAAACATGCAGGCGCGGGCTGGCGTCGAATGGGTTGCCTACCCGTAAGGCGCCGATTGAACAATTCACTATTCCTTGCGTAAAATGCGAATTTCTCCCAAACCAAGAACGGTATCGTGTCCAGGTCGACTCTAGTGCACCCCCAGACCAACCCCCGAGGGTGAAATCATCCGAAAATCATCGAAAAAAAAACGATGATCGACCGAGATTCGAACCGACAAAAGCGTCCCGACAGCGTAGTTGGTTTGGGACGGGGGACGGGTATGCTAACCACTACGCTGTCGGTTCGCACACTTCTTGCCGATGCGAAAACGATTCCGTATCTACCGGCCTGGACGGGCCCGGCGCGCGCAGAAGAGTTTTCCTTTCCGAATAGGATGCCGAATTCCTCCCTAAGCAAGAACGGTATCGTGCTTCTGGCTACTGACATATGTTTCACAGTGCATACAGAGGATTCTCTGTGAATTTCAGCGTGATCTGAGACTTTCGATTTTTGGTCAAATTTCCAAAGGCTATAGCCTTTGCATTTTTAGGGATTTTGGTCCAAAAACATTTTTCCTCCAAATTGACGGGGTTTGTGCAGAGGGGCTCTAGTGCACCCAGAGACCAACCCCGGAGGGTGAAATCATCCGAAAACCGGCGAAAAAAAATTATTAGGTCGACCGAGATTCGAACACGACAAAAGCGACCCGACAGCCTAGTTGGTTTGGGACGGGGGACGGGTGTGCTAACCACTAGGCTGTCGGATCGCACACCTCTTGGCGATGCGAATTGGAATCCCTATCTACCGGCCTGGACGAGCTCCGCGCGGCGCAGAAGAATTTTCTTTTGCCTGTCACTTTTTTAGGGCCCAAAAGATCCAATCGAGGAGGTAAGCTATTTAACGCATCATTCAACTCGAAGGAAAACAGGTATTCTTCTTCTCTCCCCAGACCGTTGCTAAAATTAAAAAAAAAGGGAAAAAGCAAAAACGTCTGCGGCGTTCGGGTTCGAACCCGAAAGCTACTGCGCAGGTGTCCGTTGCTCTAACCACTAGACCACAGAGTTCTGCTATCAGCAGCACTGCAAGCACCACATAGCTTCCGAAAATCTCTTGTTACCAGGAGCCGATTTCGAGGAGGTTACCTCCTCGCCTCTTCTGAACTCCGGGTTGAATGCGGCTCGTTTCGCACGATTTTCTCTCAAACATGCAGGCGCGGGCTGGCGTCGAATGGGTTGCCTACCCGTGAGGCGCCGATTGAACAATTCACTATTCCTTGCGTAAAATGCGAATTTCTCCCAAACCAAGAACGGTATCGTGTCCAGGTCGACTCTAGTGCACCCCCAGACCAACCCCCGAGGGTGAAATCATCCGAAAATCATCGAAAAAAAAACGATGATCGACCGAGATTCGAACCGACAAAAGCGTCCCGACAGCGTAGTTGGTTTGGGACGGGGGACGGGTATGCTAACCACTACGCTGTCGGTTCGCACACTTCTTGCCGATGCGAAAACGATTCCGTATCTACCGGCCTGGACGGGCCCGGCGCGCGCAGAAGAGTTTTCCTTTCCGAATAGGATGCCGAATTCCTCCCTAAGCAAGAACGGTATCGTGCTTCTGGCTACTGACATATGTTTCACAGTGCATACAGAGGATTCTCTGTGAATTTCAGCGTGATCTGAGACTTTCGATTTTTGGTCAAATTTCCAAAGGCTATAGCCTTTGCATTTTTAGGGATTTTGGTCCAAAAACATTTTTCCTCCAAATTGACGGGGTTTGTGCAGAGGGGCTCTAGTGCACCCAGAGACCAACCCCGGAGGGTGAAATCATCCGAAAACCGGCGAAAAAAAATTATTAGGTCGACCGAGATTCGAACACGACAAAAGCGACCCGACAGCCTAGTTGGTTTGGGACGGGGGACGGGTGTGCTAACCACTAGGCTGTCGGATCGCACACCTCTTGGCGATGCGAATTGGAATCCCTATCTACCGGCCTGGACGAGCTCCGCGCGGCGCAGAAGAATTTTCTTTTGCCTGTCACTTTTTTAGGGCCCAAAAGATCCAATCGAGGAGGTAAGCTATTTAACGCATCATTCAACTCGAAGGAAAACAGGTATTCTTCTTCTCTCCCCAGACCGTTGCTAAAATTAAAAAAAAAGGGAAAAAGCAAAACGTCTGCGGCGTTCGGGTTCGAACCCGAAAGCTACTGCGCAGGTGTCCGTTGCTCTAACCACTAGACCACAGAGTTCTGCTATCAGCAGCACTGCAAGCACCACATAGCTTCCGAAAATCTCTTGTTACCAGGAGCCGATTTCGAGGAGGTTACCTCCTCGCCTCTTCTGAACTCCGGGTTGAATGCGGCTCGTTTCGCACGATTTTCTCTCAAACATGCAGGCGCGGGCTGGCGTCGAATGGGTTGCCTACCCGTAAGGCGCCGATTGAACAATTCACTATTCCTTGCGTAAAATGCGAATTTCTCCCAAACCAAGAACGGTATCGTGTCCAGGTCGACTCTAGTGCACCCCCAGACCAACCCCCGAGGGTGAAATCATCCGAAAATCATCGAAAAAAAAACGATGATCGACCGAGATTCGAACCGACAAAAGCGTCCCGACAGCGTAGTTGGTTTGGGACGGGGGACGGGTATGCTAACCACTACGCTGTCGGTTCGCACACTTCTTGCCGATGCGAAAACGATTCCGTATCTACCGGCCTGGACGGGCCCGGCGCGCGCAGAAGAGTTTTCCTTTCCGAATAGGATGCCGAATTCCTCCCTAAGCAAGAACGGTATCGTGCTTCTGGCTACTGACATATGTTTCACAGTGCATACAGAGGATTCTCTGTGAATTTCAGCGTGATCTGAGACTTTCGATTTTTGGTCAAATTTCCAAAGGCTATAGCCTTTGCATTTTTAGGGATTTTGGTCCAAAAACATTTTTCCTCCAAATTGACGGGGTTTGTGCAGAGGGGCTCTAGTGCACCCAGAGACCAACCCCGGAGGGTGAAATCATCCGAAAACCGGCGAAAAAAAATTATTAGGTCGACCGAGATTCGAACACGACAAAAGCGACCCGACAGCCTAGTTGGTTTGGGACGGGGGACGGGTGTGCTAACCACTAGGCTGTCGGATCGCACACCTCTTGGCGATGCGAATTGGAATCCCTATCTACCGGCCTGGACGAGCTCCGCGCGGCGCAGAAGAATTTTCTTTTGCCTGTCACTTTTTTAGGGCCCAAAAGATCCAATCGAGGGAGGGTAAGCTATTTAACGCATCATTCAACTCGAAGGAAAACAGGTATTCTTCTTCTCTCCCCAGACCGTTGCTAAAATTAAAAAAAAAGGGAAAAAGCAAAACGTCTGCGGCGTTCGGGTTCGAACCCGAAAGCTACTGCGCAGGTGTCCGTTGCTCTAACCACTAGACCACAGAGTTCTGCTATCAGCAGCACTGCAAGCACCACATAGCTTCCGAAAATCTCTTGTTACCAGGAGCCGATTTCGAGGAGGTTACCTCCTCGCCTCTTCTGAACTCCGGGTTGAATGCGGCTCGTTTCGCACGATTTTCTCTCAAACATGCAGGCGCGGGCTGGCGTCGAATGGGTTGCCTACCCGTAAGGCGCCGATTGAACAATTCACTATTCCTTGCGTAAAATGCGAATTTCTCCCAAACCAAGAACGGTATCGTGTCCAGGTCGACTCTAGTGCACCCCCAGACCAACCCCCGAGGGTGAAATCATCCGAAAATCATCGAAAAAAAAACGATGATCGACCGAGATTCGAACCGACAAAAGCGTCCCGACAGCGTAGTTGGTTTGGGACGGGGGACGGGTATGCTAACCACTACGCTGTCGGTTCGCACACTTCTTGCCGATGCGAAAACGATTCCGTATCTACCGGCCTGGACGGGCCCGGCGCGCGCAGAAGAGTTTTCCTTTCCGAATAGGATGCCGAATTCCTCCCTAAGCAAGAACGGTATCGTGCTTCTGGCTACTGACATATGTTTCACAGTGCATACAGAGGATTCTCTGTGAATTTCAGCGTGATCTGAGACTTTCGATTTTTGGTCAAATTTCCAAAGGCTATAGCCTTTGCATTTTTAGGGATTTTGGTCCAAAAACATTTTTCCTCCAAATTGACGGGGTTTGTGCAGAGGGGCTCTAGTGCACCCAGAGACCAACCCCGGAGGGTGAAATCATCCGAAAACCGGCGAAAAAAAATTATTAGGTCGACCGAGATTCGAACACGACAAAAGCGACCCGACAGCCTAGTTGGTTTGGGACGGGGGACGGGTGTGCTAACCACTAGGCTGTCGGATCGCACACCTCTTGGCGATGCGAATTGGAATCCCTATCTACCGGCCTGGACGAGCTCCGCGCGGCGCAGAAGAATTTTCTTTTGCCTGTCACTTTTTTAGGGCCCAAAAGATCCAATCGAGGAGGTAAGCTATTTAACGCATCATTCAACTCGACGGAAAACAGGTATTCTTCTTCTCTCCCCAGACCGTTGCTAAATAAAAAAAAAGGGAAAAAGCAAAACGTCTGCGGCGTTCGGGTTCGAACCCGAAAGCTACTGCGCAGGTGTCCGTTGCTCTAACCACTAGACCACAGAGTTCTGCTATCAGCAGCACTGCAAGCACCACATAGCTTCCGAAAATCTCTTGTTACCAGGAGCCGATTTCGAGGAGGTTACCTCCTCGCCTCTTCTGAACTCCGGGTTGAATGCGGCTCGTTTCGCACGATTTTCTCTCAAACATGCAGGCGCGGGCTGGCGTCGAATGGGTTGCCTACCCGTAAGGCGCCGATTGAACAATTCACTATTCCTTGCGTAAAATGCGAATTTCTCCCAAACCAAGAACGGTATCGTGTCCAGGTCGACTCTAGTGCACCCCCAGACCAACCCCCGAGGGTGAAATCATCCGAAAATCATCGAAAAAAAAACGATGATCGACCGAGATTCGAACCGACAAAAGCGTCCCGACAGCGTAGTTGGTTTGGGACGGGGGACGGGTATGCTAACCACTACGCTGTCGGTTCGCACACTTCTTGCCGATGCGAAAACGATTCCGTATCTACCGGCCTGGACGGGCCCGGCGCGCGCAGAAGAGTTTTCCTTTCCGAATAGGATGCCGAATTCCTCCCTAAGCAAGAACGGTATCGTGCTTCTGGCTACTGACATATGTTTCACAGTGCATACAGAGGATTCTCTGTGAATTTCAGCGTGATCTGAGACTTTCGATTTTTGGTCAAATTTCCAAAGGCTATAGCCTTTGCATTTTTAGGGATTTTGGTCCAAAAACATTTTTCCTCCAAATTGACGGGGTTTGTGCAGAGGGGCTCTAGTGCACCCAGAGACCAACCCCGGAGGGTGAAATCATCCGAAAACCGGCGAAAAAAAATTATTAGGTCGACCGAGATTCGAACACGACAAAAGCGACCCGACAGCCTAGTTGGTTTGGGACGGGGGACGGGTGTGCTAACCACTAGGCTGTCGGATCGCACACCTCTTGGCGATGCGAATTGGAATCCCTATCTACCGGCCTGGACGAGCTCCGCGCGGCGCAGAAGAATTTTCTTTTGCCTGTCACTTTTTTAGGGCCCAAAAGATCCAATCGAGGAGGTAAGCTATTTAACGCATCATTCAACTCGAAGGAAAACAGGTATTCTTCTTCTCTCCCCAGACCGTTGCTAAAATTAAAAAAAAAGGGAAAAAGGAAAACGTCTGCGGCGTTCGGGTTCGAACCCGAAAGCTACTGCGCAGGTGTCCGTTGCTCTAACCACTAGACCACAGAGTTCTGCTATCAGCAGCACTGCAAGCACCACATAGCTTCCGAAAATCTCTTGTTACCAGGAGCCGATTTCGAGGAGGTTACCTCCTCGCCTCTTCTGAACTCCGGGTTGAATGCGGCTCGTTTCGCACGATTTTCTCTCAAACATGCAGGCGCGGGCTGGCGTCGAATGGGTTGCCTACCCGTGAGGCGCCGATTGAACAATTCACTATTCCTTGCGTAAAATGCGAATTTCTCCCAAACCAAGAACGGTATCGTGTCCAGGTCGACTCTAGTGCACCCCCAGACCAACCCCCGAGGGTGAAATCATCCGAAAATCATCGAAAAAAAAACGATGATCGACCGAGATTCGAACCGACAAAAGCGTCCC